>JAXQQM020067652.1:0-229992 GCA_034641835.2 Pinus albicaulis
GACTATATTTAGCAATATAAACCCTATAAATCTAAATTGAAAAGCCCTAATTCTGAAATCATAGAAGAGGGAGAAGAAATGGAACAAACAAAAAGAATGTAGGGTTTGCTTCTAAAATGGACTTCTTTTTTTTTGCGAAACAATAAATTCGTGGTGCACCATAATGAAATAGCACGGCGGTGCCATAGTTTACATATGGTGCACTGATAAAAAAATATTTTGTTTTTTAATTTTTTATCAGAGTACTTTCGTAGTGCACTGGGATAATACAGCGCTCCAGTGCAAAGGTTACGCTGGGTGCACCAATGAAAAAAAATATCTTTTAAATTCACGCAAGGGCCGACATGGATTGGGATACGATTATGTAAGTTGTCCCATGGATTGGATATATTAGGCCTATATTTAGCAATAAAAACCCTATAAATCTAAATTGAAAAGCCCTAATTCTAAAATCACAGAAAGAGGGAGAAGAAATGGCAGAAACAAAAAGAATGTAGGGTTTGTTTCTAAAATGGTGCTGAAATAGAACGTTCACGATGCACCATAATGAAATAGCACACTGGTGCCATCGTTTAAATATGGTGCAACGATAAAAAAAAAAAAAAAAATTGTTTTTTTAATTTTTTATCACAATACTTTCTCGGTGCACTAGGATAATACAATGCCGAGGTGCGCTAGGTTACGCCGGGCACACCAATAAAAAAAAATATGTTTTTTTTAAATTAATGCAAGGGCCGACATGGATTGGGATTTGACTATGCAAGTTGTCCCATGGGTTGGATGTCTTAGGCCTCTATTTAGCAATACAAACTCTATAAATATAAATTGAAAAGCCCTAATTACGAAATCAAAAAAAGAGGGAGAAGAAATGGCAGAAACAAAAAGAATGTAGGGTTTTCTTCTAAAATGGATTTTTTTTTGAAACAACACCTTCGTGGTGCGCCATAATGAAATAGAACACCGGTGCCATAGTTTACATATGGTGCACTGATAATATATATATATATATATATATATATATAGATATATATATATATTATCACAGTACTTTCATGGTGCGCTGGGATAATACAACAGCCCGATGCATTAGGTTACGCCAGGGGCACCGATGAAAAAAAAATCTTTTTTTTTTTAAATTCACGCAAGGAATGACATGGATTGGGGTCCGACTATGCAATTTGTCCTATGGGTTGAATGTCTTAGGCCTATATTTAGCAATAAAAACCCTATAAATCTAAACTGAAAAGCCCTAATTCTAGAATCACTGAAAGAGGGAGAATAAAGGGTAGAAACAAAAAGAATGTAGGGTTTGTTTCTAAAATGGATTTTTTTTTTTTTTTGCAAAACAACACATTCGCATTGTGCCATAATGAAATAGCTCATTGGTGCCATAGTTTACATATGGTGCATTGATATATATATATATATATATATATATATATATATATATATATATATATTTAATTTTTATCACAGTACTTTCACAATGCGTTGGGATAATACAGTGCACTGGTGTGTTAGGTTACGCGAGGCGCACCGATGAAAAAAACTATATATTTTTTTAAATTCACGCAAGGGCCGACATGGATTGGGATCCAAATATGCAAGTCGCCCCATGGGTTGGATGTCTTACGCCTATATTTAGCAATACAAACCCTTTAAATCTAAATTGAAAAGCCCTAATTCTGAAATCATAGAAAGAGGGAGAAGAAATGACATTAAAAAAAAGAATATATGGTTTCTTTCTAAAAATGGATTTATTTATTTATTTATTTTTTCTGAAAACTACAGAAATAGTAAAAAAAACTGCAAAAACTGTAGAAAAAACAATAAATATTAATTTTTTTCTTTTACTGTGTAAAAAAAGCTACAGAAAAAGTAAAAAAAAAACTTTAATCACGAAATCGTTTGAAATTGTATGCTATAGGGTTTGAATCACCAAAGTTTTGGAATTCTTATTGTCTGAATACTTTCGTTTGAATGTATTTCCCTACTCCACAGTGCTCTTGTGCTCTTTTTTCTCCAGGTATGTCTCCTGCAAATCTCTGGCTGAAATGTTTTGCAAAAATATTGAAATAATGAAAAGTGTTTAGTATTTCAAGAAATGTTTTATGAAATTAGATTTTCGAAAATATTTTTCTACCCATTTTTTAATTTACCTCTTTTTTTCATTTAAAGAAAATAGAGTTGCGTTTTTTTTATTTACAGTTATTCGTCACTGGTGCATCACTTAATAGAAACGCATCAATGTGTATATTTATAAAACGACACCGATGCGTAGTAGCAAAAATGCACCAGTGCGATGATCTGTACATTAGCATCGATAACAAGAAGTCCATTTTTAAGGCACATAAATTACTTTTAGGTGTGTGAACCAAAATTTATTGTTGATTTTCCTCAAATGCAGGGAGAAAATATCATAATTATATAGAATGGAAAATTCTTCAAAATCCAACTCATTCCATAATATTTCTCAAATTCCATCATGAATTTGTCCCTGTCCATCTTGAGATGTAATATTTACTTTAGATTTTATTTATATTTTCATTATCTAATTGAATTTATTTTTTTTATCCATGTCAATCATGCACATCTTAATTAAATTTATAATTTATACAAATTTGTAGGTTCATTCAGATTCAGCATCTACTTCATATTCACAAAATATTCAAACAGCTCCAAAACATCGGAAGTTCTTATCAAGAGTTGCATACTGCAAGGCACATTTGGTAGATGAAAATGGGCATCTGCTTCACCCTGCCAATTGTAACAATATTGAATATTCTAGCCACAATCTTGGGACAATGATGGTAATAATTATAATTTTTTGGTATATTGATTAATGTAATTATTTCAACGTCAAACCAATTTATAATCATGCAATAATGTCAACATGGTTAGTAATTGATATCATATATTTTGTACTAATCATGTTAAATATTTTTTTTTAATTATTAAGATTATAGTGATGATGAGAAACCTACCTACCATCTTTTGTTGCACCCCAAGAAAATTTCAAATCGAGAGAAGATTGAATTAGGAGAAAAAATCAGAGAGGAACGATACTAAGAATGGTTGAATTAACCACCAATTCAATTCCTACTATGTCAAGATTCACCAATTAGGAATGACTACAACAATAATATTTATTCACAATCTGGCAATGGAGGTAATCAAATAGAGGTTGGTATGGATGATTACTTAAGGGTTACGACTTCCATGGAGACATTGTTTTTAGATGCATTCTAAAAAAACGATCAACTAGGGGATGATGCTCATATTACTGATGCATTTTTCGAAAGCCTTAAATTTGCTTCCACTACCCCTCTCTTTAGACCTGGCAGTCACTAAAAGTCTACCTAGTTGGGGAGAACGATGCTACTATACAACTTGAAAGCAAAGTTTGGATTTTCAAATGCACGTTTCTCAGAAATTTTGAGGTAAGTTACCATAAAGTACTCCTTTATATAAATTTGAAATATAATCAATACACAGCAATGAACATTACAAATGGTAAATTTTATGAACATTAATAATTATATTGACATTAATGTACATTTAGTAATATATTTTTCCATGATCACCAACTACATGTTATTTAAAGATAAGGTTCTTCTGAGTGATAATGTGTTGCCCAGTAACTGCGAAGAGGCAAAGAAATTGTTGAAAATGTTGGGTGTTGAGTACATATCATATCATGCATGTCCAAATGATTGTATTCTATATAGAGGAGAATATGTGAACAAAGAGATGTGTCCTAAATGTGGGCATAATAGGTATGATAAATAAAAAAAGAAGGTTAAATCATGTACTAGTCCTCCTTTTAAGATATCGAGGCACATGCCTATAATCCCAAGGATTCAAAGGCTCTTTCATTGCAAATAATTAGCTAAGTTGCAAGGATGGCATGCATCACACAGAAGTGAGTTGTGAGTTATGTGAATCCCAACTGATTCAATAGCCATGAAGCATATAGAGGATACATGGCCCAAAAAATTCAAGGACAAAGTACGAAGTCTATGATTCAGCATAGCCATGGATGGCGTCAACCCATATTCCCTCTAGAAAACCAACTATTCTGTTTGGCCTATAGTAGTGATCAATAACAATACCCCCCGATGGTTTTCTGTGAAGATTGAACATCTCATGTTGGCTCTCATAGTCCCTGGTACAAGACAAGTGAATAATGTGGATGTCCACTTACAACCACTGGTAGATGAATTGAAGGAATTATGGGATGGGCTAAATGTATACAATGTATCAAGATCCATCGTAGTAGAGAGAATTTTTACGTTGTATGGCATATGTGCTTACACGAAACATGATTATCCAGGCTTAGGAGCTTGCTCTGGTATATTACATGTTTAATTTATTGATTTGTTTATATACGTAACAATATTCTTTCACATATTAGTTATTTAATTCATTGTAATATTTGTTTTTCATGATATTATTTAATGTGCCATGCATATTAATTGTATACAATAATCTCATAGTTCTTGTAACAAAAGGGTATTTTGGATGTAAATGTTGTGGACCTTCTCTAAAAGCTAGATGGTTCAAGGACCTATGAAGGCCAGTGTATGATTGCTCCAGGGTATTCCTCTCAGACGAACACCCTTACAGAAGAGAAGCATCCACTTTCAATGGTAAATGAGAGAGAAACCAAAGGCCTCCAATAACGACACCAGATGAATGGCTTAGAGCATATGAGAGAGAGAAGGAGAAGGAGTTCAAATAAATGTTGATTCAAATAGGGAGCCTATATTTGATGATCAAGAATTCTTCGACACCTATGTTGAGAAATTGCCCATTTGGATGAAAAGGAAATCTATCTTTTATAACCTCCCATATTGGGAGCATCTTAAGATTACCCACTTATTATATCCCATGCATATATTTAAAATTGTTTCATATTCTTTATGGAGGCACATATCATCGAAACAAAGTGACACATTGGCTCTTAGGAAATATCTTATTACTTCAAAAACTAAAAAGAAACATTGGCCAAGATGATTAGAAAGTATGGTATCAGAGGCAGGCATTGGTACTTCTAATTAACAGTTTTTCAAAGAAGGTGATGTCCCATGGATTTTTAAAAAAGATGACATTTCTTTGGCAAAGGAAGTTATAATGGGTTTGAGGGTGCCAACTTCATATGGGTCTTCAGAATAGTGCTTCTTCACCATGGATGACCATTTTTCAGGGTTGAAATCGCATGACCATTTGAATCTTCTAAGAGTATGTATAATGTCAAAAGCATGATTTTATTATTTCTTATATTAATAAATTTTATCCCATGCAGGGATCATAAAACATAAATAATTTTGTATATTATTGCACGTGTTTATAGTTTTGTAGTGTCATTATCCTTTCTTCATGTGCAGGTGTGTGAAACATGAATTCTCTCAAGACCTAGGCTGTGCCATATCTAAATTATCTACATTTTTACGTTGGATCACATCAAAGGAGATTCATGTGGCTAGCATTCCACAGTAGCGTCAAGATATAGTTGAGATTGTTTATATGTTTGAGAAGGAACTACCGACGAGTTTCATGGACTTACAGGTTCATCTTCTAATACACCTAGTAGATGAGGTTGAATTAGTTGGGGTGTTTTCTTGTCGTTTGATGTTCTTATTAGAGAGGTACATGAATCAATTGAAAGGTTTTGTTAGACAAAGGGAAAAACTCGAGGGGTCTATGGCAGAGGGGTATATACTGTATGAGTCTTTCTATTATGCCAGTGAGTACATCAAACAGATCGACAACAGACCAGGTGTGGTGATTTGGGATGATGAAAGGGATGAAGACAAAAGAGAAGGGGAGTTGCTCCAAACGAGTGGAAAAAAGCCCTTGATAAAGAGTAAGCGACTTATAATTTTTCAAATTTACAAAAAGTTAATATTCATGTTAAAGTTAGATATAATGTATATTTTGATCTCTAAGTACTATATAATGTCAGTTTGATTTCATCACTGAATGCAGAAATTGAAGCAATAAATAAATTCGTTCTTTACAATTCTGAAGCGACACAATCGTGGGTAGCATTGTACGAAAAAAAGATGATGAAATGGGATAGTGATAAGAAAGAATTCAGATGGTTGAATGGTAGAAGTGTGCCCTATCCAAATCATTTAAAATAAAATATGCCAAAAATATGCCCCAATAGTTGGGTTGATGACCAAGTCAGAGAGAAATACAATGCAACCAGTCGTTACCCATGTGCTGAAGAGGATGTGCTAAACATAGCGATTGGGTACAGCAACTCGGTAATAATATTTTTAATTTATATGTAAATTCGAAACTTATAAGACATATATATTTCATATTTTAACTGTTGGGTCATTATAAGACACATGACACTATGATTTATTTAATTTTTTTATAATAGGTGCATTTTTTCCCATATATGTGGGCATATGGACACCATTTTTGCACAGAAAATGCCGATGATGGAAACATGACACAAGGCTATGGAGTGGAAGTCGAGTTCGCGCAATCTAGTTGATCTAGCCACCGTGATAAAAACCTAGTATGAGGGACATTAGGTTATGTCAGAAAGATACAAGAGATCATTGAAGTGGACTTCTCTTCTTTCCAATGTGTTATTTTTAGGTGCAAGTGGTGGGACACCTTTGATTGGAATAATGTAAAGGAAGATCGTGATAGTAGGCTTATATGTATCAACTCTAGAAAGATGTGGGATGAAGCTAAGGAGCCCTATGTTTTCCCCAAACACTGCAATGAGGTGTTTTTTTACCCAGATGTGTTGGATAAGGAATGGTGGTTCGTATTGATACATGACCCTAGATCAAAACATATTTATGAGAACAATGGTGTTATCATGCCATGCAAGTTGGAAGATATTGAGGGTGATCATGAGAACCGAGAGTGATATGGTACATGTGTTATTTCATCAATATTTCTACTTTTTAAGATGGTTTTTTTTCGAAACATTAAAATATGTATTTTGAATTAATTGGTAATTTTCATTGTGTTAATGTTAAAATCAATATGTCACTAGATAATTAGCAATTATGTTGATCTCAAAAACAATGGTGTACTATATAAATTAGTTCTTTTTTTAATCTAAGATCATAATAAAATAATGATAATTATAAAGTACATGAATTTATTTGCATTATTTTCTAAACTTTATTATGTTACAATAATTCATATTATTCTAGATTTATTATTTTACAATTACTTAAAATTTTACAAATTTACAAATTTAAAATTTTTAATAAAATCATTTCGAATTAATACGATTAAAATTTTCACTTCACATTAATACAATTAAAAATTTACAAATATTTTACATAAAATTACAATTAAAATTAGAATTAGAATTAGAATTAGAATTAGAATTAGAACTAGAATTAAAATTAAAATTACAATTACAGTTTTACAATTTCACATATAATTACAATTTTTAGAATTTTATATACAATTACAATTGCAATTACAATTTTACAATTACAATCAATTCACAATAATAAAATTAAAATTTTACAAATATTTTACATAGAATTAGAATTAGAATTACAATTTTACAATTTCACGTACAATTACAATTTTAGAATTTTACATATATACAATTACAATTTTATAAATTTACATATATATCATTACAATTACAATTTTAGAATTTTACATACAATTAGAATTAAAAATATTACAATTTTACAATATCATGATCATTTAATATTAAATTAATTAATAAACATCATGTTCATGATATTAACCATCGTAAAAACATCATATTTTACTAAAAAACACATTCAAAATCACTAACATCATCATGATCATGATCATCTAACAAAACACAATTAACATTATATATTAACATCATCACAACATAAACATCAAATATACATCTCATGTCAAATAACTCATGCTATCACATACACATCTATCTGCAAGCTGCACATTTAATGAACATATCTAGCATGACCTAACAATATAAACATCATGATGATCACCAACATGTAAATTAAGTACAACCGCAACATGAACATAAAATACATGAACTATATATATATATATATAACTTAATAATGTCAAAAATATACAACTGTAATATAAATGTCATGGAGCAACTGATTTTACAACATCAATATAAGTAGTACTAGTCGAGGTGTGCTCAGTCAATGGTGCAACCTCGACGGTCGATGGTCTAGCCTGCTCATGATCATGAGTACTGCTAGATGGTGCAGGCTGCTGACTCGATGTGGCCGATGGTCCAACTTGATCTCCATGGTGACCACTGCTAGATGCTAGTGGAGGCTGCTCATATGTCGTAGTGCGAGGTGAATTATCATCATATGATGAGTCGCTGCTCGCGGACTATCGATCACATGCTATGTATCAACCTATGGGAATGAGGGAAAATCCACCCCTCTCCTCGATAGCCCTGTAATGAAATATATATCCTCCTCAGTGGGCATGTACCATAGGTTAAGATCAACCCAGAAATCTTGTTGGTGGGCATTCCACCTTTGCATAAGATGTCTCAAAAACAAACCATGGCCCTTTAGGGAAGTAGCCTCTTCATAGAACTTGAGGAGGCCTACCCGCCTTAGGAGCCCCTGGGTAGCTGCTGTAATAGGGAAAGGGTACACATATCTCTCCCTCTCTCGTGCCTCCCATAGGTGAACCATGTTATATTGGTCCGCCTGTTGTTGTTGTTGTTGTTCCCCCTCTTCTCTCCTTTCACGTCTCTAAATGATTGACATATTAAATACAATTTTTTTATTAAATGAGACATGTATTTAGAAATATACATGTATATTTTTTTTGGAAAAAAAAATAATAAAAACAGTCGATGTGCAAAAAAAAACAGTCATGTACTGGTCCCGATGCATCTTTTTATGGATTGCACCGGCGACAGTGCACCAGATAATCTTCAACGCATCGGTGGCGATGCTCCCGAAAATTTGTAGCACAACATTGACTATGTACAGTGTCAGGAGTGTGGTTCACTAACTAAACTCTAAACCTCGGGGCCTATAGTTAAGTCAGAAGATCGACCTCCTGCCATCATTACATAGTACATGGTGCGGTATTTTACTAGGCTACACCATTGACCCCGTTGAAATAAGGAAGTGATGCACTGAAAAAAATACCCGTACAAGAGCGGATATTTTAGTCAATGCATCGTGTTGGCACTATTCCATTAATTCAATGGTGCGGCCAGGTAACCGACTACACCGCACTTTAAAAAAAAATTAAAATAACATGGTGTGCCTTTGGTACTGCCCCGAAACCGGTGTGGATACAGTTAGCACCGGTTTACCAGGTCCCACCGTTGACCATGTAAAAATTCAAAATGTGGTGCTCTGACAAAATTACCCTCCCCGGGGTGCATATTTCAGTCAACACACCGCGTTTCCACTATTCCACATGGTCAACAGTGCGGCCGGGTAAATGACCGCACCGCACTTTTTAAAAAATGTTAAAACATGGTGCGCCTATCGGCACTGCCCCGGAACCGGTGTAGATACCGTTAGCACTGGTTGCTGTGTGACCTATAAATTTACAGGAAGCATTGCGAACCGGTGCGAGTCGAACGACTTGAGCACACCACGCGACAAATTTTTTTTTCTTTTAAATGGTTAATTTTAAGGTTATTTGAAATTCTAATCTGCTAAAAGTCTTAATTATTGAAAAAAAATAAAAATACCTGTACATCTAGCCATCGAGGAGGCATATTGGCTGTAGAATTTGTAAAAGAGAAATTTCCCACCGTTTTGCAAAATTCAAGCTGGATATTGGTGGGCAATGTACAACAGCAGTGCATGCAATGGGTGCAATGGGAGCACCGATGTCAGGGCAGCTCAAACAAGTATAAATTGAACTGGTGGTTGAGAGCTATGGAGCACTAAGAAAAGTGAAAAATATGGTTTTTTGTCCATAATTTTATTTTTATTAAACCTTGTTTCGATGCGCGGGGTTTTTATGGGCACACCAGTGCGGTTACTTAATACCACACCGAGCGGTTTCTGTTTTGGCGTGCTTTTTTATGAAGCACCGGTGTGGAAGAGTTGTAAATCACTGGTGCGCTATAGTAATATGATGCACCAGGTGGGTGTGTACAAAGCACACGATGTATGGTGTGCAAATGTTTTGTGTGCACTGGTGCTTTCTCTTGTTGAACGCATCGGTGCGATGTACGATGATAAGCGCACTGGATGAAAAACATCCGCAAAAACCTCTACCCACCAACTTCCTCTAGTAACTTCTGCCTGGGTATTTTTATAAGGGGTTCCTCAAAAACATCTGCTAGAGGGTCTTTTCCTTGTAGTCCCAGGGAGTGAAATTGTTGAGATGTCTTTAGGGATAGATTTTGGGGAGGTAGGCTCCTCCTTTTGTTCCTTCTCTTCCTTCAATTTGGAATCTTGCCCTTCATTATGTGCCTCTTTAATAACATCCAGGGCATCTTTCCCTTCCAAGGGTTCCTTATCTCCCTCCACCATGATTTTCTCCTCTTTTTGTGGCACTACTGAAGTTTCCTGTCGCACATATAGAGTTTCCTATAGAAAACTCTATTTTTCCTGTGGAAAACACTCCTTTTCCTACTTCTCCCATGTTTATGCCTCTTGAGAGTATGTGGGGGTTGGTACATGTTTAAGGGATGCCAACCTTGAATAATGTCTCATTCTATAGGTCATAGGTGTCCTCTCAAGTGAATTGACCTCTTGAAATTTCCCTTCTTCTAAGCTTATCTCCTCTTCCTTTTTGGGTGACTCCTCAATTTTTATAGGGCTTTTGGTTGGAGTCTGTGGCTTCCCTTGATTTATCTTGACACTCTTTCTAGTTATGAAGTACATGAGGGTTTGTTTTTTTCTTTTGGCCTTCACTAGTTTGCTTAAAGTGGCTAAGGTGGCAGTCACTTCTTTCTATGATATTTTTGGTGAATTTTTTGTCTATTGGGGAGAGGTATCAGTGCCCAAAATTGGGTCTAATGTCTCTTACTCCCCTATCTCACCTTCCATATTCTCTTTTTCTTCTTCCTATTCTTTAACATCTTCCTCTTTTTCTTCTTCTTTCCCTTCCTCCATTTCTAGGGATTCTATGTTTTCTACTTTAGTCCCCATCTCTTCCTCTTCTTAATCTTCTCCTTGTGTCTCCTTAGTCTCCACTCCTTCTTCTTCCATTCTCCTCCCTCCAAGACTAGAGGCAGGGGTATGTCCAGTTTGTGTACCTATGAATTCTTCCCTATCCATATCTATGAATGTGGACCAATATACAAGTGTTTCCAATCTATTCAGATAATCTCTTATTATAGCTTGATGATGCCATGGTGAGCTAAGTGCTGGTACTTTATCCCCCCTCCCATTTTGGCTCATGTTCCTAATTGAATGTAAGGAAGTAGGGAATGTTCAATATTTTTTCTATAGGGAGATATCCTTGGAGCCTAAGCTCACTCAACAGTTTGAAGTGGTATCCATAAATCACACTGAGTCTTCCCTCACAATAAATGTATTACATTATCTGAAATGCTACTTTATCCCAAGGGTATGGAAGGATTTCTCTTCTCACTCCATTTTTGTCCTCAATGAATTTTTCATTTGGCAGAAAGAATCTCTTTTGGCTGCATAATGGGCACCCTATATTCTCTATTCCACTCAACTCCTAGAGGAAAAGTGGTCACTTTGATAATCAATTCTGGTGTAATTCTGATGGCTAGACCTCTCACCATTGTGGTGGCCCTATCATTTGATTGTGCATGGAAGGTCACTGTAAATTATCGAGCCACACCCTCATCAAATCCCTTGAGGATCTCCAAGAATTCTAGCCACTAATGATTCCTGAAAATTTCCACCAGCTTAGGATGCAATCATATTCTCTTAATATCTATGGGTTCCATTCACTTAAAAAGTCCTCCCATTTTATTTTTTTGTTAAGAAGGTGGCTAAATGGTTTTGTTTGATAATATTGGTTATGTGTGGCCTTAGAGGTTATAATTTTACATAAAATCAAACTACCATGATTCTATTTCATCAACCAACCTCTTAAATTCTGAATTATTAATGTGTCTGTTTATAATTTTTCATGGAAAAAAACACAATTTTTATGCGGTGACATCAACTTACCTCTAATCTCTGGTGTTTCTTGCATGGGAGATGTTGGTTTTAGGTGTGAATACTACCTATGAGTGGCTCTCACTACAAGTTCGGGCACTGATCAACCTTCTGTAAACTTTCTTGTAGCATCAACTATTTTCGGTAGCAAGGGGTTTTCATGTAGAATTCAAATTTGGTGTGGAGTTTTTTGATGGCTCTTATGACCCTTCTTATCTAATTGCTCTCAAAATTCTTAGTGGAATGAGGAGAATGAGCCAAAACTTCCCTCTATGAAAACTTGAATGAATTTGGAGTCGAGTGGTGACTTGGACTTCAAAAAAATATTTCTTGTTTTGGACTCTTGGTCCCACTCCACTTAATCATTGTCTTTTACCTCATAATCACCTACATGTCCTCTTGAACTCACCCTTAATTTATTTGACTTCCCAGGTGGCATGCATACTTCACTTTTTCTTCACTTTGACTTCACGAGGGTGGCCAAGTTAATTGGCCACCTTTTTTCCTTTTTAACCTCTAATTCTCGACATTAATTCATTTTGATCAACATGTTGCATAGTGAGAGGGTGAAGGGCCATACCCCAACCTACCTTTTGTTGAGGAGCTGCAGACATTATTTGATATAGGGAGTTGAAGTTTGGTGATAGCCATGATTTTTTTTCCATTTGTCATGTTTATTTTATGCATTTTTCTAATTGAGAAGCTTATTTCTGAGTGAGCTTCTGAACCCTTTTATTTTCTTATTCTTCTTGAAGGTATTTCATAGAGGTCCTCAAGTGTTGTTTCTGATGTGGTCATCCTCGTGGAGTCTTCTAGTGGTAATTTGGAGCCATCTCCATCAAATTATTCTCATTTTTTAGGCTTGATGTGTCATCTACAAGATTGCTACATGAAGTGATCAAATTCCTATAGTAGTTTCCTTTCTACTGCTTTGGAGCTCTAGGCTGCCAAGAAATGAGGGGAAATAGTGCATGGAGGTTAGGGATGGATCTATGGAGTGAGTGGAGTGAAGGGGAGCTTTCGGAAAAGGTCCCATGTCAAGATATAGGTGACCTTGCTACTAGTGGTGAAAAATAGGGTTTAGAGAGTTAATAATCATGCTTGGAGTGGAGTGAGGATTACGAGTGGTAGGTATAGGAAAAAAATGATTTTGATGCTTTTAATGAGTATAAGATGCCCTTAAGAGAGCTTCCTTTCTCACAATTGACTTTCTTGTAGCAGTACAGGGTTTCTTGTAGCACTACAGGAAATACTGTAGCAACTAGGACATCCTGTATCAATTACAGACAGGATAAAAATATGCAATTTTTCCTCACCTGAAGGGAGAATGGATGCATGTTGGGGTTTCTTATGGAGTGAGTAGGGAGAGGAGAGAGAGGAGAGAGGAAGAAAATTTCTCCTCTTTTTGTAATCCTCCCTTGATCAACAACGTTGAAAACAAAAATAAGTGAGTGCATAGGTGTTGTTTTCATTTTTTTCTTTTTTTCTTTATCTCTTTGTTTTTTTCTTTTCTCCTTTTCTTTTTGAAGACATTTGTTCTGCCTCCAGAGAGGTATTCAACCCACAAGCCTGCCTTGGGCACCTCAAAGAGGTTTTCACCCAAGAATATTTTTTTTTTATTTTATTTTTTTTTTGACTCCAAGATTTCCTCATAGAGGTTTTCAACCCAAGAGTTTGTCTTGGATGCCTCAGATATGTTTTCACCTATGCCTCTTTATTTTATTTTTATTTTTTAAGAAGGGGAGGTGCTAGAAACTATGTAGCGACCAATGATATACAACTCCTTGTCTATGGAATTAATAAAATCAACTCTATACATGGGATTATTGTACACGTTAAGCTTCTAACCATTGATAAGCAGGGAGATACCCTCCTCATCTATGGTTCTAATCTAAAAAATGCCATTGTCATAAAGTTTTTCCGCTTGGTAAGGTCCCAACCATCTTGTCATTAATTTTACTTTGAATTCCTTGAACCTTGAGTCATAGAGAAATTCCCAATATCCTTCTAGAAATTTCTTTTACTTAATGTGTTTGTCATGGCAACCTTCATATGCAACTAAATTACCTCTGTGTGAAGGATTTCCTGCATTTTGAACTCATTCAAAGCACTTAACTGCAACACACTTTCTTGTTGGGCCTTTGTGAAATATAGGTCTAACTAAGCTGCCATTATCAAGGTGTTGTACTCAAATTCAATAGAAAGGAGAGCTTTATTCCCATAGATTAAATCATAAGGATTAAACCTGTTTGTCCAACATTTTCTGCTATTGCTCGGAACCTTTGTTACGATATTCTCCAAGGCTCTCTTCATCACTTCCACCTAACAATTTTCATGAGGATGATAAGAGATGGAAGTCGTGTGCTACCCCGGGAGGTTTTCAATGATATGAGACATAAATTTCCCCTCCTAATCAATGACTACCTCTTTGGGGTATCCAAACTTGTAGAACAATTTTTCTCTTAGAAAATCAACTACATTCTCCTCTGTTACTACCATTAGAGAAGTTATGAGGTCTTAAATGGGCCTCCTAAGAAAAAGTACAACCGAAATAAACGTTAAGAACCAATAGGATTTAGGATCATTTTCTTAGCCATGGGGGATTATTCACCATTTTTGGGGTAAAAAAGTAAAAATATTAAAAGATAACAAAAAAATAAAACTACTTTTAAAATTGTATTTTCAACTTATGTCCATAAGGTTTTACTCAAATTTCAAGCGGGAGTACTCATTGGATGCAAAATTTAATTCCTCATCTAAGGAGTACCCATGTTACTTTATTTCGATGGACCCTGCTACACGAAAAATGGGAAATACATGAAAAAAAAATAATTGAAATCATGTTTTTCATGTATTTCTTATTTTTTATGTAGCAGGGTCTATCAAAATATGTAAAATGGATACTCCTTAGATGAGGAATCAAATTCTTCATCCAAAAAGTGTTCCCACTATAAATTTGACTAAACCCATAGGGAGATAAGTTGAAAATACGAGTTGAAAAATTAGTTTTTTTTTTTACCTCTAAATTTTGTTGATGTAATCTAATATTATTTTATAATTTCCAATATTATTTTATAATTTCCTTAGGAGGCCCATTTTATACCTCAAAATTCCCCTAATTCTTTACAACCCTTGTTTCAACCCACTTTGTCAAGTAGTCAGTGTAGACTATGATATCCCTCTTCTGTCTGGATAGTGAATCAATGGGTGTAATGAAGTCCATGCCCATTTGTCAAATGGCTCTAAAGCCATCTGAGGGTGAAAAGGAATTTCATTCTTTGGTGTAGGTATCCCCATTATTTGGCATTGGTCACACATACTAGTGTATCTCCCGACATCTTGGTGTAGGGTAGACCAATAGTAACCTGCGTGCAAAGCTTTGAAGGCTTTATTTTTGCAACAAATTGGCCTCCACAAGGACTATAATGACATGCCAAGAGGATGTAAAAAACCTCTTCTTCCCTCACAAATATTCTAAGAATTTTTTTAGGACTCAACTTGAAGATATTTCCACCAATCTAGGTGAAAGGGGTGCCTTTCCTGATAATCTTTCTCTTCTCCCTAGATGAGAGGTATGGCGGGAATGTTTCAGCAACCAAGTAGTTATTTATGTCAGAAAACCAAGTAGAGAGCGATAAGACAAAAAATAGGTGTTCATCCGGAAGCTGATCATCCACCAAGCCTTCCTCATCTATAGGTAGAGTTAGTCATGATAAGAAATCTGCAACAACATTCTCCTTGCCTGGTTTATCAACAATTGTTAGGTAAAAATATTGTAATAACAACAACCATCTATTTATTCTAGCATTAACATTAGGTTATTCATTAAGTACTTGATGCTGCATGATCAGTATGTAAAAATGTATGATAACCAGTAATATAATTTCCAAATTTTTTCAAGGAATGGACAATGGATAAAATCTCCTTTTTTGTGAAAATATAGTTGAGTTCAACTTTGGAAAAATTATTTCTAATGAAATAGATGGCATAGGGTGATTTGCCTTGTAACTGCCCCAAAGATGCCCCCACAATTTTTCCTAATGCATCTGTGTAGATGTGGAAAGGTAGAGCCCAATTTGGACATTACTGAATGGGGGCAGTTGTTAACTTTTCCTTAATGAGCTCAAAAGCTTCTTGATAGAGAATGGACTAGAAAAAATTATAATATTTGGAAAATAATACAAGTAATGGTGAAGAAAATTTGTTGAATTCTTTAATGAACCTTCTATAGTAGCCATCCAAACCTAGGAAACTTATGACATATCTCTTCTTTTGAGGAAAATGCACCCATATCTCTTCTTTTGACACATCTCTACCTGTATTCCTGCTTGTGATATTGACTAGCCCATGACTACTCCTTCTCTTTTTAAGAATTCACACATCTCCAGACTTAGGGAGAGATGCATCTCAATGCACCTTCTCAAATTTTTTTCCCAAATTGAATAGACCTTCCTAGAAGTCATCCCCATAAGGTGTGAAATCATCCATGTAGATTTCAACATAGTCATGGACTAGCTCATAGAAGATGCTCAAGAATTCTATTTAGAAAGTAGCTGGGGCATTGCGCAACCCAAAAGGATGCACTCTGTAAGTGAAGGTGCCCCAGGGAGATGTGAAATTAGTATTTTCCTAGTCTTCAAGGTTAATTTGGATTTGGTTATACCCACTGAACCCATCTAGGAAATAAAAGAACTTATTCCCTGCAAGGCCATCCATGACTTGATCTATAAAGGGAAAGGGTAAATGGCCCTTCTTAGTGGCTTTTTTAGGTTCCCAGTAGTCAACATAGATTCACCATTTTCCATTATTATTCAAGATCTGACATAAATTATCTTCTTCTTTGGCTGAGAGGGATGAGTTAATTTTCAGAGATTTTTATGGGCCAAATTCCATAGCCTTGGTGGTTTCAAAGGTTGAATCAACTGAGTGTAACTCCATCCAAGGGTGGCTTTTAGACTCTTTGACTAGGTCAGTGAGTGGATTGTCTTTCGGGGGCTAGCTCTGAATGATGTGGTTGATGATCTCATCCTCATAATATTTCCGCCCTCTTAGTACAACATCTATGGTAAAAATGGGGTAGGGCGTAATGTTGTATACTTCATATTATTCTTCTTCATCCTACAACCACAGAGGTAGGTCATGGTCAACAGAAGGCTGGGCAGGAGGATATAATACCAACTATTTAGACAAGCGCCCATTCTTGATAGTCATGTTTTTTACATGAAAGATGATATAATCATTGATACTAGTTAACCAAGGTCTTCCTAAAATGAGAGGATATCCATTGAAATTTGTTTTTTTTTGGAGTACCAGGAAATATGTAGGGTAATCCCAAGAGTCGATTGAAACCATAAGATCCTCAACAATTCCTTCTGGAGCTACTATGGACTGCTCTGCAAGTTGCAAAACCATTGTGGTTTTCCTCAAATTCCCTTGGAGGTTGGTTTTAAGCATAGTCTCCTTCTTCATTACATTGATGGTAGTCCCGAGATCAATCAGAGTATTGGGGAATATGACACCATCTATGTGTACATCAACAATTGGACTACCAAGGTCCAAGTACTTTAGGAAGATGACCCTTCCCAAAATTAATTCAAATAACTATCCTACCACATTGATGCTGGGGGTATCGTTCTTCTTTCTCCCAGGTTTCTTGAAGCACTTTTCCTTTATGTGCATATTGTAAATATGAACATAATTAATGACATGGAGAAGGCGTATTTTCACACACAAATTTTTCGGTTCTCCCAGAAGTTCAGTCTTATCTAGCGTGTGATGACAAGATTGGATCAAGCGCTTAAGAAAAGGATGTTGTTGGATTTGAATGTTACTCTCTTCCTTTCCCTCCTCAAGCTTTGTAGGTGGATATGGAGGATGATTGTTTGGGATTAATCTTCTTGACTAGAGATTGATCTCATGTATCTCCACATCATAAGTTGGATAGGATGTCTCTCCTTGTAAACTTGTTATGCCTGCTTGTTGTTTGGGTTCATATTGGGTTGTGAAAGCATATAAGGAAAATTGGGTGAGCAGAATGGGTGAAATGAGGTTGAGCTTGGGGTGGAGGTAGTATGACATGTGGTTTATTATGTTGGGGCCGCCACCCTTGTGATGGGTTTCTCCATTGTGGTTAAGCAACATATTGCTAGAATTATTGGTTCACAGGCTGGGGGTGATATGGAGGGTTGTAAGGCCAAGTAGGAGGTGTAGGCCATGATGAAGGAGTGGAAGTATACCAAGATTTCATAGGTGCATTTTGATTGGTATGATAATAGGAGTAAGGTGCATCTTGCATACCTTACTGATATGATTGAGGTGCTCGAGGCCTTCTCTGATTTATGAAACAGAGTTGTTCTAGTCCTACTTCCCCACCTTGATATAAAAATTTGAGCCCAAGTAAGGAGGGACACTTATTTGTGGCATGATTCTTGTTACACCATTTTTTTGGTCATCTAACCCATTATCATTAGATGAACCCAAGTACACCATGTAAGACCAATTTTACCCTAAGTAAAATTTCTTTCACCATGTAAAATAACATTTGTCTATATTTCCTGGTCATATTTAACCCCAAACAAGGAAATTAATTAAATAAATCATTATTTTTTTAATTATTTCCTAGGAATAAGTTATTTAAATCATTATTGAATAATATTCCTAGTTAAATTTGACTAAATCATTTTTAAATAATTAAATAAATCATTGTTTATTTACTTATATTCCCACCATCTCCCTAAAATAATAAATAAATAATTTATTTATTTATTTTTTATAAATAAAGGAATTGACCCAAGTCAAAAGACCTTTTCCCTCCAACAAATATAATAAAATATTCCTAAAGGGTGGTTCTAGAATTTGATTAATAATATTTTATTCATGCAACAAGTTCTTGATAACCCTAATATTTTGTTATAAATAGGAGGGTTTTCCCCATTCATTAGTCACCTTCATTGCATTAGATCACACTGGATCTACTCTTGGTCACCATTTTCCATTTTTGCCTTGTGAGCTCCCATTGAGTTCTATGTTTGTCTGGGTTTTCTACCACAATAAGAGAGAGGAATTTTAGATCTTAAACGCTGAGGACTTTCAAGAACCCATCCCATTGAGGAGAACCGGAAAACACCTTTCTTGTTTTCCTCTCAGGTGCTCCATTCTTTAATATAATATAAAACATTCTTTTAAACACATTGTTCTTGTCTTGTCTATTGGATGCATGGAGCCATATCATATTTTATCTGCTTAATGTCTTTTATGCTTAGCTCTAGATTTGTACAACATTATTTGGATCATCTAATTGCAGAATTAAAGATGTTTGGAAGCCATAATCGATGTTAGGGCTATTTTTTATGTGTAGCTAAAGTGATCTCTTACGACGAAAGAATCATACTAACAATTGGCAACTCCACACGGGTTTTATTTTGCGACCATTGTCGTTTCATATATTCCTACATATCCAGCTATTTTAGACCCTAGGGTTTCTTTTCCATTTTCTTTTTTTCCTATTTTTATGGTGCTTTCCTCCTCTAAAACCCTCAAATAGTCAAATTTTTAACTTTTGTGTGTTTCTGGCCTTATTGCGAAGGTGACAAACATCAGACGCAGCTTAGACGACAACTTTTTCTAAAATCTGCTGCTGAGAGAGCTGGATCTGCAGGTCACACATATCGGCCCAAAAAGTGCGACCTAGCCTTGAGGTCGCACCTTTCTGCCCTAAATCTGTGTCCTGGACTACAAACAGGTCAGAACCTGTGACCTGCACTTTTTTCTGCAATTTTCCAGCATTTTTTCTGGGTTTTTCTGAAGCTTCTGTCAGGGTTTTGTAGCCTCTGTCTCTGCCCGTTTATACCTGTTTCTGATCTGTTCCACTAAAATAAGTGGGAATCTTGCCTCTTAGGGCTCTAGTACCCTCCACTTTTTGTGGGAGAGTTTTTGTTTTTTTAGAAGTCTGAATTTCCAGGGTTTCAGCCCTTTTGCTTCCAGATCTGATACCTCATTTTCAGATCCCTTTAGATCAACTCTTCTCCCTTTCAAATCACCTCATATAGGTTTTTTTGGGTTCATTTCTAGGGCTGCCTCCTTGTCCCTTCTATTTTTAGCTGATCTCCTCCTTCTTAGCAGCAACCTTGCCTCTGCCTCTTTGTTGTTCTCTGCACCTCTTTTCAGTAGATTTCCCCTTTAGATCCCCATCCCTCCAGACCTTAGATCTATTGGCCTCTTTTTAGCGTGCTTTGCTTAGTTTTTTCCCTCTTATAGACTAGTTTTGAGAGACCCGCCTTCTTGGGTTATATTGATGCATTGGTAGCTGTTAATTTTCTGTTCTTTTAGTTTTATTTACTGCAGATTTATTTTCAGTTACACAGCAAAATTTTTCTTTTCCTCTCAAAATGTTTGGGTTTAAACAATTAAAATTAATGCATGCCACACACCGACCTTAAGTGAAGAAGAGCCTGGTTAACACCGCCTGGCAAAGACTTTAAAATCAATTGTCACTGCACCTCTCCGCCCTTGAACTCACTTGATTTTGTCCCTCCCTGTCCTTGTCATTTTTTATGCTTCCCGTCATCATTACGCCCCCAAGTCGCTTCTCCCAGAGACTTCTTGGCCTTCACCCTTAGTTTCCGGTCGGTTGACTTCCTCCTTCCCATCGTCATCGAGTAAGTCCTCCCCTGAGTCCGCACTCTGACTCTTCTTCTGATTGTTCGGGTTCTCCCCCTACTTCTGGTTCTTCCTCTCTTACCTTCACCATGTCTAGTTCAAGACCTAGCCCTAACCCTAGTTCTACCGCTGGGTCTGTTTCCAGTGGAACCACTATGGGACCTATATCGACTACTCCGTTACTCCCTTATATGGCCGGTCTCAGTCTCCCCGTCTTCAATCAGCTGATTAATGATCCTATTCGCCATGATGTCAATTGGCCTACTATGCCAACCAAGCTCCCCTCTAACATTCCCAAGTTGGAAGGCCTTGCTAGTGAATATCCCTCCAACCATATCCGATCTTTCCACATGTGGTGTTCCTCCAATTCCATCACCGATGACTCCATCCGTCTTCGTTTTTTCCAACGCACGCTTACCGACGAAGCTTCTAAATGGTATGTTGATCAAGCCACCTCTTCCCATACCACCTTTGCGACCATTTCCCAAGCCTTTTTATCCTATTTCCAGCTCCCTCTCTAATATGACACTGGTACTGAAATCTTAACTTATTTTCATCAATCCTCTTCGACCAGCCTTTCCGCTCATGTCCAAGAATGGCGACGAATATGGAGCTTATGTCGCACTCCCCCCTTTGAAGATCGGGTTTACATGGCCTGGTTCCTACACTCTCTCTTACCTCCCATTAGCAAAGATGTCGCATCCCATTTTCCCCAACTGAAGAAGCCGCCCTCCAAATAGCCTTGAAATATGACCTCATCTATGCCCAATCTGGTTATGTTTATACTATCCTTCCTAACCTCCCCAAGCCCGGTGGTCCTAATGCCTCAGGGGAATCTCACTCTGCTGACGGTATCGTTGGAGCCCTATCACATACCTCTTCTCAACCTCCTGTGGGCTATGGTTTCCCTCCACGAGGGGCCAACCCCTCCGACACGTTCCCCCCTCTAGGTAGCATGTATCCGGCACATTCCCCTCTCTAAATCTTTAATATTTAATACCCAACTTTTTGCGTAGGGTATGGAACAAATTCGTCAGTTTGTGCACATCTTGATCCTTTTGCTACTGTAGCATGGTCCATTGGATGTAATTGTCCTCATAGCTCCCCATGGGGTAATATTGTTCCTTGATTCCATCTCAGAATGAATTCCAAGTGGGTGCGGTTGAGAACAGAGAGGGTTCCTCCTCACCCTTTTTCTCTCAATAGGTTTCCCATCAGTCTTCAACATGGGGGGTGGCTTTGAGAAGTGCAAAAATAATCTTTTCTCGGTCGGAGAAATCATGGACTGAGAAATACCCTTCCCGCAAATTCAACCATCTATATATAGCATTTGCATCTATCTGGCATTCAAATACAGGAATGTCAAATTTTACCTGTACCTTGAAGAGAGTGGCACCTCCACAGTGGTTTTTGGATATAGATGCGCCGTAGGTGGGCAGCCGTTAAAGGATTTGAGCAAAGTTATCCATCATCGCATTCCTTTTTTTCTCGAGGGAATCCTTGATAAATATTTTGATAGGATCTCCTACTCCCTTGTCTTTATTTTCTTCTGCCATGGGAGGTCGTCGAGGTTTTCGAGGCCGATCTTGCAAGGGTTCAACCAGATCGAGGCCTAACTCCTTATATCCTGACCTCGTTGGGGACATGCACAGAAAAGTAGAGAAAGAGAAGAGCAATCTTATACCACTGATCCGTATTTATGCGAGAATGCAAGAAAATACAGAAATAGACATAAACATAGAGATGTAGTGGAAATAAAATTTCATTTCATTAATAACAAATGACTGAATTATGCTTATAGACATAATGGAAATAAACTAGCTAGAGCGTTGGTAGCTTATCTCTAAGAAGAGATGTGGCAGATAAATGCCTCTAAAGTGTGTTACAATGAAGCTCTAAGGCCTATTTATTATTGAGAAACAATAGAAAACCCTAAACATACAAAAGCCTAACTGTAGGCGACGAAGCGCCAAAACTTGGGCCCCGTTTGGGTAAATTGGTGTTTCAACTTCCCGGGGACGTAAATTTGGCATACAATCTTCGTTTAATGCGTACCATACCTCGTTAGAAAGATCTATCTTAGGAATACAAATTTTGATGTGAGAAAAATTGATCCATGGACCCATGTTGCTCCCTGTTTTCCCAAAAAAGCTCGTTTAGGGCCTCAAAAAGGCTCTAGAAGTTCATGACTAGAAAAACTGCTAAAAATAGTAAGTTGTGCCGAAACTTAAAAAATGAAAGAATTTATAGTGGGTGTTCAAATGGAATAGGTGGGTGGTGACCAATATCCACCTTGATCATTAGGGTCTCCAAACGGCTCCGAAAGTTTAGGATTCAAAATTTTTCTAAAATAGTAAGTTGTGCTGAAACTGAAAAACTGAAAGAACTGATGGTGCGGATCCAAATGGAATAGGTGGGTGGTCACCAATATCCACATGGATTATTCCTCCCTCCTTAGGAATAAATGGTCCCCATTTCATTAAGTTCCTGCAAGAGAGGCAAATTCCGCTAAGCTTGGTATTGGATTTGTCCAGGATGTCATGGAGTTGTTGGCGGACATGCTAGTAGATGTGCTGGATGCATTTAATAAATTTGGTTTCCTCAGATAGTACGTGTGTGGATTATGTATGTGTAATTGCATGAGGTATAGAAATATCAGACGATGATGTGCTGGTTTTCATATCGATGAAGTTCTTGTCCTTACAATGTAGAGGAAACACCATGGGTGAGGAGAAAATGTCCTTGTATTCCTCCATGACTTTGCCATATGCTGCAGCCGTGCAGGGGAGCCCTTTTTCGAGGTTGTGGGCACAATATTCTAATTTCTCTATGAGAGAGTTGTAAGGAAAATAAATTTCCTAGTTTGGGAAACAATCTTATTGTGTTGTTTTGCAATAGTCAAGGAAATGTCAGGAGTTAGTACTACCTTTGGTATCCTGTACAATTTATTTCCAAAAGTAATAACAAAAAAACGAGGCCTAGAATCGTACATATCATGTCGCCTCCAGAAGTATGGTTGGCCCAATAATACATCAATGACATCAGGAGGAGCAACATCACACAATACCTCATCCATGAATTTATTGATGTTGTACAGAAGGTGGCACTGTTGGCGGATGTGGAGATCTCTCCCTGGGTGAAGCCACCCGATGCTATATGGTTGTAGGTGTGCTATGGTTGGTAGGCTGATCCGCTTCATGAACTCTGCTGAAATGAGGTTCTTTTGGCTTTTTCTATCGACAAGAAATTGTCGTGGAGAACCCTTCACCTACATCTGTGAATGGAAGAGGCGCTCCCCCTCCTCTGGATCCTCGAGATCCTCCCTCTAGAGCTTTGTGGTGGAAAAAATGGAACTGGGGTCCACATAAATGATATGATTCCATTTTTCATCTCCCTTGTCTGGGTTTGTCTTAGGATCAGAACATGCATCTGATTCGGGCGCCTTCAGTTTAGCCACTAGTGACTTTTTGGCCCAAAAATCATTTGTACTGTGAGTGGGGATGTTATGAAATTCAAACCACTTTCCTATGTCCTTATTTTGATTTTTTTTGGTGTTCTAAGTTGCCCCGCTTTGGTTCTGCCCCCTTTTTTGTGGTTCGAGGGTGCCTTTCCTTGGCTCCAGATTTTCCGATCCAAAGTCTTTCATCTTCTCCTTAAATTTCTGCTCGATCTTGGCGGCATAGTGATATGCCGTGACAAGTGAGGTAATGTCAAGGAACTCCATTTCCTCCTAAATGTGTCTGTATAGACAGCTATGGTACTTGAGCAATGTCGGGTATGGAACAAATTTGTTATTTTGTGCACATCTTGATCCCATTTCTTCCGCAGCATGGTCCACTAGATGTACTTGTCCTCATAGCTCCCCACGTGGTAATATTGTTCCTTGATGTCATCTCGAAACGAATTCCAAGTGGGTACGATTGAGAACAGAGAGGGTTCCCCCTCATCCTTTTTCTCACATTAGGTTTCCCACCATTCTTTGACATGAGGGGCGGCTCTGAGGAGTGAAAAAATAATCTTTTCTCGGTCAAGGAAATCATGGACCAAAAAATAACCTTTCAGAAAATTCAACCATCTAACTATGGTATTTGCATCTATCTAGCCTACAAATACATGAATGTCAAAGTTTACCTATACCTTGAAGGGAGTGGCACCTCTAGAGTGGTTGTTGGATGCAGATGCACCGTAGATGGGAAACCGTTGAAGGATTTGAGCAAAGTTACCCATCATAGTGTTCCTTTGTTTCTCGAGGGCCTCTTCGAGCAATATTTTGATAGGATCTCCTGCTCCCTCATCTTTCTTTTCAACCGCCATGGGAGGTCGTCGAGGTTTTCAAGGCTAATGTTGAAAGGGTTCAACCAGATCGAGTCTTAACTCCTTATACCCTGACCTCATTGGGGACATGCAAAGAAAAATAGAGAAAGAGCAGACTGCTCTGATACCAGTGATCTGGATTTATGTAGGAATGCAAGAAAATACAGAAATATACATAAAATAGAGATGTATCAGAAATAAAAATTCATTTCATTTATAAAAAATGACTGAAATATGCTTACAGACATAATGGAAATAAAATAGCTAGGGCACTGGTAGCTTATCTCTGAGAAGAGATGTGGTAGATACATGCCTCTGAACTGTGTCACAATGAGGCTTGAAGGCCTATTTATTGTTGAGAAACAATAGAAAACCCTAAACATCCAAAAACCTAACCATAGGAGATGAAGTGCTAAAACTATGGGCCCCGTTTGGGTAAATTGGTGTTTCAACTTCCTAGGGACATAACTTTGGCATACGATCTTCGTTTGACGTGTACCATACCTCGTTAGAAATATCTATTCAAGGACTACAAATTTTGATGTAAGAAACACCGGTCAATGGAAACATGTTGCTCCTAGTTTTCTCAAACAACATCGTTTAGGGCCTCAAAAGGGCTCCGGAAGTTTAGGACTCGAAAAGCTACTAAAAATAGTAAGTTATGTCGAAAATGAAAAAATAAAAGAGCCGATGGTGGGGGTTCAAATGGAATAGGTGGGTGGCCACCAATATCCACTTGGATCATTAAGGTCTCTAAATGGCTCTGGAAGTTCAGGATCAGAAAACCTGCTAAAAATAGTAAGTTGTGCTGAAACTGATAAACTAAAAGAACTGATGGTGTGGGTCTAAAAGGAATAAGTGGGTGGCCACCAATATTGACCTAGATCATTCCTCCCTCCTTAGGAAACAATGGTCCCCATTGCGTTAAGTTCTTCCATGAGAGGCAAATTCTGTTGAGCTTGGTATTGGATTTGTCCAGGATGTCGTGAAGCTGTTGGCAGACGTGCTGGATGCGTTCAATAAAGTTGGTTTTCTCAGACAATAAATTTATGGATTTTTTATGTGTAATCATATGAGGTATGGAAATATCAGGTGATGGTGTGCCAGGGTTCAGATCGATGGAGTGCTTGTCCTTACAGTATAGAGGAACCTCTATGGGTGATGAGAAAATATCCTCATATTCCTCCACGACTTTGTCGATCTACTACAGCCATGCAAGGGAGCCCTGTTTCAAGCTTGTGGGCACAATATTCTTCTTTCCCTATGATCTAGTTGTAAGGAAAATAATTTTTATGGTTTGGGAAACAATCTTACTGCGTCTTTTTGCAATAGTCAAGGAGATGGCAAGAGGTGTTACTACCACTGGTATCCTATACAATTTATTTCCCAAAGTAATAAAAACAGAACAAGGCCTAGACTCATACACATCATGTCACCTCCACAAGTATGGTTGGCCCAATAATACATCAACCACATTAAGAGGAGAGACATCACACAATATCTCATCCGTGACTGACTTGATGTTGTATGAAAGGCAACACTATTGGCAGACGCGGAGATCTCTCCCTTGGTGAAGCCACCCAATGGTATATGGTTGCAGGTGTGCTATGGTCAGTAGGTCAAACCGCTTCATGACCTCTACTGAAATGAGGTTCTTTTGGCTTCCGCTATCGACAAGAAATTGCAGTGGAGAACCCTTCACCCACATATACGAATGAAAGAGGCACTCCCCCTCCTCTGGATCCTCGGGATCCTCCCTCTGGAGGTTGGTGGTGGAAATAATGGCACTGGGGTCTGCATCAATGATATGCTTCCCTTTTTCATCTTCTTTTTCTGGTTCTACCTCAGGATCAGAAGATGCATCTGATTCATGTGCCTTCAGTTCAGCCACCACCGACTGTTTGGCCTGACACTCGTTTGTGTTGTGAGTGGGGTTGTTATGAAATTCACACCACTTCCCTATGTCCTTCTTTGGATTTTTGGTGGTGTTATGAGTTTCCCTACTTTGGCTCTACCCCCTAGTCTGTGGTTTGGGGGTGCCTTTCCCTGGCTTTGGACTCACAGATCCAAAGTCTCGCTTCTTCTGCTTAAATTTTTACTCGATCTTGGTGGCATAGCGATATGCCTTTCCAAGTGAGGTAATGTCGAGGAACTCCATTTCCTCATGGATGTGTCTGTGCAGATAACTGTGGTACTTGAGCAACAAATTTATCTCTGAATATTTAATACCCAAAATTGTGTGCAAGGTATGGAACAAATTCGTCAGCTCATGCACATCTTTATCCCTTTGCTGCCGCAACATGGTCCATTGGATGTAATTTTCCTCATAGCTCCCCACGGGGTAATATTGTTCCTTGATGCCATCTCCAATCGAATTCCAAGTGTGTGTGGTTGAGAACAAAGAGGGTTCCCTCTCATGTTTTTGGTCATAGTAGGTTTCCCACCAGTCTTTGACATAGGGGCTGGCTTTGAGGAGTGCAAAATTAATCTTTTCTTAGTCAGAGAAATCATGGAATGAGAAATACCCTTCTATAAAATTCAACCATCTATCTAAGACGTGTGCATCTATCTGGCCTTCAAATACACTAATGTCAAAGTTTACCTGTACCTTGAAGGGAGTGGCGTCTCCAGTGTGGTTGTTGTATTTAGATGCGCCATAGGTGGGCAGCCGTTGAAAGATCTGAGAACGTTATCCATCATCGCGTTCCTTTGTTTCTTGAGGGCCTCCTCGAGCAATATTTTGATAGGATATCTTGCTCCCTCGTATTTATTTTCTTCTACCATGGGGGGTCGTCGAGGTTTGCGAGGCTAATCTTGCAAGGGTTCAACCAAATCAAGCCCTAATTCCTCATACCCTGACCTCGCATTAGGGGAATTTTGAGGTCTAAAATGGGCCTCCTAAGGAAAATGTACAATCAAAATTCACTTTATGAGAACCAATGACATTTTAAGGGATGACATCATCCATAATGGTTGAGGTGGCATTGCTTGAGTTAAAGGTATTTATTTGTCACATTCTCAATGGTGGATAAAAAATCATGGTTAATCATGGTAGTGCTCTAAGTACTTTTAAAGTAAAAGTAAAGTACTCATAATAAATTTCATTTCACACTTTTTGAATAAAATTCATACATAAAAAAATATATTATATTTATTATATTATTTTTATATATTACATTAATCACATGTTATTATACAATTTAAATAATATAAATTTTAATTAATAACATATTATATAATTAAGAATTTATGAATTTATATTTATATTTTATTTTAAGTTATTTAAGTACAAAGGACAAATGAATTAGTTGTTCAATGATAATGACTCTTTCTTGAAAAAATCATTCTTATTTATAGTCACATCAATACAATCTTTTTATTAATTTTATTTTGGTACAAATTTTGAATTGAATTTAACCATGGTTACATGGATTGTGGTGAAAAAAGTGAATTTCAAATTCATAAATACTATTTTATTGATTTAGCTATTATTTTATTATTTTCTTAGGAGGCCCATTTAAGACCTCAAAATTCCCCTAATGTTGGGGACATGCAAAGAAAAACATAGAAAGATCTGATTGCTCTGATACCAATGATCCAGATTTATGTAGGAACACAAGAAAATATAGAAATAGACATAAAAATAGAGATGCAGTGGAAATAAAACTTCATTTCATTAATAAAAAATGACTGAAATATGCTTACAAACATAATGGAAATAAAGTAGATAGGGTGCTGGTAGCTTATCTCTGAGAAGAGATGTGGCAGCTACATGCTTCTGAAATATTTTATAATGAGGCTTGAAGGCCTATTTATTTTTGAGAAACAATAGAAAACCATAAACATCCAAAAACATAACCGTAGGAGATGAAGCGCCAAAACTATGGGCTCTGTTTGGGTAAATTTGTGTTTCAACTTCCAGGGGACGTAACTTTGGCATGCGATATCTTTTTGACGCGTACCATACCTCGTTAGAAATATATATCAAAGGAATACAATTTGTGATGTGGGAAACATTAGTCAAAGGGCACATGTTGCTGTCGGTTTTCCCAAAAAACGTCATTTAGGGCCTCAAAACAGCTTCAGAACTTCATGACCCGAAAAAATGCTAAAAATAGTAAGTTGTGCTGAAACTGAAAAAATAAAAGAACCAATGGTGGGGGTTCAAATGGAATAGGTGGGTGGCCACCAATATCCACCTGGATCATTAGGGCCTCCAAACGGCTCTGAAAGTTCATGATCCGAAAACCTGCTAAAAATAGTAAGTTGTGCTGAAACTCAAAAACTGAAAGAACTGATGGTGCGGGTCCAAATGGAATAGGTGGGTGGACACCAATATCCATGTGGATTATTCCTCCCTCCTTAGGAAGAAATGGTCCCCATTTCGTTAATTTCCTCCATTAGAGGCAAATTCTGCTGAGCTTGGTATTGGATTTGTCTAGGATGTCATGGAGCTCTTCGCAGACGTGCTGGAAAACATGCTGGATGTGTTCAATAAATTTGGTTTCCTTAGACAATACATGTGTGGATTCTTTCTGTGTAATCGCATGACGTATGGAAATATCAAGCAGTGGTGTGCCGAGGGTCAGATCGATGGAGTGCTTGTCCTTACAATGTAGAGGAACCTTTGTGGGTGAGGAGAAATTGTCCTCGTATACCTCCATGACTTTGTCCATCTATTGCAACCATGCAGGGGAGCCCTGTTTCAAGGTTGTGGGCACAATATTATTCTTTCCTTGTGAGTGAGTTGTAAGGAAAATAAATTTCCTGGTTTGGGAAACAATCTTACTGCGTTGTTTTGCAATAGTCAAGGAGATGACAGGAGGTTGTACTACCTGTGGTGTCCTGTACAATTTATTTCCCAAAGTAATAAAAATAAAACAAGGCATAAACTCATACACATCATGTGATTTCCAAAAGAATGGTTGGCCCGATAATACATCAGCCACATCAAGAGGATCAACATCACACAATACCTCATCCGTGAATGCCTTGATGCTGTACGGAAGGCGGCACTACTGGTAGATGTAGAGATCTCTACCTGGGTGATGCCACCTGATGGTATACGTTTGCAGGTGTGCTATGGTCGGTAGGCCAAGCTGCTTCATGACCTATGCTGAAATGAGGTTCTTTTGGCTTCTTCTATCAACAAGAAATTGCAGTTGAGAACCCTTCACCCACATCTGCGAATCAAAGAGGTGCTCCCCCTCCTTTGGATCCTCGGTATCCTCCCTCTGGAGCTTGGTGGTGGAAACAATGGCACTGGGGTCCACATCAATGATATGCTTCCCTTTTTCATCTCCCTTGTCTGCTTCTGGCTCAGGATCATAACATGCATCTGATTCAGGTGCCTTCAGTTTAGCCACCACTGACTATTTGGCCCGACACTCGTTTGTGCTGTGAGCGAGGCTGTTATGAAATTCAGACCACTTCCCTGTGTCCTTCTTTGGATTTTTGGTGGTGTTCTGATTCACCTTGCTTTGGATATTCCCCCTATTCTATGGTTCAGGGTTGCCTTTCCTTGGCTTCAGATTCGCAGATCCAAAGTCTTGCTTCTTCTATTTAAATTTTTTCTCGATATTGGCGGCATAGCGATATGTCGAGCCAAGTTGCTTAATGTTGAGGAACTCCATTTCCTCCTGAATGTGTCTGTGTAGACAGCTACAATACTTGACCACCAAATGTCTCTCCAAATATTTAATACCCAACTTTGTGGGCAGGGTATGGAACAAATTCGTCAGTTCATGCACATCTTGATCCCTTTCCTGCCATAGTGTGGCCCATTGGATATACTTGTCCTCATAGCTCCCCATGTTGTAATATTTTTCCTTGATGCCGTCTCGGAACGAATTCTAGGTGGGTATGGCTGAGAAAAGAGAGGATTCCACCTCATCCTTTTGCTCATAGTACGTTTCCCACTAGTCTTTGACATGGGGGGCAGCTTTGAGGAGTGAAAAAATAATATTTTCTCTTTTAAATAAATCATGGACCGAGAAATACCCTTCTCTTGTATCTATCTGGCCTTCAAATACAGGAATTTCAAAGTTTACCTGTATCTTGAATCATTAGGGGAATTTTGAGGTCTAAAATGGGCCTCCTAAGGAAATTATAAAATAATAGTGGAAATAATAAAATATGATTTGATTACATCATCAAATTTTAGAGGGAAAAAATAAAAAACTACTTTTTCAACTCATATTTTCAACTTATCTCCCAAAGTGTTTACTCAAATTTTGAGAGGGAGTGCTCATTAGATGCAAAACTTAATTCCTCATCCAAGGAGTACCCATGTTGCATACTTTCGATGGACTTTGTTACACAAAAAATGAGAAATACATGAAAAACGTGATTGTAATCACGTTTTTTTTATGTATTTCTCATTTTTCGTGTAGCAGAGTAATTCGAAAGTATGCAACATGGGTACTCCTTGGATAAGGAATTAAATTTTTCATCCAACAAGTACTCCCGCTCGAAATTTGAGTAAAAAATTTGGGAGATAAGTTGAAAAAGTAGTTTTTATTATTTTATTATTTTTAAATCTTTTTTCCCTTTTACTTAAAAAATGGTGAATCATCCCCCATGGTTGAAATCATCATCTTGAATCCTATTGGTTCTTATAAAGTTTATTTTTGTTGTAAATTTTTCTTAGGAGGCCCATTTTAAACCTCAAAATTACCCTAATGGAAGTGGCCCCTCCAGAGTGGTTGTTGGATGCAGATGCGCCATAGGTCGGCAACCGTTGAAGGATTTGAGAAAATTTATCCATCATCGTGTTCCTTTGTTTCTCGAGGGCCTCCTCGAGCAAAATTTTGATGGGATTTCTTGCTCCTTCATCTTTCTTTTCTTCTACTGTGGGAGGTCATTGGGATTTTCGTGGCAGATATTGCAAGGGTTCAACTAGATCGATCCCTAACTCCTTATATCCTGATTTCATTGGAGACATGCAAAGAAAAACAGAGAAAGAGCAGACCGTTGTGATACCACTGGTCTGAATTTATGCTGGAACGTAGGAAAATACATAAATAGACATAAACACAAATATGTAGTGGAAATAAAACTTCATTTCATTAATAACAAATGACTGAAATATTCTTATAGACATAATGGAAATAAACTAGCTAGGGCGCTGGTAGCTTATCTCTAAGAAGAGATGTGGTGGCTACATGCCTCTGAACTATGTTACAATGAAGCTTGAAGGCCTAGATATTGTTGAGAAACAATATAAAACCCTAAAAATCCAAAAACCCAACTGTATGAGATGAAGCGCCAAAACTATGGGCCTTGTTTGGGTAACTTGGTGTTCCAACTTCTTGGGGACGTAACTTTAGCATACGATCTATGTTTGACGTGTACCATACCTCACTAGAAATATCTATTCAATGAATATAATTTTTTTTTTGAGCAAAAGTGGTCCATGGACTCGTGTTGCTACCAGTTTTCCCAAAAAATGTCGTTTAGGGCCTCAAAACGGCTCAGGAAGTTTAAGAGTCAAAAAACTGCTAAAAATAGTAAATTGTGCTGAAAATAAAAAAATGAAAGAACCGATGGTAGGGGTTCAAATGGAATAGGTCAGTGGCCACCAATATCCACCTAGATCATTAGGACCTCCAAATGGTTCCAGAAGTCCAAGATTCGAAAACCTGCTAAAAATAGTAAGTTGTGCTGAAACTGAAAAAATAAAAGAACTAATGGTGCGGGTCTAAATGGAACATGTGGGTGGCCAAAAATATCCAGCTAGATTATTCCTCCCACCTTAGGAAGCAATGGTTCCCATTGCATTAAGTTCCTCCATGAGAGGCAAATTCTATTGAGCTTGGTATTGGATTTGTCCAAGATGTCGTGGAGTTGTTGGTAGATGTGCTCGATGCGTTTAATAAAGTTGGTTTCCTCAGAAAATACATGTGGATTCTATTTTTGTAATCACATGAGGTATGTAAATATCAAACGGTGGTGCGCCAGGGGTCAGATTGATGGAGTGGTTGTCCTTATAGTGTAGAGGAACCTCTGCGGGTGAGGAGAAAATGTCCTCATATTCCTCCATGACTTTGTCCATCTGTTGTAGCCATGCATGGGAGCCCTATTTTGAGGTTGTGGGCACAATATTATTCTTTCCCTGTGAGCGATTTGTAAGGAAAATATATTTCCTAGTTTGGGAAATAATCTTACTACGTTGTTTTGAAATGGTCAAGGAGATGGCAGGAGGCGGTACTACCTCCGGTATCCTGCAAAATTTATCTCCCAAAGTAATAACAACAGAACAAGGCCTAGACTCATACATTTCATGTAGCCTCCATATGTATGGTTGGCCAAATAATACATTGGCCACATAAAGAGGAGAAACATCACACAATACCTCATCCGTGAATGGCTTGATGTTGTATGGAAGGCGACACTGTTGGTGGACGCAGAGATATCTCCCTAGGTGAAGCCACCCGATGGTATACAGCTGTGGGTGTGCTATGGTCGGTAGGCCGAGCCGCTTCATGACCTCTACTAAAATGAGGTTCTTTTGGCTTCCGTTATCGATAAGAAATTGCAGTGGAGAACCCTTTGCCCACATCTGCAAATGGAAGAGGCACTCCCCCCTCCTCTGGATCCTCAGGATCCTCCCTCTAGAGCTTGTCGGTGGAAACAATGGCACTGGGATCCGCATCAACGATTTGCTTCATTTTTTCATCTCCCTTGTCTGGTTCTGGCTCAAGATCAGAACATGCATCTGATTCAGTTTCCATCAAGTCAATCACCAACGACTATTTGGCCTGACACTCATTTGTGCTGTGAGTGGGGCTGTTATGAAATTCAAAACACTTCCCTGTGTCCTTCTTTTTATTTGTGGTGGTGTTCTGAGTCTCCCTGCTTTGGATCTTCCCCCTGTTTTATGGTTCAAGTGCGCCTTTCCGTGGCTTCGAATTCGTGGATCCAAAGTGTCGCTTCCTTTGCTTAAATTTATGCTCGATCTTATCGGCATAGCGATATTCCGTGCCAAGTTGGGTAATGTCGAGGAACTCCATTTCCTCCTAAATGTTTCTGTGCAGACAACTGTGTTACTTGAGCACCAAATGTCTCTCTGAATATTTAATACCTAACTTTGTGCACAGATTATGGAACAAATTCGTCAGTTCGTGCACATCTTGATCTCTTTGATGTCGCAGTGTGGGCCATTGGATGTACTTATTCTCATATTTCCCCACGGGGTAATATTGTTCCTTGATGCCATATTAGAAAAAATTCCAAGTGGGTGTGGTATAGAACAGAGAGGGGTCCCCCACATCCTTTTTCTCACAGTAGGTTTCCCACCAGTCTTTGACATGGGGGGGCTTTGAAAAGTGCAAAAATAATATTTTCTTGGTCGGAGAAATAATGGACTGAGCAATACCCTTCCAAAAAATTCAACCATCTATCTACGATGTCTGCATCTATCTGGCATTCAAATATAGGAATTCCAAAGTTTACCTGTACCTTGAAGGGAGTGGTGCCTCCAGAGTGGTTTTTGGATGCAGATGCACCGTAGGTGGACAACCATTGAAGGCTCTAAGGGCTTTCTCGAGAAATATTTTAATAGGATCTTCTGCTACCTCATATTTATTTTCTTCTGCCATGGGAGGTCATCGAGGTTTGTGTGGCTGATGTTGCAAGGGACCAACCAGATCGAGCCTTATCTCCTTATACCGTGACCTTGTTGGGGACATGCAAATAAAAATAGAGAAAGAGCAGACGACTCTGATACCACTGATCCAGATTGATGAAGGTATGCAAGAAAATACAGAAATAGACATAAACACAGAGATGTACTGGAAATAAAACTTCAATTCATTAATAGCAAATGACTGAAATATGCTTACAGACATAATGGAAATAAAATATCTAGGGCACTGGTAGCTTATCTCTGAGAAGATATGTGGTGGCTACATGCTTCTAAACTATGTCATAATGAGGCTTGAAGGGATATTTATTGTTGAGAAACAATAGAAAACCCTAAACATCAAAAAACCTAACTATAGGAGATGAAGTGCCAAAAATATGGGCCTCGTTTGGGTAAATTGGTGTTTCAACTTCCCCAGGATGTAACTTTGGCGTATGATCTTCATTTGACCCGTACCATAACTCGTTAGAAATATCTATCCAAGGACTAAAAAACTACATTTAGGGCCTCAAAATGGCTCCAGAAGTTGAGGACCCGAAAAACTGCTAAAAATACTAAGTTGTACTAAAAATGAAATCTAAAATAGTGGGGGTTTAAATGGAATAGGTTGGTGGACACCAATATCCACCTGGATCATTAGGCACTCCAAATGACTCCGGAAGTTTAGGATCCGAAAACCTGCTAAAAATAATAAGTTGTGTTGAAACTGAAAAATTGAAATAATTGATGGTGCGGGTCCAAATGGAATAGGTGGGTGGCCACCAATATCCACTTGGATCATTCCTACCTCCTTAGGAAGCAATGGTCCCCATTGCATTAATTTCCTCCATGAGAGGCAAATTTTGCTGAGCTTGGCATTGGATTTGTCCAGGATGTGGTGGAGTTGTTGGCGGACGTGCTAGATGAATTCAATAAATTTGGTTTACTCAGATACTTCATGTGTGTATTCTATTTATGTAATCACATGAGGTATGGAAATATTAGATGGTGCTACATCGAGGGACAGATTGATGGAGTGATTGTCCTTACAGTGTAGAGGAACCCCTGTGGGTGAGGAGAAAATTTCCTCATATTCCTCCACGACTTTTTCCATCTGCTGCAACCATGCAGGGGATGCCTTTGTCGAGGTTGTGGGCACAATATTATTCTTTCCCTGTGAGCGATTTGTAAGGAAAATAAATTTCTTGGTTTGGGAAACAATCTTACTGTGTTGTTTTTCAATAGTCAAGGAGATGGCAGGAGGCAGTACTACCTTCAGTATCATGTACAATTTATTTCCCAAAGTAATAACAACAGAACGAGGCCTAGATTCATACACAAAATGTCGCCTCCACAAGTATGGTTGGCCCAATAATACATTAGCCACATCAAGAGGAGCAACATCACACAATACCTCATCCACGAATGGCTTGATGTTGTATGGAAGGCGACACTGCTGGCGGACGCAGAGATCTCTCCCTAGGTGAAGCCACCCGATGGTGTATGAATTTGGGTGTGCTATGGTTGGTAGGTCAAGCTACTTCATGACCTCTGCTGAAATGAGTTTTTTTGGCTTCTGTTATCGACAAGAAATTGCAGTGGAGAACCGTTCACCCACATATGCAAATGGAAGAGGCTCTCCCCCTCCTCTAGTTCCTCGAGATCCTCCATCTGTAGCTTGGTGGTGGAAAAAATGGCACTGGGGTCCGTATCAATGATCTGCTTCCCTTTGTCATCTCCCTTGCCTAGTTCCGCCTCAGGATCAGAACATGCATCTGATTTGGGTGCCTTCAGTTCAGCCACCAGCGACTGTTTGGCCCCACACTTATTTTTGCTGTGAGTGGGGTTGGTATGAAATTCACACCACTCCCCCATGTCCTTCTTTGGATTTGTGGTGGTGTTATGAGTTGCCCCGCTTTGGATCTACCTGCTATTCTATGTCTCAGTGATGACTTTCCTTGGCTTCGGATTCGTGGATCCAAAGTCTTGCTTCTTCTGCTTAATTTTCTGCTTTATCTTTGCGGCATAGCGATATGCCTTGGTAAGTGAGGTAATGTAGAGGAACTCTATTTCCTCCTGAATGTGTCTTTGTAGACAACTGCAGTACTTGAGCACCAAATTTCTCTCCAAATATTTAATACCCAAGTTTGTGTGTAGGGTATGGAACAAATTCATCAGTTTGTGCACATCTTGATCCCTTTGCTGCTGCTGTGTGGTCCATTGGATGTAATTGTCCTCATAGCTCATCATGGGGTAATATTGTTTCTTGATTCCGTCTCAGAACAAATTCCAAGTGGGTGTGATCGAGAACAAAGAGGGTTCCCCCTCATCCTTTTTCTCATAGTAGGTTTCCCACCAGTATTTGACATGGGGGGCGGATTTGAGGAGTGCCAAAATAATATTTTCTCATTTGGACAAATCATGGACCGAGAAATAACCTTCTAGGCAATTCAACCATCTATCTACAACATCTACATCTATCTGGCCTTTAAATACAATAATGTCAAAGTTTACTTGTACCTTCAAGGGAGTGGCGCCTCCAGAGTAGTTGTTGGATGCAGATGTGTCGTAGATGGGAAGATGTTAAGGATCTGAGAAATTTATCCATCATTGCATTCCTTTTTTTCTTGAGGGCCTCCTCGAGAAATATTTTGATAGGATCTCCTGCTCCCTCGTCTTTCCATTAGGGGAATTTTGAGGTCTAAAATGGGCCTCCTAAGAAAAATGTACAGCCAAAATAAACTTTATGAGAACCAATAGGATTCAAGATGATGATGTCAACTATGGGGGATGATTCACCATTTTTGGAGTACAAAATTAAAAAGATTAAAAAATAATAGAATAATAAAACTACTTTTTCAACTCATATTTTCAACTTATCTCCCTAAGGGTTTACTCAAATTTCAAGAGGGAGTACTCGTTGGAAGAAAAATTTAATTCCTCATCCAAGGAGTACCCATGTTGCACACTTTTAATGGAGCCTAGTACACGAAAAATGAGAAATACATATTGTATAAGAAGTCATGTTCTCTCCTGAGGGTAGAGGCATAATCAATATATTAGGTGTTGATATCATAAGCATTTAAATTCTTTCCTTGCATATGAAGACTAATTTTTGTGATCAAGGTTAGGTAATCAGTGAAAAAAAATCAATGCACTCAATTTCATGTATAGCAGATATGTCAATGAAATTTATGGTATTTGCAACTAGCACATTAGTATACTTATAGAATTTGGAAATCTAAAGGATATCACGTATTGAAGGCTTTGGATATTGAAGCATCTAGGGTTTGTAAAACATATTAAAAGTATGAACTAAGAAAACCATAGGGATAAAATCCTAGGACTTATTGTTAACTCTCTTCTTAACACTTTTTCATATATTTTTCCAGGTCATAATTTCATCATAGAATTTACCACGAAGAAAGTTTGGACAAGTTAGATCTGAAGACAAGGAACTAAACATGTCCTTCTCTTAAATCTATGATTTGATACCATGTTGAAATTCAAATGAAAGTATATAGGTTTTTATTAACCATTTTCTTACTTTAATTATGTCATCAATCAATTATACATTTAGTTATGGAGATCATAGTGCACAAAAGACAATAAAATATAGAAGTTAGGACAGAGGTTAGGGAAAAATCCTTAAGGGGAAACCCATCAATATTTTTCTTATATATTATTTATCAACAAGATAAATCCAAGTCAGTGATCCAAGTGCCATGTCAACCCTACAAGACATACCATGTTTCATTAACAAGATAGCCAACCAATCAAAAAAATATAGTGCCACAGTGAACTCAAATACCACAAGAGTATGTTTCCAAAAAAATATAGGATCATCATAGAAGGTAGTGTTATAGAAAGTTCACATCATCATATAAAAAAGTACTACAAAATCTCACATTATCAAAAAAGGATAGTGTGCCAAATAGATCATCTTCTTACATCAGTATAGTGCCACTTTCATAGTATTATTTTTCCTTAGATATCATTCTTTGTTTTTCTTCTAAAATACTAGATATATGCCTCATGGATCTCTCGGATATGCTTCATAAAGTTCATTCTTGTACCTCAAAAAACTCGCCCTTCATGCCTCAAAAAGACGCTTCAAAATCTTTCCTTGATGGAGATGAATTAGCTCCATTTATAGTTGTTCGTTCATGCAAAGAGACAAATCTCTTCAACCTGACTTGTCATCTGAGGGGCCAACTTGGTCAACTTGGAGGGACAAATGACACTAAAAAATTCAATTTTTCTTCTTTTACAAGGGCCATGAAGAACATAGCCTTTTACATTTTATTTTAACCAAAACAAACCATGAAAAACATGTTAGGAAATACATATATATACAATGACAATTATGAAGACCAAAAATAGTTACAATTTCAACATTATGGAATGCCAAAAATAAAAAAAGAGTTATGTATTTGGCGAAGTGGAAATATTTTGGCAATTCCAAAAGGATTTGGAGACTGGGGTGTGAGAAATATGGAGTTGCGTTCCTTATCATTAGCTGGAAAAAGTGAATAGTAGATAGTTTTTGAAAACAACATGTGAAGCTTGATCATGATGTTAAAATACCTAAAGGATAAGTTGGTGGTGGTATGATTAAGAAAAAAATTGAAATAGATTAGGGGTAGGTCAATTATTTAGAGAAATGCAGTATAAGGGATACATGTTATGTAAAAATGGATCACATGGAAAATTGGTAATAATAGGAATATATTAATTGGATGAGATCCATAGATTGGGTATGATGGTAGGTACTAGATATTTGTGGATTTGGTAGAATATCTAAATTTTCATGGTGCTTTTTATATTGTGTATGAGGCTAGAGATGATCCCATGGATGATAATAATCAATTCTAGGATTCTACTCAAGATTTACAAATACCACCAGTTTTTATAAGTGAATGGAATCTTTCTTGATGAATTTGGGTAAAACATGTATTTTTATTAAATAGGGATGAAGAGGATAGTCTTTCTTGGTGTAAAAATAAACAATGTGGGGTTATTTCAGAAAATTAGGGATACAATGCTTTGATTTAGAAAAATATGTCATGTGAATCAAAATGGTGGTTTAATTTAGATTGGAAGGGTCAAGGACCCCTGAAATGTCATATTTTTTTATGGATTCTCCTTGAAAGGAAAATTCTCACTGGGGGATGCTTTAGAAAAAAAGGATGCGTAAGTCCCATATTCTTTGTTTTATGTCCCCAAAACAATGAATCTATTGATCATTTATTTTTTCCCCTTTTGTGAAGACTATTTGGAAACGATTTTTGTTAGTCCTAAAAATAAAATGATGGTGGTTTATGAACTCTTTTGAAGAAAGTATGTGGCTTTGCGTTCAAAGATTTAGTTTTTCCTCTTTTAAATTTCTCCTAGTGTTTGTGATGTGGGGAATTTGGTTAGGGAGAAACACAGTTTTTTTTCAAAATTATGTTGTATTCTCAACAATAAGTGCACATAATTCTAGAGTTTAGTTTTTTATTTTTTATTTTTTATCTTGAACATGTTAAGCCATTGGAATTGAAGAAGACGAGAATTATAATGGAGAAGGTGCTATATGAAGGAAATTTATGGGGTTTCTTTGATGGTTACCATCAAAGGGAGAATTGTGAGGCTAATGCTGTCATTCTATTCCCTCAGAATGTGGTTCTAAAATGCAAACTGGGCATTGGAAATGGTATGAAATTTGTTGATGAGATGATTTCCCTATGGTGTGATTTAAGGTTAGATTTTTGGAAGTAGGTAAAGGTTTTAAAATTGATTTGATTCCAAAATAATAGTGGATTGGTTCAATGGAAAGGTGGATCTTAGAATCCTTCAATTGGAATCATGGAAAAGTAATATCCAACAATTACAACAACATTTGGATGATATTCAAATCCTTCACTATTACAAGGAGAATATTTTTCTTACAGATATGCTCTCAAAGGAAGCTTTACTTTTGTATGTTGGAATTTGTACCTATTCAAAATGTTTCAATGGCGTTTTATGGTGAGTCTTTTCCTTTAATATCTTTAATCTTTCTTTTCGAGCGAAAATTTAGTATTTGTTCTTTATTTATGATTGAAGCATATTTGGATGCTAAGATAATGTGTGTGTTAAGAAATCAAGTGAAGTAATATGAAACTAAGAGATTGAACTTTTTTATTTCTATTATAGAAATATTAAAAGTATGTTTTTTCTTTTGAAAAAAAAACCTCACTCGGAATATAATAATAAAATAAATGAGCTTAGACGAAATTAATAAATTAAGGGACGACATAAGTAAATAATAAAATAAAAAAGGCTTGAAGAAATTAAGGAAAGTTACAAGAAAACAATAAATAAGGTAAGCTAGAAGAAAATAATAAAATAAAAGTGGGATGGCTAGGGTTATCGTCGACTTTATGAACTAAAATTTCGCTGCAGGGTCTCTGCATGCATCCGTTGTGCTTGATGGTTTATATATGGGTGAATGACGTCTTGATTATGTGTCACAACTAGATTTACTTAAGCTTTCGACGATTCTTGAGAATGAATCTGCCCATTTTCCTCTATGTGAAATAGAAGAGGTGTCGGTTACCTCATATGGCGGGATCTTGGTTATAATAATTTTTTGTTGGCTTGGACCCATTCCAGCAGTGGATCTGGCAGTCAAATGGTAGGATCTGAAGGTCCTTAGTGTTATGCTTGAATTTATATGTCAAAATGGAGATTCAAATGTAGATCTATGGTGTCAATTTTGTTTTTTTATGGCTCAATGTTATCGTTATCCAGATTTGGTGGTATTGGTGGTATGACTTACAACCTTGAATTTTTATTTCCCACTACAACTTTCCGCAAGTAAAATCCCATCAGATCCTTACTGTTGTGTACATTAAGCTACCGATATGAATGAATATCGAACATGGAAACAATATTTGAGTTCTGAGGGAGGATCTATGGTGAGGTTGGTGCACGCTAGGGTTCATCTGCTCCCTGTAGCCGAATCAACTACTCGCTCATTGATCGATTTTTACGCAACAAATTTTGGCCACAATTCTTTCAACAAATATCTGATCCTATGTTCCACGAAGGATGAGATGGGAAATTTTTCTTAGTCTCTCCTAGACCAAATATTAAATATGGCATTGATCCAGATCCTGATTCATACGACTCTCTGAATCTGGAAGTGAAAAATATGTTCCAAATTTTTATAAAGTCTCCAAATGGAAAATCAACACTAATTTTGGTTCAGGCATCCGATAGGATTTTTCAATTGAAGTAGAATATCCTGCATAAATTGGTAATTCCAATGCATTAACAAAGTCTTATTTGTAGGGGCAAGTCAATGTAGGATGATCAGAGACTACAATATTTCAATGTATATCCTTCATCCACTATCATCCTCAACTTTAGGCTCAGGGGCAGAGCTGTTGGATCAAGCAAATCAAAGGGAGAATTGGGTGTAGCTGGATCGAGTTTCTCCAAAGGAATAGAACCAAGCCAAGAACATATTAATGGAGGCTTATCCTTCAAAGACATACTATAAGGTAAACTAACCACATCAGCTAATCCAGAATAGACACATAATATCCCTAGCCCCTATATTGTGGAGCAGCTAAATCATGTTCAAGAAATGATTATAGACCTTCTAGAAACAAATGATCTTTGCATAGCATATGAAGCCCAAGCCAATATATGCAGATTCAACAGTTATTGACCAAAACCAATGGATATTTTCCACTAGATATTCACAAATTGTACAATAAACTGTGAAATTCACCTTTTCTCCAAAGGTTTCTTCATAGTAAAGTTTGCATCATTGGAGGATCGAGAATATGTCCTACAAGAAGGTCCATGGTTATGGGGATTGACGGGTCTTTTCATTACCCCATGGTTCTCAGAATTTGATGAAAACACAATGAGTGTATCAAGAGTGCTAGTTTGGGTTAGGCTACACAATCCTCCCCTTAATTTCTAGCATCAAAAAACTCTATAAGGCATTGAGAACCTCTTAGGACGATTCATAAAGACACACACATAAAGAATGGAAAGATGAATCTTCACTTTTTCCAGAATCTGTGTGGAGTTGGATCTCAGCAAAGGCATATCGGATCGGATCCATTGGTCACACAACCAGCAAAGCTAGACTCAATTCCTATATTTTGAGAACACAAACTTCAGATGTCGAATATGTCGACATACATGATATCTACAAAATACATGCCCCAATACCAAGAAAGAGCCGCTAAGGAAGAAGGAATTAGGAAAGAAACCCAAAGGATGGAAATTTCCCTCACATTTTCCAAGACGAAGAGGATGAAGAAGAAAAGGGTACCCTTCCAATGAGGGAAATCCAAATACACAAGACAGTGCATAAAAAGGGGAAGAAACTCATAAAGCGTCACAAATTACTAAGCTGGTGAGGATTCCAAAAGAAAATAATTCAGGGGGTTTCAAAGGCCACCATTTTTCAGAAAGTTCAGACTCAGAAAAGGAAAACCCAAGAATAGAAGAAGAAAACTAGCTAGCAATTACATCATCTATGACATCTAGAGGAGATGAAGGAATGTAGAAAAGAAGAAATGGAGAAAATGTTAACCTTTTCTCTACATTATTAAACTGATTATTTTGTATGTACTTGTGATAGCATGTCTTAGAGTTAACTCATAGAATACTTGCAAAAATATACAACATATAGTTTTTTTTTTATTAATAGAATTACAATTTTTCCAAAAAAATAATCATATTAAAAAAAAAATAATAATAAATAATAAAAAACGGATAGTTTTGCATAAGAGCTAAGTGGAAACATCGTAAACTCCTATAAAAGAAGGCTAAGCTATAAAAAAAACTCATCCTATGAATCCTAATGTTGGATGATGGTCTTAATCCTGAATTATTTTGTGTGACTAAGATGTGCTTTGTTGTATATGTAGTTTTTATTAAATGGGAAAATCTTGACCTTGAGATCTCACCTGCAAAGAAGTCCTCTCTCCTATAGAAAAATTGCATATTAGGAGTTTGTGAAGAAAAAGAAAACTAAAAAAGCAAGAAGGTTTACTGATAAATCGACAATGTTAAGACGAATTGTGAAAAATACAATGAGAAAGATTCAACGATAATTGTTGAACAAAGTTCAAGACTCCAACGTGCTCTAACGGTGAATGAGTATTAAATTATGTAATCATATGAGTCTACAATTTTCATTGTTGAAATATATTATCATTCATATATATCAATTGACTCGTTAAATGCAAATAAATTTTTGTATAAACAATTCTTTGTCATTTATAAATTTCAAATAATCATATGATTGTGAATTTAATAATCAATCATAGATATCACTTCACTCGTTAAATGCAAATAAATTTTTGTATAAACAATTCTTTGTCATTTATAAATTTCAAATATGAATGTGAATTTAATTGTTTAATAAATTGTAGGTTGAAATGAATTATTTACATTTTAGTAATAATATTTGAAAAGTAATGTCTATGATGAAATGGTGATGTTACAATTATGATTAAGATATATTATAATTTTAACATTTGAAGAAAACGAATTTCCATTCTCTAATATTATACATTATAAAGTATAGCCCTCGATAATTTTAAGTAGTAGGTATTGTCTTAAAACTATTTAGATTTCAAGTAGATTTCATGTATAGCACATTTAATTATTCATTTTTTTTAACCATATAAGTCTGAGATGTAATGTTATTTATAGAAAAATTATATGTATTTCTAAATTTTTGGATAAATATATTTTGATTATTGATGTCCTTACCTCTTGTTTATTTAAACGAAAAATATTATCATACATCCATACTATTCCTATCATAAAATTATTATGGAACTCTTATAGAATTATCACACATTATGACTTTCCTTTTCGAGAAAATTTGAAAAAAAAATGAAGGGTAAGTCTGGTCTCAAATCCATTGTAATCGTGATTAATTATTCATCTTCCTCAACCATATAAGTCTGGGATGTAATGTTATTGATAAAAGAATTATATGTAATTCCAAATTTCTGGAGGCTTGAATTATAAAAAAATAAATATCTTTTGATTATTAATGTCCTTACCTTTAATTTATTTAAAAGGAAACAATTATCATACATCCATACTATTCTTATCATAAAATTATTACTTTAGTTTATTTAAAAGAAAAATATTATCATACTTCCATACTATTCCTATCATAAAATTATCGTGGAACCTAGTTATCACGCATTATGGCTTTTCTTTTGGAGAAAATTTCACTTATAAATTGATTTGATTGCTAGATTATAGTCCGAAGTTGTTTGGAAATAATGTTGGTGGTATAAAAAAAATGATGTTTAAGGAACGAATAATTAATTGAAAAAATAAAAAATAAAAAAATAAAAAATTTACACAATTAGAATATAATAGTTAATAATAATATAAAATTAAGGAATAAATTGTTAAAATATAATAATTCGAATTAAAGTTAGTGGGTTTAATTTTTACTGTATCAAAGTTTTTTTGGGAGATATGTTAGTTTGTGTAGCAAAGAAAATTATACAAGTTGAATATTTGTGTTTAGAAATAAGCTTGAAAGAGAAGGAATCTTTGAATATCTTGAAATTGAGGTGAATAGTGTCTTGGGTCTTGCCTAGGTTAGTCCCTCCAAATTTATTGATTAAATCTTTGAATATCTTGAAATTGAGGTGAATAATAGAAGTCATTGTGATTTGATCTTGCATCTTTTTTAGAGTATTCCTCAGAAGTTAGAAGTTACTGATTGAATCTTTGAATATCTTGAAATTAAGGTGAGTGGAAGCCATTATGATTTGATCTTGCCTCTTGCCTAGAGTATTCCTTCTAACTAGATTCATTGAATATCTTGAAATTGAGGTGAATAATGGAAGCCATTGTGATTCTATCTTGTGTCTTTCCAAGAGTATTCCTTCGAAATTATGATTGAATCTTTGAATATCTTGAAATTGAGGTGAATAGTGGCTGTAGTGATTTGATGGTGCGTCTTGCCTAGAGTAATGACTACTTCAAATTTATCAATTGAATGTTTGAATATCTTGAATTTGAGGTGAATAGTGGTTGTTGTGATTTGATCCTATGTCTTGCCTAGAGTAGTACTCAAAAGTTACCGATTGAATATTTGAATACCTTGAAATTGAGGTGAATAGTAGCAACCATTGTGATTTGATCCTAAGTTTTTCCTAGAGTAGTCCTTCAAAGTTACCAATTGAATATTTGAATATCTTGAAATTGAGGTGAATAGTGAAATCCATTATGATTTCATTCTAGGTCTTGTCTAGATTAGTCTTTCTACCACTTCACTGATTATTGTAAAAATAAATAAATTAAAGAACAAATTTAGAAAATTATAACATATGAAACTAAGTATATTATATTAATGGCATGGATATTGATGCAGGTGCCTCCAGAGACACACATAGGACAAAGTGGGCTTATTGAAGCTCAAAAATCGAAGTGTATGGATTGATCTCAAACTAGGTTCAGGTTGAATATCTCGTCATCCTAATCGCAATGATGTGAACAGTTTGTTAAACCGAGCTCGTATGCAAAAGTTAGGAGCAGTCAAATTTTTGGGTTAACTTGGTGACTGGGCAAGCTTAAGGAACACACAATTTCGCCGAAATCTGGCCACTGGATTCCAGCCAGATTTTGGGAAAATTTGTAGCCTCTTTAAAATGACTCCTTTAACCTATTTTCTGGTATTTTTAAAATACAATATTATGTTATAAAAAAATAAATTAAATATTAAGGGGTGGCAGGCCATGACCCCTGCCACCCCCATCGCACATTGCATATTATAAAAAATGTTATTTGTGGGCCGACGGGCCATAACCCCTGTCGGACCCCATGGTGTCAACCACCATATTAAATATAACAAGGTGTGTTGGGGTGGTTAGTGGTCAACCCCGCCACCCCAACCATAACATATATATGTTATGTTAAAACTATATATGCATAACCATAAATGCTGTGGGTTGTTGGGTGTTCTGTCTAAGGCGGGCGCGAACCCTCCCAACTTAGAAAAAAACATGCCCATAGTTAAAACAAATGCGATTTTATGGAGGGGTCAGGATTTGACCCCTCGACCTCCAAAAAATTTCCGAGTTTACCAATGCGCCCAAAAAACCTTCTTGTTAATTCCTTCGACATTTTATTATTTAAATCCAGTTCTTCTCCAGTGCACCCAAGCTAGAGACAGTTGAAGAGAAGCACATAATTCGGTGTAGGCACGTTTTTCGATGCAGGTGGAACCATGAGCAGGACCAGAAACAGGGAACAGAACCATGATCCTTGAAATTTTTTTGGGGAGGTAATTTTTCTCCATGTTGGAATATAGTCAAGTTTACAGTCATTTTTCACGGCTTTTCACAGGGAGCGTAATGGCAAGGTTAGATTTTCCTTTTGAGTTGTATATTTCCAGTCCATCCATGGAGCAATATCTTTGAGGAATCTAGGAGGAATCTAAAAGATTCCTTTTTTCCCTAGATTTTCACTCTGTCAGAATTCAAAAATTTGACAGTGAATTTTGCACTATTTGACGCCATGAGTATGATGGTGTATTCATATTTTCCATCTGAGTTTTATGTTTTTCAGCCACTTTTCAAAGTGGAGTTGCAGGTGTCAGCATTTAGTGAGTGAGAAGCCGATTTCACACCTTTCGACGCCACGATTGCGATGGTGATTTCAGATCCAATAGCGGAGCAACCCATTCTTCAGTCATCTTTAGTGTGAGGTATATAATGCGTTGATTTCATGTACTTCTTTGTCTCTTTGCTATGAGATGCGATGTGCTATACAGATCCTTGCTGATGTTTGATGTGGGATCTTGTTTTGTTCTTGATGTGAGATGTACTTTCTATAGAGGATTTGTATTATGTTTGAGATCCCTTTGTTACCATGTTGGTCACATGTATTTTTGATTGAGATCCCTTTGTTGTCATGTTGGCAGGATACTCATAGTCATTATGTGTGAGTTGTTGGCATACTGATAAGAGTCCTTTTTGTGAATGAGAGTTATTATTGTGGAACATATTTTAGAGAGGTCCAACCACTCCTACGTGAGGGAATTTTCCTTGTATGACAGAGAAAACACCATCCATGTACATATTTACTCCTTACATCACTTAATGCAGCGACCTACACCATCTTAACACCGAGGCCCAAAGTCATAGTCCATCCTAGATGAACAATGTTATCAATGTGTTATGTTGCTCATGCTGGTTATGTTCCTCTTCTTTACAACATCTAGATGTTCCTTTATGTTCATCAACGATTTAATTAAATGCAATTCTAACACATCAACCGAAGTAAAAGGTATTGGTTAAGGGTATCGTGAATTTACTCAGATCAAGTGGTATCAGAGCAGGTCTTCTTGCTGATTGGATTGCAGGTGTGAACCATTGAACGTTCACTAAGCTGAGCAGTGGAGAATGTTAAAGACATGTATGACACCATGCTTAGGGTGTCCGAGAAAGCGAACATGTTGTACGAAGCTTATGAAAAACAAGCAGAAGAGAATGATGGATTGAAGACACTCCTATAGGAAGAGAGGGAGGACAAACATCAGATGTAGCTTCAATTGCAAGCCATGACAGAGGCGTTGGAAGAATTGAAGCGCAACAACAAAAGTCTTCAAGAAGATCATGATGCATTGAAGGCATTCCTACAGGAAGAGAAGGAGGAGTAGAAATGATTGCAGCTTCAGTTACAAGCTACGATAGAGGCCTTGGAGGAAGTGAATCACAACAAAGTCTTAGAGAAGTCTTCTTCACCTATGTCAAAATTGACAGCTGAGGTAAACTATGTTGATTTCTCTTTAGTTTCATCTTCACCTGATATCATTTATGTTGGAAGTGTGGAGATACCCATTACAGGAACCAGCATGAGACTCCTCACCAAGATGGGGTACAAAGGAGGAGGACTTGGCATTCGTGGCCAAGGCATAACTCAACCATTGGAGGTTGCGCAGACACCTCGCTATGCAGGTTTGGGGTACACTAAAGAAGGATGTTCGAAGGACATCAACGACAAAAAAACATTATTTAACTCACAAGGGAAGAGGATTGATGGGGCCACTTCACCATCATTCCATGGTACTGAATGTTGCAGTGAAAGAGCTGAGGCAAGCTCTCATCACCATGATTGCACCATAGACCACTAGAGAAGGTAAGTCTCGTTATTCCATAGTGCATTTTGATTATAAGAATGTTGATAACCATGGTCATAAATCATGGCATCGAAAAACGTGTCATATTTGTGGTTTACATAACCATGTATTTTCTAAGTGTTGGAAAAGGATGGCAACACAAAGGAGGATGGGGCTTGGAAATCCTTCTCCACAACAGGGTAAGAAATCGGTTAAGCAAGATTGGAGGAAAAACACCTTTTGCACCCATTGCAACCAAAGTGGCCATCAAAGAGCCACGTGTTCAAGGCTCCATCCAGAGTAGCACCTTAAGGACGAAGCGTCGGTGCATGAACCGATTGAAGCATTTGGTCAACAAGCAAACTTTCCAAGGGGGGATGATCCATTGACTTTGATAAGTGAGAGATGGTTTCTCTATATTATTTTTCTAGATATATTAGCTTGTCATGGCCTTACTTTTGTAAATCATTTTTTTCATGTTAAACTGTAAAAGTGATAATGTGTTTTTCCATTACTTGTTCAACAACAATGATATTTTTACCTTGTGTTATAAATCGCGTGATGCATTTCTTTCATGTAAAAGTGATGATGTGTTTGCCATCACTTCAAAATGTGACAATGATTTCTTGTCTTGTGATGATAGGTGGGGTGTCATTTCCATTTGATGTAAACTTTACCATCGAGTACATGTTATAAACTCATGGCAAGTATGGAGGGGTTTTGGGTCATAACTGGTTGTATTTGGGCAGGTAATTTGTAGGAGATTGTGCTATAGGTTGTAGAGGATGTAGGTGTCAGTTCATTGCTTAAGGCTTTCAAGAACAAAAGTGAAGGAGATAGAAGGGTGACCTTTTCAGGACACTTGTGGTGCAGACATAGTACACAGTAGTTGCAGATTCTTATTAATGCTTTTGGAGAACTGAAAGCTCCTCTGTGGGGAGGATTGATCTAGGTGGCTCCAGAGACACACACATGACAAAGTGGGCTTATGGAAGCTCAAAAATCAAAGTGTTTGGATTGCTCTCCAAGCAGGTTCAGGTTGAATATCTCATCATCTTGATCATAACAGTGTGAACGGTTCGTCAAACAAAGCTCGTATGTGAAAGTTAGGAGCAATCAAAGTTTTGGATTGAGTCAGTGACTGGGCAGGCTTAAGGAAGGTGAAATTTTTCCAAAATCTGGCTAGCGGATTCTAGCCAGATCTGGCCAGATTCTAGGAAAATTTGTGGCCTCTTCATAATGACTCCTTCAACCTATTTTTCGGTATTTTTAAAATGCATTATTCTGTTATAAAAAACAAAAAAAATTAAATATTAAGGAGTTGCGGGCCATGACCCCTGCCACCCCCATCGCACACCACACATTATAAAAAAATGTTATTTGTGGACTGACGGGCCATAAACCCTACTGGACCCCACGATGGCAACCACTGTATTAAATATAACAAAGTGTGGTTGGGTGGTCAGTAGTCAACCCTGCCACTCCAACCATAACATATATGTGTTATGTTGAAACCGTATATGCATAACCATAAATGTCGTGGGTTGTTGGGCGAGCTGCCCAAGGTGGGCTCGAACCCTCTCAACTTAGAAAAAAATGCACCCACATTTTAAACGAATGCGCTCTTATGGAGGGGTCGAGATTTGATCCCCCGACCTCCCTCCAATGAATTACCCAGTTTACCAACGTGCCCAAACAACCTTCTTGTTAATTTCGTCGACATTTTATTATTTAAACCTAGTTCTTCTCCAGTACACCTAAGCCAAATATAGTTCAAGAGAAGCACGTAGTTCGAGGTGGGAACATTTTTCGATGTAGGAGGAACCATGAGCAAGCCTAGAAATAGAGTGTGGAACCATGATCCTTGAAATTTTCCCACAGAGGTAATTTTTGTCCGTGTCGGAATATAGTCAATTTCACATTCATTTTTCACAGTTATTCGCAGGGGCCACATTGGTGAGGTCAAATTCACCTTTTGAGTTGCATATTTCCAGTACGTTCGTGGAGCAACATCTTTGAGGAATCTAGTGGGAATCTAAAATATTTCCTTTTTCCCTAGATTTTCACTTCGTCAGAATTCAGAAATTTGACAATTGATTTTGCACTATTTGACGCCATGCATGTGATGGTGTATTCAGTTTTCCATTCGTGCTTTATATTTTTTGGCCACTTTTCAAATTGGAGTTGCAGGTGTCAGCATTTAATGAGTGAGTAGTCGATTTCACACCTTTCAACGCCACGATTGCGATGGCGATTTCAGATCCATCAGCAGAGCAACCCATTCTTGAGTCATCTTCACTGTGAGGTATATGATGTGTTGATTTTATGTACTTATTTGTCTTTTTTCTATGAGATGTGATGTGTTGTACAGATCCCTATTGATGTTTGATGTAGGATCTTGTTTTTTTCTTGATGTGAGATGTACTTTCTATCATGGATTTGTATTATGTTTGAGATCCCTTTGTTGCTGTTGGCTTGAGGGGTCCTGACCCAGGTTCGGTGTGCAAGGTTTGCCAACAAACCCCTATACTATTGGCCCTTTCGGCAATGACCTTCTTGCACGGGTCAAAGTCTCACCCGAAGTAGTATGGGTGGGTGCTACAACTAGGTTTCTGCACCCTGAGAAAGGATGTGTAAGGCAAGCAGAGCTATGCTAGGTCTTGTAATTCCCAGATTACCTTATTCTGCGCAGGGTTAATTAGGTCTCTGTTCGCATCCACGTGCACTATATCTATAATTATATGCTTTTTATGACAGTAACACATCAATAGGTAATATAACATAATAGATCTAGATCCAAAAACAAAATTACACAGATCTTCGCATCTTAAAGACAGAAAATGCACAATACAACAATTATCAAAAATTCGCACAAGAGAACTCATAGATTCAGTTCTCTATCAATCTTTCTTATTCATTCATTCATCAATTCTTCCTTACAATTCCCTTCCCAACCTGCGCACACAGTATCAGGGTTCACACATAGCTGGACCTGGATCTCCACGCACACAGCTAGCATGAGTCCTTTCCCCAAATACCCAAATAGATAGCTTAAACCACAAATCGCATCAATAGCTCACCATTCTTGTCCTTTACAATACAAAATGCTCCTCTATTTATAAAAATCTAGCCTAGACTTTCCTATGGTCTGCAAACCATGGTTTTTGGACCCCTGGTTTACCCTTTTACCCATTACAATGCATTTGGGGCTTTGACCCACCCCAAAACCCCCGCGCTAGACTAAATCTAATAAAAAATATTCAAAATGGACCATTTTTGCAGCTTGTAGGAGATCCTCTTCCAATATTCCCCCAACACAATCTTGTGACTCATCCTGAGTCACTGTGGTGGTGCGGCTTCTATTTGCGCATGCAAGGTATCAAGAGCGTGAACGAGCGAAGGGAGCACTTCCTGACTCTAGGTTGCAGCTTGCTGTGTAATGTTGACAAGTGTCAGGGAGGCAGGGCTGTTTGGAGCCATGATAACCCGTTCTAACAGTCGGTGGAGGCGCGCAATGGTGGAATGAGCCTCTTGAGCGAGCTGGAGTGCAGTGTCGGACCATGGTTTCAAACTTTTTCAGATGACATTCTTGGTGCAACAAAGGTTCTCAATCTTATCCATGATGGCTAGACGCTGCGCGGAAACGTTGAAGGGTGAGGAAGCTCTGACCTGATCTAGAGCAGCTTCCGCCTGTCGTAATTCCTTCTGGATATGCTGAAGCATAGAATGGTGACGGACTCCTGTCCATAGTTGTGTAGATTTTTCGGCCAACTACGTGCCCTGTGTAAGCTGCTCTTGCATAATATTCATTGCGTCGGTGACCAATGCAATCCGCTGGGCCCATATTTTTGGAGGGATGTCATACTGCTGTTGCATAGTCTAGTCACAGTGGCAAACCTGTTGCAAGACTCTAGTGTATAGTCCTTGTAGCACTGCGTGAGATAGCTGCATCAAATCTAATTGGATATCCCTAGTAGTTGGATCATGAGTATTAACTAGGGAAGTGCAAGAGAGTGAACAAACATTGCTTCTGTTGGGCAGTACTCTGGAGTTGCGAAGAAGTTGTAGCATGTCCCTATATCTCAGCATTCCTTCTTTGCATAGAACCAGTTGTGACCTGACTGTGATGCTGTGGGAAGGGGACTGCGGTACTAACGTACCCTCCTCTTCTATATCATCTAAGGCCCTCCGGCTAGGTCTCGTGGTCGTCCTTGGGGTGCGAAGGTCAGTTATTCCTCTTGCGCAACAATGGTGCCTCTCTGTGCATGGGTCGCAAGCAATTATTTCTGCATGAGGCCATCACTCGATCATTTGATCACACTCGTCAGTCTCAAGCCCTCTCAAGATGATGTATGTAGGTGCTGCGCAGCTTGGGAACGAATCATTCGGTGGGTTAGGATTTGCCATAGAAACAAGAGAACAGACGTCCCAAAGAGTGTTAATGACCTCAACAACCCAGTAGGAAAAGAACATGAGCATGTTGTAGAGCCAATAAATATCCTGGTGCGAAGTTATCCTGCCAACCGCACACCATCCGGAGCTATTTAATGGTGGAGTAGCCCATACGTGAAACTTACCATCGACAATTTAGATCAAACTTACCATAAATGGCTGCATTGATGGTCCACCGTATATTTTTCGTAACTGTAAGGTTCCTTTCTTATCAACGTGGGGTGTATTGATGGTCGTTATTCATACCTGAGGACTCTCCCATGGAACGTCAGACCTCGGATGACGCCTGCATGCCATTCATGTACCCTGAATTAAGGTCGATGCTAGGCATTTCATGACATGGTTCAGGTACCAGATTTGCAAGTTGGCCACCAATCTTCTCGAGCCATGCACATCGCCCTTGGTCGGGATGTCCCTATATGATAGGGTTGCATCACGCGTCCTCGTGCCATCTGTTACTTGAAGTGTTTTCAAATTCTTCCAATTGCACGTGCGTTCAAGCAAGTCCGTAATCGAATGCACGCCTAGGTCAGTGGTAGCCAGGTGAGCCTGTCCGAGCAGGGTTCGATTGCACCCTTTGTATGTCAGCAAGTATCTGCATAGGTCGACTGATCTCGGGGCCCATATGGCAACTGGGGTCCCTAAGCGCAAGATCACCCTACTCCAATACTTCTCCTGAGTGAAGAATACCAACCCTCGCGCAGGTGCTCCACGCAGTGTTAGTGGCAGTGCTCCTAGCCTGCGTTCCTTGGGGATTTTAGTTTCAACCATCTTCTTACTATCACCTGTGTCATCGTGGCAAGGTAGGTATCTTTCCTTGGTAGAGATGCGATGGAAATTCCAGGTGGTCCGAAGACATCGTAGTGCTGAAACCTCGTGCAACCGAGCCTGCCACTTTTTCAGCTCCTCAACAGAGTCGGAAAAACATTCACTGTCCTTTTCCCAGCAGAGCACTCCTTCGTCTGTGGGGTTAACCCGATCTTCATCCTACATAGTCAATTTATAAATGTGATCTATCTCCTCCTCCTCATAGGCTGGCTCTATATACTGCACGCCTTCTACCTGATCTAGTGGCACTATGACGTGCGTACCTTTGTTTTCAAACACCATGCTATGCTTCTTGAGATTGATGACACCCCCCATGTCTATAGCCTAGTCCAGTCTGAGGAGAATAGGGTAGAGATCCGCATCTTCCACAATTTCTATTACTTCAAAGTCATCTAGGACCATTACTCCTGCGATGTCAACCATGAATTTTGGTAGCCTTCCTAGAGGAATGAATTTTTGTTGATTTGCCATTCACAACTGGATGGTGGACCACTCTAATTTAGGCTCCCCCATTCATTGCCATGTCTTCTTTGGTAATACATTCACATCCAATCCGAGATCTAAGATGACCTGATCCATTTCGTAGTCACCAATCTGCGCAGTCAACCACATTTCTCTTCCGGTGTGTTTCTTATAGCTATATAGTTTGTGTACATCCTTGGTCCCAGGGATCAAATTGGGCCATGCTGTGCAGGTATTCAGTAGTGCTTGGAGATTTCCTACGGCCTGCAGGTTTCATAGCAACTTCAGAAATGCCTTAAAAAAGGGCTCAACTCCTTCTTCTATCTGGAGGTGCGTCGGCTGTTGCGTGGGGCCTGCCAATGGTGCTTGTTTTTCGAGATTCACTCCTTCCCGAGGGGCAAGCTCCTTTTTTTCTCCCTGGGTGACCATCCTGCTGCATGTCATGAATTTTACACTTGGATTCGTATTCCTTAGCTCGATTTTAACTCCTTGTACGTTCTGCGTAGGGGTTGGCTATTTTTCCTGCATCTTGGCTACTAAAATTGGGTAATCCTCCACCATATGGTCCAGGTACCTACAATATTTTCATGATGGCCTGGTGGGATTTGGGCATCCTCTGGCAAAGTGTCATGTTTCCCCATAGTTATAGCATATTAGTTTCCCACGTCCTCGTCCTGCACTTCCTCCCCGACCTCCTCTGCCCTTGGTCGGTGATCCTCCAAAGTGTGAAAAAATTCTTGGTAACGCAGGGTCCGATTGTACCCTATATAAGTTCCCATGGTCCATCATTAAGTCATAAGTATGAAAGTTCTACTCATTGTGGCCCACCGATCGGTAGAACCTGCACCATTGTTGCTTTAGTTCTGGGACATACACACCCAACTGAGAGCAATGGTTCATATCATGCATTCCTGCTACCCGAAAGTCGTCACACCACAGCGCAGGTCTGCTTGACCCTGGTCATGATAGGATGGGTTCCCTACTTTCTCCTGGGCATACCGGACAAGGTAATCCCACTTGTATGTACTCCATTAGTAGGGGGCACTGATCCTTTGTATGGCCAAACACCCGACATCGTATGCACCAAAGATCTGCGCAACCATCCTTTCATCGCAGCTCCCTTCGTAGGTTCTGTATTTCCATATGCATAGCCCCAAGCTGTTCCTGAATTGTTGTACCCCCGCCGATGTATCCTCTCGGGGGGCAGCTTCTAGTTTCATAGTGACTTCCACAGCTTTCTCCTGCGACTCAAAGGTCTGATGACTCATTAGTATGCGTAGGTGAGGTAACAACATAGTGATGAACCATTCTGTATGCTGTCTATAATCATACTCGAATCCTCCTTCCCTGATTTCCTTCTTTAATCGTTGATCAACCTCCCATACTGACTCAGACGTACCTTGTTTGAAGTCCTTTACTTCTGCTACTAGCTGGGAATAAGATTTCAGCTTTCGTAATTGTTGCTTCAGAGCGTCTTTGATACCTTGAATGGATGTGCTCCCATTCTAGGCAATGTATCACATATACTAGTCCAAGGCCCTGTCCTCGAATTACAATGACAGTTGCGCCCTCTTTATCATATCACTTGCCACATTCTGCGTGGTTTAGACGGAGTCTGGAACGAACCAAAACTGGTCCATATCCTCATCTCCTACCCCCTTGAAGGTAGGTAGTTTCAAGTGCGCAGCCATATCACTGTTTAGGGGGGGTGGTGGTATGGGTGAATTCTTACCTTTGCATGGCCTAGGTGGTGGTGTAGCAGGGGTATTTTGCACAGCTGGTTCTTGCAATAGATTATAGGCGGATCTCCCTCCGTCAAGGTTGGTTTGATAGTATTTACCACTGCGTGTCACACCCCTATCTAGATCCAAGGTCATTCAGTTAGTATGACTACATAGAATTCTCTTTTCACATAGTAATATCTTAATTAGTAACGATAATGTCGTAAAAAATTTGCCCCTGAACCCTTTAAAGAATTGTCATTCGGCCTCAGAGTATGAGACGAACTGATCAATGGAAAATTCTGTCACAAATCCTTTTAGCATGCTATCCACCCAGTGATCTACTATGCGCGTGATAGTTTTATCAGTCTTTTCCATCTGCCGGATCAACTCTGGGATCCACTGAGTGATTTGTTCATCCTTCCATCAGTTCTGGAATTCTACAAGTCTGGCTAGCCACTCCTAGAGCTCAATTGCAAATGTGACAAAGAATATTTCGTAGCTGTCTGTAAAGATGTACCTATTTTTCCACCTTTCCACTGTTAAATTCTCACTGCGATTTTATTTTACTGTGAATTCTTGGATCTGCCTTTCGAACCAGTCTTCAATCTCCTTTCTCTTAGGCTTCCAGTATTCTCTTGTCATTACCCGATACCTCTCTCAGACTTCTTCCAGTCCCGACAATGGAACCATTTGTTGGCTTGAGGGGTCTAGACCCAAGTTCGGTGTGCAAGGTTTGCCAACAAACCCCTATACTACTGGCCCTTTCGGTAGTGACCTGCTTGCATAGGTCAAAGTCTCACCCGAAGTAGTATGGGTGGGTGCCGGAACTAGGTTTCCGCACCCTGAGAAAGGATGGGTAAGGCAAGCAGAGCTATGCTAGGTCCTGTAATTCCCAGATTACCTTGTTCTGCGCAGGGTTAATTAGGTCTCTGCTTGCATTCATGTGCGCTAGATCTATAATTATATGTTTTTTATGATAGTATTACATCAATACATAACAGAACAGAATAGATCCAGATCGAGAAACACATATACACAGACCTTCGCAGCTTAAAGATAAAAAATGCACAATACAACAATTATCAACAATTCGCACAAGAGTACTCACAGATTCAGTTCTCTATCAATATTTTTTATTCATTCATTCATCAATTATTTCTTACAATTCCCTTCCCAACCTGCGTACACAGTAGAAGGGTCTGAACACAGCTGGACTTGGATCTCTGCACACACAACCAACAGGAGTCATTTCCCCAAAAACCCAAACATATAGCTTAAACCACAAATCGCATCAATAGCTCATCATTCTTGTTATTTACAATACAAAATGCCCCTCTATTTATAACAATCTAGCCTAGACTTTCCTATGGTCCACAAACTGTGGTTTTCAGACCCCTAGTTTACCCTTTTACCCATTACAATGCGTTTGGGGCTTTGAACCATCCCAAAAATCCTGCGCTAGACTAAATATAATAAAAAATATTCAAAATGGACCAGTTTCGCAGCTTGTAGGAGACCCTTTTCCAACAGTTTCCATGTTGGCAAGATACTCATTGTCACATGTATGTTTTTTTTGAGATCCCTTTGTTGCCATGTTGGCAGGATACTCATAGTCATTATGTGTGAGTTGTTTTCATAATGATAAGAGTCTTTTTTTGTGAAAGAGAGTTCGTATAGTGGAACATATCATAGAGAGGTCCAACCACTCCTGCGTGGGGGAATTTTCCTTGTACGATAGAGAAAGAACCATCTATGTACATGTTCACTTGTTACAACACTTAATGCAATGGCCTACACCATCTTGACACCGAGGCTCGAAGACGTAGTCCCTCCTAGATGAACTCTGTTAATAGTGTCTTATGTTTCTCATGCTTGTTATGTTCTTCTTCTTTACAACATGCAAATGTTCCTTTATGTTCATTAACGCTTTAATTAAATGCAATTCTAACACATTAGCCGAAGTAAAAGGTCTTGGTTAAGGGTATCAGGATTTTGCCCAGATCATATATTATGTTAGAAAAGAAGTACAATTTTTTTTTGTCATATGAGTATAGTTTAAAATTTATAGAGATCCCAACCCAAATTTTGGCAGGATAGGACTTATAAGACTAATAGTTAATAATGGGTTAATTGATAGTTAAATGTAATTTTTCAACATGCACATTGCAAAAGAGAACCTAACAATAATTTAATATTAAATTATTAATAAGAGTTAAATTTTCTATAATCAATGGCTATAACCATAGTACCAACTGGTTTCAGAGGTACACTTAGAACTATCAACTACACCATTTCAATGCCACCATTTCAACCACTAACAAAAAAAGTGCAGAGGGTATATGGTTATATTTATCGATTAAATAATAATATAATGAACAAATCAGAATGGAACATAGCATGGTTAACTATTGGAGTCTATTTGAAATAAAAATAGAGTAAATAAAGAAAAAGTAATTAATCCTTACCATTCATAGAGATCTGCCTGAATGAAATTATGGAATTACGTAATTTTGTCATTCAATTGGAAAAGTGTAGAGTTTGAAAAGTAACAAAATTAAGTAATCAGAATGATACGTTGATGTTATATGAAAACCAAAACATAACGAAAGATTTTAGTTTGTATAATTACTTAAAAATTATAATTATCATTTGTTTTAAAAAATATAAAGAGAGGTTGATGTGATTCTTAAATTGAAAAATTTGTATTTTTTACATTGAATTTTCTTTATCACATTTTATTTTTAATAAAATGGTGATAATAAGTGAACTTTGGTTTGGAAGATTAAATTATGGATGATACAATTGTTTTTGAGCTTCACATTAACTGTTGTATCACATTTTTTTTTATTAAAATGGTGATCATAAATACGAGGGGAGTACGAGGGGAGTGTAGTTAATGAAAATGGTGAAGGAAGCAAAGTATATTTGCAAGTTTTCATAGTACATCATAGATCATTTTACTCAAAATGATAACTCAAAATAACACATAAAATATTTTTCCCATGAAATTGATAATGCAAAATGACACATAAAATATTATATCTACTTTTTGGCGAGTCCTTCATGTCCCATTTTTGTCCCATTTTTGTAACAACTGACAAATACTACATCATAAAGCACATATGCATGTAATGTTGGTATATTTTTTATAATACAATGTATTCTAACTTACCAAAAATAAAAATTACACTATACAATATAATATAATAATAACAAATTTTTTTATTTTCAAAAATATTCCAACAATATGCTTCTTATATACACTAAAGCAATACCAAAATTATTTACTAAATCCTCATCTAATAGACAAAAACATAATCAAATTTCAATATAAAAACAAAAATATAATATGATTTTTTTTAAAATCTTAATTGATTTAAATAATGAAAATATTAAATTTGTTTTGTAATTAATTATAATTTTTAATATTTCTCATATTCTTAAATTTTAGGCTAAAATATCTCTCACATACATACACACACACACATATATATATATATATATTTATTTATTTATTTCCTACTTTTGTGAAACAGGAATATATGCTAATTTAAAAATATATAAAATAAAGTTATGATTATATAATTGTGATAGCCATCATGGAAGGAGAAAGGCCACAACTCACATTACTTTCTAGATATTTTTAGGCAAAATCTAAACATGGTATGTGACAATTTTGAACATTTTCACTAATTTTTTTATAAATGAAAAAATTCAAATACTTTAAATATTTTCAAACACTATACTTATAAATTTTAAACATTACATCTAATTTTCTTAAAGATTATAAACATTTCCATCAACCCATAAGAAAGAAAACCCCTTCACTCGAATTGGATTTGTTAGGGACTCGTCACATCCCAATGCTAGTAAGTCCCATGATCTAACTGCAACCCTAAACTCGTCCTAGCACAATCACATTTTTCCCTTCAGATTTATAATAAAAAAATTTAAACTCTTTTAAAGAAGGGAAAAAGGAACTCTATGCAGCCAAATCATGATGAAGATGGTAACTACATTATAAATATTCACTTTCCTACACATAAAACCAATGATAAAAGCTTTGGCATCCGCTTCTGTTCTGGAAAAACATTAACAAAGATCAACCAAAACCAGCCTAATAAAATTTCTACGTAACATTTTTCTATGAAACAATATCTTTATTAGAGGCCAAGAGTGAAATATGCCTCCACTGGAAAATGTGGGGAATGCAGAAAATGAGCGACTACAAAATATTTCACTGACTGATAGAGAAGTTACCTGTCACAAGAAATTGCATCACAGTTACGAGAGAAGTGATCGGAAGAGACTATCAAGGGTTCTGTTAGGGAAATCCAAGATTGCAAAGTCAAAAACTCAAATCGTGGCGAAAATGGGGGCAGTCAAGGTGGGCAACACTATTGATTTTGCTTTTAGTGTTTACGGATTATTTTATGCTTTGTAGGCTTATTGGTCTTATTTCTTCCATTGGATGCAGTGTTTGCATTTTTTTTCGTTTCTGATACTCTTTTACCTTCCAATATCGATCTAAGATGGCACTAAAAGAGCATTTTGCATTGAAAGTATGTTTATTTCTTCAGTTTCTCAACAGTTCCATTCTAATGTTTGGTTTGAAATTATTGGAAGGAGGAAAAATCAATACACCTCGTGTTTAATAGATTGCCTCTATCTGAAAAGCCAACCCAAATATACTCATCTGAAAAGAATATTCTACGACATTTACCTACCTATTGATAGTTCTATGGTATTTCTAGTACATAGAAGTGGATCCCAAATGATAAATCATGTCGGTCTAAGACATTTACCTACCTATCGATAGTTGTATGGTATTTCTGGTACATAGCAGTGTATCCCAAAAGATAAATCATGTCGGTCTAGGACATTTACCTACCTATTGATAGTGGTACATAGCAGTGTATCCCAAATGATAAATCATGTCGGTCTAAGACATTTACCTACCGATTGATAGTTGTATGGTATTTCTGGTACATATCAGTGTATCCCAAATGATAAATCATGTTGATTTAGAATTTCACATATTTTATCCAGATAGTCGATACATTCATGCTCCCAAATATATTACCATAGGCAAGAAATATGCTAAAATTTAAACGAACAAATTTCGAATATGGGATTATTGTTTTCTTATTTTTACTGAAAATAATCCATTCGTTTAGGTGGCTTTATTGGCTTTTAAGAATTCAACCGTTTCTATACTGAATATAATTCTATTATATTTGGATAAGAATGGTGCTTTCACGTAGGTTAGCATTGTTAAGAAATATTTTGAAACTCACGTTATTCTGAGGAGGGGACCTATGTTGTAAGAGTTTTCGAGTACTTCCGGTAAGCCAGAACGAGTATCCATTCTGAAGAGAGGACCTACGTTGCATGAGTTTTAGGTAAGTGGGTATTTGGGTTTCGGGTACTTTCGGTAAGCCAGAACGAGTATCCATTCCGTAGAGGGGACCTATGTTGCATCAGTTTTAGGTAAGTTGGTATTTGGGTAAGTGAGAAGTTTTTCTTAATTTTACAGGAAACTTCAAATTGGGAGGGGCAATAATATAATATATTAAAATTTAATATATATTAAAAATAAAATTAAAATAATTAATTTATTTTAATCTAAATTTTTCCAATAAGAATTAGACAATCTCCTCATTTTCATTTCTGTACAAAGAATTTCCATAAACAGGTTGTTTCACTTAGTTCCATACTCATATTTAGATTTAGACAGTACCACATACCCTTCCCTTTGCACAAATTGATCAATTTAAGCAACAAGCAGCACCTAAGCTCACAGCTTCAAATACACCTAAATTTACACTTATTCATTGCAATGAAGCTCCCAAAGCCTCAAAAATATGTTGTAGTGAAATTCCAAAAAACTCCAAAATTACCAGCTCCCAAGCTCCCAGAGGATATTGAGATGCTCTTCCATATCTGGGAGCTGTACCCTTGTAACTATATAGAGGGATTTGCTATCCAATGGAAATGAAAATGGAGATGTAAGACACTAGTAAATCAGGATAGATGGGCCGAAAGCATCGAGTCTATCTCGCAAGCTTCAATGGTCTTTAAATCAGAGTGCTGGAAGGCACTTCACCTTATTTTCACTGTCAAAGCGAGTACACAAGATACCGCTGTTAATTAAATTCATACATATATAATGTTTAATATATATAATATTTAATATTTTAAACAATATCATGGCCCAAAAACTTTTCCGCAAATCCTTTTAAATACATTATAAAAACAAATCACAAACATTCCACGATCAAATAATCCAAAGATCATTCATATTTTCAGAGTTGGCGTCGATTGCAGCAATCCCAAATTATAGAAAATTGAGAGCAATGAAAAAGATAATTAGCAGAAATAAAAGGCAAAATGAGACTGGAAAATATTAGGTTGTGGCCAAAAGGCTTCACATGACCTGCATATCCAACCTGGGTGTGAAATATAAATCCGTGAGATGGGAACAAATTGCATCACTAGGCGGTATAGAACATTTGAGAAGCCAACTCCGTGAATATTTTGTAGTGTTGTAAATAGCCACGCTGGAGCAGTATTTTTGTCCACACGTGTACACATGCCCCCATTATGAAGAGCTAGTAAAATTGGTTGAGTAAATTGTCAAATTAATCGATTCAAAAGAAAAACCTATAAACTTAAATATTTAATTATTTAACAGGTTTCATATTTTTTTAATGATCATTTTCTATTTTTTTTTTCATATAGAATTAATTAAAAGTCAAAATTGATTATTTATACACGTTTCATATTATTTAATTTTATGGCAATTCAATGATTTTTTTAATTTCTACTTAATATCATATTATTTAATTTTATGATAATTCAATGATTTTTTTTAAAATTTCTACTTAATATCATATTAAGTAATTTTATGATAATTCAATGATTTAAAAAAAAAAAATTTCTACTTAATATCGCTGCAATACCTTTTTATGATTAGATATCTATAAATTTGTTAATAGAATCATCAGTATCTAAGTTCAAGAGGCTTAATTTATCTATAGTTTAGCTTAAAATGTTGAATATTCTGAAGTAGTTAAAAAAACTCCTAATAAAATCATCAATATCTAAGTTCCGGGTGCTTACTTGATCTATACATCACTTTAAAATGTTAAATATTTTTTATAGTTATTAAAATTAAGTTTATCGAAATAAAATAATATGTTAAATTTTATTAAAAAATTATGTAATATTTATATCTCAATATAATTTAAGTGGTTTAATGGTTAAGATCTTATGTTTCTTTTTAAGAGATTATAGGTTCAAAAATAAGAGGTAGAGTATGTATGCATTTCTTAGATTTAGTAGCTAAATAACTGATTGAAGATGACTTTCTTGCCTCACAAATAATAAGATTTCATACATCACTTTAGCATGTGGCTTGGTTTTAAAATTAAATTAATTATATATATATATATATATATATATATATATATATATATATATTTCTTTATAATAACTTGTTAGGTATCTATCTAAATGTTACATCATAATAAACATTAATATTTTTTTGATAAAAATTGTATTTTTAGTGAATTTTTTTTTTCTAAATTATACTAATTCTATTTATGAAAACATACTGTTACAAAACTGCCTCAGTTCAGCTATGGGAGCCTAAAGACTGGGCTTGATGTCCATGCTTTAAAAAAATAACAAACTGCCCTGAGTGGGAAACCAGTTATTTTAAGAGGAGTTTTTCCGCCCTTGAGAGAGAAACTGGCTCATTGTTCATTGCATTCAACATACTAAAACAAAAAATACTAGAGTAGCATGCAGCTATTGCTGTTGTAGAAAACCAAAGAAAATCAGTGAATCTCCCAAAATAGTAGAACGAATGTACCATGTTGAACCAAGACAGATGGGAATTACTGCGCGTGAGTTGGAGAAGGCGGCTCCTCCACTATGCGACACTAGTACTCGTCCTCCGGATTTTCAACATCTTCTTTCTGTTCTCCATCCTTGCTTGTGATGCCCGCGTCCACCTGCATGGGTTGTTTACCTAGGTTGGAAGGTGCTGAACCTGGGGGCGTGACCGGTCTCTCAGGAAAATTCGCAACCAGGGCGGGATTAAGACCAAGGGGAGGGGGAGTTGAACCGGGAATAGGAGGAGGATAGTGAGGCGTTTCTTCTCTCAGGTTGACAGTAGCAAAGGCAGTGACAATGGGCTGATTGAAGGAGCATTCAAAGCGGAATTCTGCCCTCTGAGAGGTCTGACACAGAGCGTGACTATCAGAAGCACGAGAGGCATGGGAGACAGGTCTAGGCCAATCAACAAAAGGAGGCGGGGAGGGTTGAGTTGCGCGTGCATTGCCAGGATGGCTAGCGCGACCTCTATGGCTGCGGGTGTTTGGATAATGCCCCCACTCAACATCCTCAGAGGAGGTCTCTGCATCTGAACTGGTAGAGGGACGTGAGCGTGCAGATCGGCCTCGAATCGTACCCCAGCGACACCGCATTCAGTGACGGAGCCTTGGCATGGCGAATGCAATAGTTTGAGGCTGCCTGAGACAAAAAGAACAGGAAGGGGCCGGAGGAAACCCACAGTGATTGAAAAAATGATATTGCAGACAGGAATTGGAGCAGCAGAAGGCACTTTGGGAAAAATGATAACCAGGTGTAGTTTCCAAACATCTCAAAAGAGAGCAGTGTCTCCCCGTCTGTGTGCCATCGCTTGGCTCAGCACAAGCAGCAGGGCAAGCGCTCCACAGGGAATGCAGAGAGCGGCAAGCGGAGCAAGAACAATCTAGAATGCCCGAGATGAAAGCCATTGTTAACCAACTGAGCAGGACGGGAAGAAGAATACGCCGGTGAGGGAGAGTAAATGTAGAGGGAGCTGGCTGATTAATTGCGAGGTTAATGGAGCCGCAGGGGGCCATATGGCCACCCCATGCGAGCCTCCTCGGGATGTGTCCGGGGACTAACGTCCCATCAAACCGCTCTACCATCCGCATCCGGAATATTCTTAGTGATTTTTAAGTATAAACATGATTAAGAATATTTACGCGGTTCTTATTTGAAAACAACTTCCCTAGCTTCTTATTTGAAAACAACTCCCCTAGCTATCACTGTGTCGAGCCGATTGAAATGTTTTAGGCCATTAGGTTCACAAATAAATAATTTTATATATGTTTATTATAAATATTGTAATGTCATGTTTAACAATTTGACTATGTCAGATTACACAAAAATAAAAATAGAATTAATTAAATAAAATGATTGGCATAATGTAATGAACATTTTAACTAGGTCAAAATACAATAAAAATTAAAAATAGTAATAAAATATAAAAACAGTCCATGGTATATTCATGTGGAATGTAGTTTATTTAAAGGTGGAAATTAAGATCGCCTAGATCAATCTCAACTCTGGATATACTAAGAGCTAAGAGAGATCAAATGTCTTGATATGTAAACCTCTTTTAAAGTGAAAAAAGAATTGATCCATCTCATAAATAATAACATCCAAATATACATATTTTTTTTTGTTCTATATTATTTTCATTACAACTATTTTATTATTCCAAAAATACATGGTTTTTTTTGGTTATATATTATTTACGTTACAATTGTTTTATTATTCATAAGTAGTATTTTTTAATATATAAAAAATTAAATTAATAATGAAAATTTTAAAATATATGATTTTTTTTAATTTCCAAATTAGACATGATTTATCTTGTGCAATAATGATGAATGTTCATAATTATGATTTCTTAAATAACACTAAATTTACCTTTAATTACTTAATTGTAATAGTTTGTAACTACATAACAATTTGCAACTACATACATACTCTTTTTGATTTTTTTTTTAATGAATATCAAATTTCTCCGCTTCAAAAAAATTCTTAATAAATTGATATTGAAAACCAAGTGATGTTTGTGACATAGTCTGTAGGTGTTTCAGTTCATAAATTGCTTACTCATTTTGTCTGGAGATTCTTAGATAATTGTGAAATAAATACAGTGCTCATCCAAGTGATTCTTAAATAATGGTGAAAGTAATATAGTGCTAATCAAAGTGATCGAGAGAGTTATTCACGACTAGCTTGGGAAAACAGGCATGAAGATGCTTCTAATGGAAAACCAAGCATGAAGATGCTTCTAATTTTCAATGAGGTAGTCTTTAAAAGTTCCTAGTTCTATTTTAATCACATAAATGCATTGAAAACCAACTAATAATATTTACTTTAGTTGTTTTATTTGGATGTGTTGCAAGTTGGAAGCAGAACTTACCTTTCATTTCTTCATGATGGCTCCCTCTTTGTAACTTCTTATTTCTTTTAAACTACTCTTTCCTATACTATTACTTTACTACATTTATTTTACAACATGCAGTACAATGGTTAGTATTATGTATTTTTCAAATTAAATTTAGTTGCCTATTTAAATAGTACTTGAGTAATACATATAATCTACTAAAAAGAAAAATGGAAAACACGTTATATAAAGTTATAATACTGATCATTGTCATAGTTATGTTTAATATATTAAACATGTGATAATGATCTTTTATCGATTTGTTACAATAGTTATCTTACATTATATATATTTATGGCTAAAATAGAATATAGAATCATAAATACTTGTTTCCAGTTTATACTCACGTCCATTATTAACTTTGATTTGGAGATATACATTGTCATGGTTAATGACTGAATATTGAGTATAAATATTTTAGTTAGTTTAATTTTTAAATAGTAATTACTTGATGTAGATTGTAAATAAGAACAACTTTAGTTTATACTCACTTTGCATTATTAATTTTCACTTTGCATTATTAACTTTTGTTTGGACATATATGTTGTCATGGTTAATGGTTAATGATGGTATATTGATTGTAAATATGTTTTTTAAGTTTAATTTTTAAATAATAGTTATTTTATATAAATTTTATTGGGTAAATAATCATAGCTCAATATCAATATTGATGTTGTATTTATTTTAAGTAAAACTATAATGCTTGTAAAAATATATTTGATTGAATAATAATTTCAAATTTTAAATGTTTCAGTATTAAGTGATTAAGTACTTTTGAGGAGGATCAACAATTAGACATAAATGTATGGATTCTTGTTTGTGATAAGTTTGACAAAGGAAACGAGGATTAATTTTGGGTGGCTCTCTTCTCACTATCCAACATCTATATAAAGGCTCCAGATGAAAAAGAAAACCTGAAATGCCTCTTAAAACTATGCCACAATAACATTAGTAATTTGTTGGAATGGCGAAACATCCCACGACTCAACTCTTTTTAGACATGGTATTCTTAAATTATCTTAAAGCAACTCTTCCAAACCTAAATGAGAAGTATGAAAAGAAAAATGTTGATATATATTATACTTCCCCATTCCATATATTTACTCCATTAATATAGTTCATGAATTACCCACTTGGCATTTCATAAGGGGAAAGGTGGAAGTTGGAAAAAACACATGTCATGCTAAGGCTCCTCTCCATAAAACCTTTCATGCATCAAATGCTCAGGGTAGACAACACCATAACCTAAACTTGGATTTGGCACCTAAGAGTTGATGACATTATAGTGGTGGTTGATCATAAAATTTTATAGTGATGAGATCTATTTTGTGTGTCAATTATCCAACTCTGGGATTAAATCTATGGGAAACACTTAGTTTCTTTTTATATGGCCTCCATGATGTTGAGTTTTTTTTGGCACTGATAAATTTCCTGAGTTTGAAGATTATTTCTACAAATTACGGTGTTCTCTATGGATAATTTGGAAAATATTGGAACAATTTCCTGGTTAATGGAATTTCCAAAGGCAAGTGGAATATAGTATGATCTGTGTAGGAAGGCTCAAGCATATTTGTTACATACAAGGTGTCACAGGCTTCCCTATTTTATTTTGGGGTGAATATCTACTTCTATCGTCACTCCCTCCAATTTGGTTAAAAAAACTACAGTTTCCTTCTATGATATGTTGAATGTTAGGTTGATGCTATGGAAGGTATCAATTACTGCTGATCGTGGCCAGGTAACTGGTCTTAGAGCTTACTGTAGCTATGAAGGGATTCACAATTGATTGAGTTCTCTCCTACTCCTATATATAATTTTATCTTCACATTTTATTTCTTCTTTTCTCATTGAAACCTTTTACATTCTGAGTTTCTATCTGTCAACTTATAAATTTTATCTCTATATATTCGTAGTAGGGGATTATTTGGTTCCCCCCCCCCCCTTCCCCTCCCTCATCCTCCCATTTTTCCATATTAGGCCACCCGGAAAAAATCTCTGTTGCTAAACCTTCAAATTCTCTTTGTCACCCATCTGCTAACCCCTAGTCTACCTCTCACTTGATTCTCATTGCTAATTGGTTCCCTATTTTTGGTAAATGTACAATGGTGCTTAGAAAATAATCACCAAATATTGTAGGAGGAGAAAACATTAGAAGCAAGGGTCCACAGATTATAGAAGGCTTGCACCCCGAAATTATGGATTTAAATTGGAAAATACACCAACAGTGAAACACAAATGTCTTCCTCGTAGAAGAAATTCAGTCTCTAGAGGTCAAAGTGAAACGATATGATGATGAAATGGATTCCTTACGTAGCGAATTTAATGAAATGCACATGCAGATGATAATAGAGGAAAATCAAAGTTCTTCAAGTAATGTTCTTAATTAGCCTCATGGAGACATGTTAATTGATCTTAATAGGCTTCCAAATGTTGTTTTCTCTCCCTTCATTCCATGAACTCATGTTGTGAATATATCCTTCTGTTATGCCAACTTTGAAAGCTATATGATTGTAGATTATATGCCATATATAGTTCATCTAGAGTAGTAGGTTTGAAGACAAAAAAAATTTGTTCTACTTCCCAATATTTATTTGAAGAAACAATTGTATGGAAAATAATTGTAATAATATCTCAAGTATTTTAATGCCTCTAGGTATAGACTTAATACAAGAAGTAATATTTTTTTATTAAAAAAACTTAAAAAATATCATATAATGATATAATAATTAAATTAACTCACAATTTGTTTTTATTATCACCCATGTAAAATATGAGTTATACACTTATCCCTAATAATTAATATGGGGAAGATAAAAACATGTTGTTATTAAGTAATGTCATTTTGTACAACTTGTATCAAATTTCATTACAATGTAACTTTAAGTAGACATTTGAAAAATAATGTTTTGTACATTATATATATTATTAATTAGATGATGTATTTTTTTAATAGTTTCAATAAAAAATATTCTAAATTAGATATTATTTGTAGTTCAATTATTACCGATGATGTTTAAACTGTATTATTATAATATGCCAAAAAGTTTTTTTTTTTTTTTTTTTGGTTTAAAGGAAAGTTCTTAATGTATGAACTTGTATGAGTGGGAATTACATTATAAATATATTTGGTATATTTAAGTTGTATTATAACCGAGGATTAATATTCTCAAAATAATTTAAACGAAAATATAATCAATTATATTGCATAAGTATAAAATTATAATGTAAGTGTTCGAAAACATAATCAATTATATTGCATTAGTATAAACTTATAGTGTTGAAAGTAGTGTTCCATTGAGAATTCGATTGGTTGCGAATTATAAAAAAGTGACTTTTTTTTAATGTTCTCCCCAAAAAAAAAATTCTGGACAACTTTATTGCAATTCAACGATCTCTCGAAAATTAAAATATCCATAAAGTTGGTTGGGAAGTGAAAATTAGGGAATATAAAATTGATTTACAAGCAATGATAAGTGCAACCTGTTTTATATATATATATAAAATGGTGAATTAATAGTTTTTTTTGGAGTAATTTGAGCGAAACTCAAAATTAAATTTATCTATTAATTATTGTAATACCAATAATATAATCCACAATATATAAGCTAAATATATTCAATATTAACATATAGTTGTAGATTTACAAGCAATTATATATATATATAGTTTTTCTTTTGGAGTAATTTGAGTGAGATTCAAAATTAAATTTATCCATTAATTATTGTAACACCAAAAATATAACCCACAATATATAAGCTAAATATATTCAATATTAACATATAGTTGTAAATATAATTGAAATAAAATACTTTCAACGAAAAATTATAGCTAAAATACATGAACGCATATTTTATACTACATTTGTAGTTTCTTAATCTATTTTTTCATTATTATTTGGTAACAAAAATGGAATGTAGTATTAGTCCCTTTCCAAAGGTTTGACAGAGGCTATAGTAATCGAATGAGAGTTTTTCTATTAAGCTTGCATAAAAACCAATGATTTTTTCATTGTTCTAACCAAAGTTTGAAGAAAAAAATATGTCAACTTTATATTTTTAATAGATTTTTTGTTTTAATTTTATTTTTCCATCTAATGAAAAAATTCAGGATCTTATTTGGCCTTATATTGAGGCCATACTTATGAAAACCTCAGAAAAAATTGCCATCAAGGACAACACTTTGCATCATATTGCCAACAATCATATGTTATATAGTGCATAAGTTCAACTAAACTAATGCCATCTCCGACTAAAATTGATAAATAAACATTTAATGCTTGATACTCCATAAACTATAATATGGACATCCTATTTTATTTTGGCTGTTTGGCTCTTGAGTTGTCACAATCACCTTGATTAGGTGTCACATGAATAACATTCACCTTGATATTCATGTGACACCTTGATCAACTATCACATTCACCTTGATCTTCATTCTTGAGCTATCAAGAGAAAAGTAATGCATTGGTTATTTTCTCCAACTAGAAATAAATACATTAGATTTAACTAATATTTTCTTGGTGGTCATCACCTTTTATACAAAGTTTTGAGTATAGAATGACATCGTATACAAATTTTTGAGCAGATCATGAGATCATGCAGACACAGATGCAATGCTATCAAATCTAGGTCAACCATGTTATTAAAGATATTGTTAAAGTAGAGCTACAGAAACTTCGATCCTTTGCTAGGACGACAAGAAGATTAATTCCAGTAACGAGTGCCTTCAAGCGAGTTTCATACATTCCTTTCTTTACTCAATATTTCAAGCTTAGTTATTTGTAGCTGCCTTTTGTGAGAATTTCATCACACTGCACACCAAGTGTTGAGCAACGCATGACACAGTATAAATTCAGATGAAACCCTATCATATCCAGGTAAAGTACGTATTTGTGACAAATTATGAGAAAAGAAAAAAATATGAGAAAACTAGAATTATGATAAAAGCACAACCATGTGCCTCAGTTTATGGCTCCTCTCCCCTATGTGAAAATGTCCTAAAGGAGGTATAACAACAATTTATTTTTATTTGTGACAAAAAATTATTTTTCTATGATGACAACTTCTTTTTCTAGGACCTTATTGTTGCTTAGAGACGAGAATATCATAAAAAAATTAAAAACAACACCTATTACTGAGTATAATTTGTTTCCTTCCCTTTCATGTTCCGAATGAGCTAAACATCCTTTTGGACACTAGATCAATTTGAGAAGCTCCTAATGTTTCATGATTAGTTGCATTGATTGTAAAATTTAGAACACAATATTAATTCCTTCGTTTTACAAATATTCTGATAGGGACTAATTTTGCAGGGTTTTGAAAGGCACACTGACACTTACTGTAAATGGCTCTCGATGACATTGAAAACCTAAGGCATATAACCCGCCTTCACAATTCTCAATGCCCATAGATTATATGTAATATTATCCTTGGATATCAATCCTTCATACCATCAGTATGCTTTAGACTAGTGGTCATAGACCAATAAAAGTCTTGATCATTTCCCATTGAATATAATGCATCATTTAGGGCTAGAATCCCAATTCTATTCGGTGACGTGGAAAACATGCAAATGCTGATACTTTGATAACTTCTATGGTAGAAGTTGGAGAAGGTAAAAGTAGGGTTTGTTGCGACCGATTGAAATTTTTTGATCCATGCCTTTGTTGTGCTATATCCATTAAACAATGCATCTAGTTGTTTGTCTTGAAATGCCTAAGGAAATGGGTTGAACTCCGAGAAGGAGGTAGGGAAATTAGCACTGATACATTATGCTTCTTTATATACATAAATTTTCTAGAAATTTCAAAACCAGAGCTCACATCCTCAACAAAAATTCAAGTGTGGCACACATTAGCTTACTTGGTCACCCGGATGACTTTTTCATTGACTCATGTTTCCAGTTTCGTTATACAAAAATTTCCACATTCCAATAGGTTTCATGTTATTGCTATTTTAAAACAAGCCCAAATAAAATCACACAGGTCTTATAACTCTATTTATTATATGTGGAATAATAGCGTCAAGTTGTAACATTGTATCTTGAAGAAGTATATATGATTACAATCCCATCCATTGATTAAGAACATCCATTTCAGACTTATCCCTTTGCAAATTTGCAGAGATTTTCTGCTAGCACATTTTCCATTAGAGAAATTTTGAGGTAAAAAATGGGCCTCAAAAGAAAAATTTAGAACCAAAATACAATTTACAAGAACTAATAGGATTCAAGATGATGATGTAAACCATGGGGTATGATTCACCATTTTTGGAGTTAAAAAAAAATATTAAAAATTAAAAAATAAAAAAAAACTACTTTTTCAAATCATATTTTCAACTTATCTCCCTACAATTTTACTAAAATGTTGAGCAAGAGAACTAATTGGATAAATAATTTAATTCATCATCCAAGGAGTACCATATTGCATACTTTCAATGGATCCTACTACATACAAAATGAGAAATAGATGAAAAATATGATTGCAATCATGGTTTTTTTATGTATTTCTCATTTTTTGTATAATAAGGTCCATTAAAAGTATGCAACACAAGTACTCCTTGGATGAAGAATTAAATTCTACATCCAATTAATTCTCCCACTCGAAATTTGAGTAAAATCATAGGGAGATAAGTTGAAAATATGTGTTGAAAAAATAGTTTTTTCTCTTTTTCCTCTAAAATTTGATGATGTAATCTAATATTATTTTATAATATTCCTTAGGAGGTCCATTTTATACCTAAATTTATATAATTCTTTCCTTCTTGGATTTTATGGTGGGGTTACCCCAACTATATATTAAATGTCAAAGTGGTTGTTATTTGTGTTGTCCATCATGAATCTTTGGTTATGGAAAGATAAATAAGTGATAAGGTCATGGGCCCATAGAGCCATATAAGTGGTAAAATCATGGGATGATAGGGTTAGACATGGTGATTAATATTTGATTCAATTAAATGTATCTGCATGCATTATACCTATTTTAGGTGGCTAGCTATGGAACTGGAACTGGAACGAGCCATGAATCTTGAATTAAAAGGGATGCCATGGGGCTATATCACTCAAAGAGGATCAAGTGATATTTCTTAACATCCTTAATACTTGTTCATTATGGTTTTTGTTCCAATAATTTATTTATTTCCTAAGAGAAAAAAAACCTTTGATTTTGATATGTTTAAATTGTTTCGATATACTGAAGTGATTTGTTTTCTTTATTAAATGTATAATATGTTTTTTCCTTCATATATTAGGTCTTTGTCGTTTGCCCCAATTTTATGAGCGTGACATTATTTTGAGTTCTAGAAAGTTCTTACCTGATATTAATTTGAGTTCTAGTGGATTCTTTAATATTATATATTAAGGAATATAAATGAAAATTGAATTTTTTACTCATAAATATGATATGGTACGAAGTGTAATTAGGGTTCCTTACTGGAATGATAATACTGGGTTTAGGAATCAACACAAATTTGAGTATATATATATATATATATATATATATATATATATATTGATATTTAATCTATCTGGACACGTTGAAAAAAATTAAAATTTTTTGGTTTCCACGTACCATCTATCCATCGTGATCCGTGCCAATAAATTCACAATCCTTGGTTGTAGGCCTCTTGATAATAGTCTGTCAAAATAGAATGCTCTCACTACCATTTCATATGGCCTTTGGCAGCTGATGAGGCTCATCATTAGGTATATATTAAGGGGTTACAATGTCACCTTTTAGCTTATTACGTCTCTCTCTCTCTCTCTCTCTCTCTCACACACACACACACACATTTTGTCATATTTTTCTTAGTGATAAAGGTGTAAGAGGTTTGTTATGACTTGAAGCCTAACATGGTTTAATTGTATGAAATAAAAGAAATAAAGCTATTTTTGAGTTAGATTCTAGGTCAAGGTTCAGAGTGGACAACAAGGAGAAATTATAGGAAGGTTTTCCACCTTCTTAGCTTCCACAATCAACCCAAGATCACCTAAGATCCTCCCCCAAAAATTCAAAGTCATGGGAAGCTGAGCAAGTGAATGTTAAGAGGGAGCCAAGATCCACACCTCTCGAAGATCAAGGAGACAAATTCCTACATTTTATGGATTTTTTGGTAGCTACCCATTAGTATAAGTAAACATGAGCAAGGGATCATTAGGATTTCATTTCTATAGGAAGCGAGAGAGATATTGAATTTGAATTAGAGATATTTTTTACTGTTATTTTGATGTAAGAGACCTTTTATGAAATGAGAATGAGAAGTTGGCTTTCCTCTCACTGATTTGATTTCAGAGGACTGAAGCTTGTGGATTAGGGCCCAATCCATGTGATGTTGTCTCTATTATGTATCTTTATGTTTCCTTTATGATTCAATATTTTAGTTGATTTAATTGCATCCTAGTAGCATCAGAACACCATCAAAAATGTGTTGGCAGTCTCTCTTTCTCACCTCTTAAATTGGAGCTTGAGGAGAAAGGTCTCCAACCATAGACAAAAAATATTTAGATTATGATTTCTTGGAAAGGATAAAGTAGTGTTCATTATGTTTATCATGAATTTTCTATATATTAGAGGTTGTATTTATGTTTTAGGTGAATGTTATCCTAAGTTAAATATATTTTGATTCAACTCATCTTTTCCACTGTTTAACATGATGGTTTTTTAATTTTCAATGCATGAGTGTATTTATTGGTTACAGGACTAGCTAAAACTTTAGAGAAGGACCCCTTTCGTCACTGTCATCTTGGAATTAAAACCTCTTTCATTTTTCCTTCCAATATGCTACCTTCAGCCCTAGTTTGGAAACCATCTTCATGGCCACCGTGAGCAACCTTATTGGTGAAAGAAATGCCCTCCAAGGGTTGTGAGCTTGGAAAATGGAGTTGGTCACCTGACCATCCACTTAGATCCAACTTTCCCTCATTCTTCCTCACCTCCATTCCACCATTTCTAGCCTCAATACCCTCTCGACCTATTTCCTATAGCATTACAGGACTTCCTGTAGCAAAACATGGAATCTGTAGTAGCACTGGGAGCCACCTTATTCTATCCATAATCGATTCTCCACCTCATATAAACTTAGTATAGGTCTTAGTTGACCTCCATATTTGAATTCTTGGTTCAAGGATACCCCTAGGCAACTCAATATCCTTTTCATTTTGCTGCAAAAAAAAGTAGTTTTAGTGTGTTATTCCATCATAGAAATAACATCATTAACACAAAAGTTAGCATGAAATAGGTAAAAATTATTCATTGTTGATGTAGTGTGTTTGTACTAATATATTGGTTCCCGCCTTGCAATTTTGTTGAGTAATTAAGATAATGAATGCAATCTAGTGTAATTTCCTTTCTTGGAGCTATAGTAAGTGCTAGTTTCTTCATTGAAAAAGTAGAGGTTAGTTAGATTAATGAGTGCAATCTAGTATGGCTTCCTTTATTACAGAAAAAATAGTGTTCATTATTCGTTTTCAGTATTGAGTTTCATTTATAATTTTGAGAGACTCTCTCTCTCTCTCTCAGAATAACCATAGTTCCTAGCACCTCATTATAGAACTGAGATGAGGATGGCATGATCAGAGTTCATCTGCTGTGCATATAGCATTTTCACCTCCAAGTTTGTACAAAACCCATGTTGATAATTGAAGCTGAGTAGTCTCTAGGAGTTGTAGCACCCTTAGTGCAATGCCAGGGCTCACCACTTTTTGGGGCCATTATTGGGGAGGTGTTTTAGTAGGTGTGTGTTTATTCTTAAGAATTATTTTATACTTGTTGTTTTACATTTAGTTTCAAAATATTGAAAAACACAAAAATATTTCATGCCTTGTAGGGTTAGGGATAATTCAGGAAAATTTCTGCCTAAAACCCCTACATCTTCCACCAATTAATCTTCATTCTTCTTCGATGAATGTGAGATACCTTCTCTGACCATAGAGGAGTTAGAAAACCATATAGGAAACTCACCTTAGATATTTGAGGAACCTATTAGGGAATAATAAGAACATGCTTCACCTATTCAAGGTACGGGTGAGAACATAACCCAAGGAGTCTTTCCCATCAAATAAACCAATGGAGAGAATAAGATGAAAAGTATCAACCCTTCAACCCTTCCACACTTCCATGGCTTAACTTCTGAGGACCCTGACACTTTCATGTTTGAGTTTGATATTTTCTATAGGACTTATGACCATGCCTCATACAAAAAAAGTTGAAATTTTTCCCCTCTACCCTTAAGGATGAAACGTTTTGCTGGTTCATGGGTCTTCCTGGGGGAAACATCACTACTTGTTCCAAAATGTAAGAGTCCTTCAACAAAAAGTACATTGAATATTGTAGGTCAAAAGAAACTAAGGAAGAAATATTTAGGATGACATTAGGGCATGATGAATCTTTAGAGGATTATGAGGAGTGATTTCAACTGAACTACAAGAGGGACAACTGCATCCTTGATCCTGGATCACCTAGGTTAGTTATTGTCCAAGTAATTAGGGAAGAGGTGATAGAAACCCTTGATATGTTTTATGGAGGATATATCTATCAGCTACCTTATGAGGAAATCGAGATTGTATTCATAAACTACTCTAGGGAAGCCATGAAAAAAGGTAAGAATGAGATTGGAAACATGTTTGAGGATTTTAAAAGTGATATGCTACACACATTTTCCTTGCAAATGGATACAATTCAGATCAAAAGGAAACAAGAGGAAGAAGGAACATACCTAGATATATTTTTTCCTATATGAACTTGAAGACACCCTAGGAATGAATTCCCAATGAATGTCATAGAGGTTTTCTCAGTCTATGAATAGAACCATGCAACATAAAAGTGCCCTTCCTTACCTAGCATAAAATATGTATACCAAGGGGTGGAAGGTGGACCATGGTAACTATGATTTATAAACCAAGGAAGGCCTCAAGGACCTTGGCCCTACCAACAGGGCATGAAATATGTGCCTTATTCTTACTACAATTCAAACCCAAATTCACCCTTGCAGCCTTGGTATTATTCCACTCATCCATCCTCTCCCACACCTCCTTCTTGGTCTTATACCCCACCATATTATCCTAAACCTATCAATCAAACATTTCAGCCATATGTTCCTCAACCAACTTATTGGAGCAACCCATCACAATGATGGAAGACTCAAATCAACCAATCTCCTGTGTTACTACCTCCATCCCAACCTAAACCTGTTCTCACTCATCTTGCTTCACCTAAGCTTCCTCAGATGCCTACCCAACCAAATCCAAACTTGAATAACAAGCAGGCACAACAGGTCTACAATGGAGAGACATATTACCATAGCTATGTTGTGGATATCCATGAAATTAACCTTAGGCCTAGGAGAGTGATCTAAGAAACTAATCCACTATCTCCACCTAAATAGGTTTAAGATGAAAAGGAAAAGAGTACCCCCCAAGTAAATCCACCTCTGTTTCTTAAGAAATTGATCCATATTAACCAGTACACCCCAAAAGAGGTTGAAATTCTAGGAGAATTGAAGAGTTTGTGTGTAAAGATACCCCTTCTTTAGGATATTAAGGATGTTCCCATAGATGAAGAGAAAGCCCATCTCCTTAAAGTCTTTGGAGATAACGGTTATAGTAGAAGTCAGGGTTTGAAGGCTTTCATGAATGCGAGTAAAGGTCCTAGACTGAATAAGATTAGTGGTGATGCTGCTGGTAAAGTTCATTTACCTTTTATTCAGGGTACTATGGATAGGATCGCCCGCATTTTAAAGAAGCATAAGATCTCTTATTCTTTTAAACCTTTAAACACCATTCAAGGCTCCCTTAAATCGGTTAAGGACCAGTTGGACCCTAAAAGTGTGAAAGGTGTTTATTTGATTCTGTGCTCTTGCGGGACTCCCTACATTGGTGAAATTGGAAGGTTGATTAATAAGAGGTTCCAGGAGCATGCTGTAGATATTAGGCATGGTAGAACCAAGTCCTCTGCATTAGCTGAGCATGCAGAAAAGACGAAGAATCACATTTGTATGGAGGACGCTAGAATTCTTGCTAGGGTTGACCATTTCCATCACCAGAAATTTAGGGAAGCGATTGAGATTGAGAAGAGGTCCCGCACGTTGAATAGGGATGATGGATGGAAAGTTAGCAGTTGTTGGATTCCATCTCTTCATTCCCTGTAAGAGTCTTTTTATTCTTTGGTTTTTATGGTTTGGTCTTATTATTATTTTAATATTTTATTTATTTAATAATTAAAATAAAATACTTTTGTTTTAATTTTAATTTCTAAATTTTTTTTATTCATTCATAAATTACTGTATTGATTATTTTATTTATTTATAAATTATTTTTAGTTTATGACTTTGACTTGAATTCGTTAATTTTTATTTTACTGTGTAGTAGGTCCTTTTATTCTTTACTTTTATAATTTGGTCTTTTTGTATTATTATTTTGTTATTTTATTTATTTTATTTATTGGTTTATGTTTGTTAATGTAATTAGTTATTAAATTTAAAAATAAAAATACTGTTAATTTATTTCTATTTTTATTTTATTTATTTATTTATGAATTATTTATTTTTACTTTATGACTTTGACTTGAATTAGTTAGTTTTTATTTTACTCTGTAGTATGTCCTTTTATTCTTTATTTTATTTTAATTTAATTTATTTTTGTTTCTAATTTTATTTTTTGTTTTTATTTTTTTATTATTATTATTCTATTCTATTTATAATTTATTTATAATTTATGTCTTTGACTTGAATATTTGTTCACTTAATCACTTATTTGTATTTTTTAGGTGGGAGAATTAAGTTAGTTTTTTGGGTTAATCTTATACAAATGGGTAATTAGGTCTTTTTTTTTTTTACTGTTTTAATTTTAAGGATGTGTGACTTATATTTTTGGATTATTTTATAACTGTATATATTTTTTTACCGTTTTTTGACTCCTTGGGGTCTTGAACGTTGCTTCTCTCTTCATGGTATAAATGTGTATGTTAGATCAACCATTCCCCATTATTCTAATGATGAACTATAGTTGGTAGTTTGAAATGCGTTGGTTCCAAAAATTCTTTATGTGATTTCCTGGAAGATTTATAATTAAAATAAAATAATCTTATCAAAGAAAAAATTCTTCAAAACACATGGGAGAAAGAAGAGAGACACCCCCACCATCAATTTTGTAGGCTATTTATTTGATTTGATGCCGGGGAGAGTGATTTTCCCAAAATACCTAGACCCTGGGAGTCTAGTAGTGGATATAAACATTGATGGTATCATTGTCCCTCATACATTGATTGATATTGAGGCTGCCATCAATGTGATTGCCAAAGAAACCATGTTGAAGCTCAACATCCAAGGAGCTTTGAGAAAGACCACTACATTTTTGCAACTTGCAATAGATCCATAGTAGCTCCCGAGGGAGTAGTTGAGGATGTCATGGTCTCAATTGACTTCTGGGAATATCCCACTAACTTCCTAGTACTTCAACCCAAAACCAAGTCTAACGATTATCCTCTCATTCTAGGAAGCCCTTGGTTGGCCAGTGCTGATGCATATATTAGTTGTAGGGCTGGAAACATGGCCATAAAGAATGGTCCCATGTCAAAAAAACTGGTATTATATCCTCCTGACCAACCTTCTATTGAACATGATCTAACTTTATGGATGGAGGATGAAGAAGAATATGAAGTGTACCATTTGACACCATACCCTATCTGTACCTTATATGTTGTTATCATAGGGGGGAAACTTGATGAAGATGACATCATTAACCATATCCTTCAAATCCAACCCCCCACTGCCATTCCACTTCATGAAATGGTGAGAGAATCTGAAAGAAGCCCTTGGAATGAGCTATGATCAGTTGAATCAACCCCTAAACCTAATAATATTGTAGATTTTGGGCCATCTATAACCATAAATATCAATCCCTCTCTCTCAGCCAAAGAGGAAGAAAAACTGTGTTAGCTTTTGAGATAAAACTTAGATGCTTTTTCTTGGGATTACAAAGGCATGAAATGGGTGCATCCCTCAATCTGCAAACACCATATTTACATCAAAGAGTTATGAAATCGTGTTTTCTAGCCCTAGAGGAGGATGAACCCAACCTTGAAGAACATAGTAAAGGATGAATTATAGAATTTGCTGGATGCAGGGTTCATATACCCCATATTAGAAAGTGAATGGGTGTCTCCTCTTGTATTAGTCCCAAATAATAGTGGGAATTGGAGGATCTATGTGAATCACAGAGATTTGAACAAAGCCACAAATAAATTCCATTTCCCTTTACCTTTCGTTGACAAAGTCTTGGATGGTATTGTAGGGAAGAAGTTCTTCACTTTCTTGGATAGATTCAGTGGTTACAATAATATCCAGATAAACCCTGAGGACCAAGACAAGAACAAATTTACATGTCCTTGGGCACCTTATCTTATAGAGTTATTCCATTTGGCCTATGCAATTCCCCTGCCAATTTTCAGAGAGCAGTACTAAGAATTTTTGCTGAGCTTATCCATGGTTCTATGGAATATACATGGGTGATTTCACTCCCTATGGGTTTGATTTCCAAGAGTCCCTCTCCAATCTGGGTAGAATCCTGAGGAGATGCATTAAAATTCATATCTCTCCGAGTCCTGATAAGTGTGAATTCTTACGGAAGGCAAGGATTTTCCTTGGCCACTCCATATCTCAGTCAGGGATACAAGTAGACCCAAATAAAATTTCCATCATAAAGGGTGTGCCTATTCCTCAAAAGCAGAGAGATGTTAGGATTTTAATGTGCTTGGGTGGTTACTATAGGATTTTCATCAAGGATTTTATCAAGGTGGCTTCACCATTGTTCGGATTTCTGGCCAGGGATTTTGAATTATTTTGGTCAAGTATTTTTCAAGAGGCCTTTGAAATCATAAAGGTAAATAAGACCACTCCCCCTATTCTTTGAGTTCCCAACTGGGCTCTGCATTTCCATATCCATACTGATGCATCAGATAAAGTTGTGGGGAAGCCTTGGGGAAAATGGATGATAAGTTTCCCTATGCCATTTATTTCATCAAAAAAAATATGTCTAAGGTTGAACTAAACTACACTATCACTGAGAAAGATATTTTAGTTGTGTCCATTCCTTGAATAAATTTAGAAATTATATTACTGGGTACCAAAATTTTGTGCATATTAACCATGAAAAAATTAAATAATTAATGAAAAAACCTGATTTGAATGCTAGAATTATTAGATTGTTATTGTTGTTACAACAGTTTGATTTGACCATTTTTGATAAGCCAGGGAAAGAATTTTTTTTTGCATATTTTCTGTCTAGACTCACTTTTCTTGCAGATAATGAAGGGATGGTTGATGATCAAATTCCAAATTCCAAATTATTTTCTATCTCAGTACTCTTTCCCTGGTTTTATGACATAGCCAACTACCTAGTTTCTTGGAGGTTTCCTCCAAATATTTCATCCTGGGAGAAGAGAACAATTGTAAGAAATATCACACCTTTCACTTGGATTGGTGGCAATTTTTTCAAACTAGGACCAAACCATATCCTCAAGAGATGTGTCAGGAAATAAGAAGATTTTAATATCCTCTCAGAATTCCATGATGGGCCCTATGGGGGATATTTTTCTGCTAAGAGGACAGCTTTGAAAGCCTTGCAATCTGGCTACTATTGGCATACTCCCCATCAGGATGCCAAGAAATACACCATTATATTTGATTAATGTCAGAGAATGGGGAAAAATACACCGAGGGATGAAATAACCCTACAACCTCAAGTGTGCTTGGAGCCATTTGACAAGTGGGGCATGGACTTCATTGGGAAAACTAATCGACCATATAGATAGAAGAAATAAACCATAGTATGCACTGATTATTTGACCAAGTGGATTGAGATAAAGGTTGTCAAGCCAACAACATAAGAAAATGTGGCTGAATTTTCGAGAGAGTTTTTTTTACAAGTTTGGATATCTTGGAGAGACAGTCATTGATCAGGGGGCTCGGTTCACATCCCATATGATTAACAATATCATTAGGCAACACAATATCAAGCACAATAATTCTACTACCTATCACCCTCAAGAAAATGGGTAGGTGGAAGTGACCAATAGAGCATTAGAGAACATCCTTACTAAGGTTGTGAGAAACATAAAAAAATATTGGGCAGAAATGTTGGTGGAGGCCACTTGGTCCTAAAACACCACCTGGAAGACAACTAATGGGTTTACTCCATATGATCTGGTTTATCTGAAGATAAATTTTATTTCTATTTAATTTTATTATAAAACCCTCATAATGACAACTCAATTGGATTTAGATATCACAAGGGAACATAGAGAAATACCAATTCAACTAAATGGTTTGGATGAATTTAGGATGCATTCCCTCCTCCACATTGAAGTGATAGACCTACAAAGTAAATTGTAGTATGACAAGCACACCAAAGAGAAGAAATTTTAGGAAGTATATTGGGAATTTCTTTATGAATCTAGATTTAAAGACTTCAAAGGAAAATTAATGACCAGATGGTTAGGATCCTATTAGATAGATACATTCCATGACAACAGAGCTCTTTAGATAAAAACCATAGATGAGGAGGGGGTCCCTCTGCTCGTCAATGGCTATAGGCTAAAAATGTACAAGAGGCCCATGTCCTAGGAAGAATTCATCAACACAATTAGCAGGTAGGTTAATGTAATATGGAGCCTCATATCTTCCAGTCCATCGCCATCCTCGAGAAAAAAAGAGAGGGAAAAATAAAGAGGCATGGGTGAAAACCTTCTTGAGGCATCCAAGGCCAACTCTAGGATTGAAAACCTTTGTGAGGAAAACCTGGACAAAAAAAAAGAACAAAAAAGAGAAAAAGAGAAATAAATAAGAGATCCTTGGGTGAAAACCTATTTGAGGTGCCCAAGGCAAGATTGTGGGTTAAAAGCCTCTTATGAGGCAACCCACCTGTCTTTAGAAAAAAAGAGAAAAAAAATAAAAAATCAAAAGCAAAAAGGATTAAATAACACCAAGGAAACTATTCTATTTATGTTTTACACAATTATGAACAGTGGCATATTACAAACAAAGTTGAAAAATTCCTCCATATCCCTTTCTTTACTCTCTCCATTCACTCCATATCCAAATCCATCACTCATCCCACCACCCTATGAGCTAGAGAAACTCAGATTTCCATCCTACCTCTGTATTGCTACATGAAATCTTGTAGTGCTACAGGATGTCCTTAACACCTACAGGAGGAAATGCCAAGGGCAAAATGAGTCATCCAAGGCCCTCTGATCTTAAGAAAGGGCATAAAAAGGGTCACTCTACATATGCCTACCACCCTCTCATCACCATACCATCCCATGCATAGAGATTCTCTTCTCTAACCCTCCATTCAGCCACTGTTGTATTTTTTTTTTTTTGCACAAACACAAAGCCCTTCCTTTCATTTTTCTCCTAGGCCACACCTATCCCTCAACATCCTAACACAAATTCCAACTTTTCCACACCATTTCCCCATCACCTGATGTCAGTTTGAGCTCCAAAAAATATAGAAAGGAGACTGCTATAGGAAGATGATATCTTCCTGTAGCACACTTGTGCAACAACTAGAGCAACTTGAATATGGCTTGGCTCCTCCAAAGAAACAAAGAAAGGTTGAAAAGGTGATCCTAAATGCAACCATAACACTCCAGGGAGGATTCTACACCAACAAAATCAGCTTGAAGCCTCCATATGGTACTTGAAAATACACAACAAATAAACACAATGAGCACCTAAAAAATAAAAATGAAGACAACAAAAGCTCAACAACAAAGGAAAGTCTTGTGAAGATTGCTCCAATGATCTAGATCTCTGCATGCAGGACCCTGCAGCCAATCAACAAATAGTTAAGGATCAAGTATGAATCTCTCACCCTCTCACTATGGATATTTGGAAAAATAAATTAATGTCAAGGAGATGAGGGTTAATAAGCTAAAGGGTGGCCAATTAACTTGGCCACTTTCGACAGTGAAACCTTAAAAATTTGGTAGATTTGGAATGCAACGTGGAGCTGTAACATCAATGAAAATGAGATCAGTATAAGTGGGTGATGATTATGAGGCAGGAGGGATGATCAATTCGAGTGGGACCACAAATTCAAATGAGGAAATCTCGTTTAAGGGACACCTCAACACAATGCTCCAAGCCCACTCGAAATGGCATATAATGTACCTCATCTCACTTCCCCTCATATCTATGCTCATTTAAAAAATAATTAAGCAAAGGAATAAGTTGGTAAGCCACAAAGGAGGTTCGGTCATCGATCAATTGTGTCTGTAGGAAGTACTAAAAGAAAACCTACAATTGCTACAGGAAGCTTCAAAGAGTGCTACAATGTGATAAGAAGGGGAATGAAAGCAACCAAAAGGATCAATTAGCTCAGAAAATGCCACCCTCTATTCCAAAACATCAATTTAAAGAGGTAAGTGGCCATCACCTATATATCTCCATCAATTTCACACAAATTCTCCTAAGAAAATTTGCATGCAGTAGTGTCACAAGAGGTAATTGAGGAAGTTGTGTGAAGATCTAGGGAGTAACATATCCATTTTGAAGTGTTAAGAGTCTCATTACCCCTTTTCATCAATGAATTTGATAGCAAGGCCATAGAAGAATTACCTATTTAACCCAAGTCAGAGACAACAAGAGAAATGGGGTGGGGGGGGGGGGGGGGTTAATAGAAGGGAACCTACAAACACCAAAAGAATTCAATTACACCCTCATGTAGTAAAAATTTTTAGGAGGCATAAATGGTTAGGGTTATTTGAGATCCTAAGGGGATATGATGATGAGATAACTCAAGAATTTTCAATGGCTTTACACTCTCAAGAAGATGCCAGTGCTACTACTGTGGTAAGGGGGCTAGCCATAACCATCACTCCTAAATTGATTAGCATAATAACCACATTACCCCTAGGAATCAAGTGGAATAGAGAAGATATGGTCACTAGTGCCAACGCTAAGAAAAAATCCTTTTTGGCCAAGGAGAAGCACATAGAAGAAAAAAATGGGGTGAGAAGGGAAATTTTACCTTATCCATGAGATGAGGTAGCCTACGACATCCTGAAATAAATTTATTTTGAAGGAAGATTAAGTGTAGTCTATAGCTACCCTTTCATATTGTTACATGAGCTTAGATTTTAGGAGGATTTTACTTTGGAACAAATATTAAACATACCCTATAACCTCCTCCACTCCATCAGAGACATGAGCCAAAAGGTTAGAGAAGGAAAACATCAATAGCTAGCTCATCATGGCTTGATTAAACTAATAATACAAGATTCCATGAACAAGCTAAGGATTCCTATGTTATGGTCTAGCTTTATAGACATGAACAGGGAGACACTAATAGGGACCCATAATATCACTCCTGGAGATACCCTTTCCTCTAGCTTGGGAGATAGGGATACTAGAAGAGAGGAGGAAGCAATTGAGAAAACATAGGAAGAAGATATGAAGACAGAGGAAGAAAGACAAGAGGAAACAAGGACAAAGGAAGGAAAAATAGAGGATACATAGTTAGAGAGGAAAGGTATTCAGGAAGAAGAAGAGAAGGAAGTAGGAGAGGAGGCTTTGAGCCCCAAAAAGACCACCAAAATATCCCCTCAACAAACTAGTCTGTCACTAAGAAACACTAAGGATGAGTCAGAGACCACCTTAGCCACTTTGAAAACCCCTGTGAAGCCCAAGAAGAAAATACCAAGATAAACACCTATGTATTTTAAGACGAGAAAGAACAATAGGGTGAAACAAGGAAGGACTTAGACTCTAACAGAGGCCCCCATTACCATTGAAGAGTCCCCTAGACATATGGAAGACATAGGGCCAAAGGAAGGCAAGATTGAAGAAATAAATTCCTCAAGGACCAAAATTAAGACACCCATGACTAATGTAAGGAGGAACTCTACTAGAGAAGCATCATTAAAATAGTCAGAACTACCCAAAAACCTCCAATGAGAAGAAAATAAAGTTCTACAGGAAGAAAATGAGGTGCTAGAGGAAAAAAATAGTGCGCTACAAGAAGAAAAAACTACACAAGGATAAGGAAAGAAGGCACCAATAGAGGGGAAGATGACCCAAATTGAAGGACAAGAGGTGTAAGAGGAGGCATAATTTTTAAAACAACAACCACAATAGGAATCAACCTCTCCAAGAACTTTCAAAAAAGACATCATATAATTCAAATAACCTACCCCACAACTTAGTTTGAGCTCTTAATACAAGTTCATTGAGGGAGGAAGACTAATCCATGAGAATCTCTCGTTACCTCTCTTTTATGAGCTAGAGATAGAAAGGGGGTGCACCCACAGGTGGTTGCAAATTTCCAAATCCATAAATTTTGAGGATGTGGGGCTAATGGAGGAGAAACTTATTGAGATGGGAAGGACCTAGCTAATATCACACTTAGAGAATCAGTGTTGAAAGAGAAGCTACAACCATAACAAGAAGAGAAAGTGAGGTTGAAGGGGCAATTGCAACAAAAGGACACAAAACTTTACATTATGGAAAATATTTACATATAGGCCATGCAGTATAGACACCCTTCTAATTATTATGAAATTTACTTGAAATATCAGTGTTTGAAATTTCAGATTAAGACCTTAGCACAACATGGCTCCTTACCCTTTCAAAATTATAGACAGTTCATTGGTTTTTCTAGGTAGTATAGTGTGGAAGAGATGGCTAGGATGATATAATTTTACATGCACAACCTCATTTTGATTCACATGAATATTTGGGACCGTAATTATAGGTTGGGTGATATTAATTTAATGGCCCTAACATCTTGGGTAAAAAATGAAGAAACAAGAGCAAAATATGTCAAGAGAGTGATGGAAAGGGAAGAAAGAGAACCCCTCCAAATCAGGGCAGAATTCATAAGTCCTAGAGGGATCATCAACAATCACCAAATGATATCTAATGATGATGAAATTGCAGTAAGATACATTAACACCCAAGCACATGCAATATCGCATTTTTTATGACACCTACATATTACTATGAGAAGATAGTATGGAGGCATGCCAAAGAATATGCCATGAACTACCACTTGGCTTGAAGAACATGGAGTACCATACTCCAGATAGATTGAAAGCTGCCTTATAAAATGCACCCTTTTGCAAGAATGCATGGTTATACCCCCCATAAGGGACTCATGCTGAGATACCTTGGGATGTTGGGGAAGATACAAGATCTTTGAAGGAAATCAGGAAAGAGGACCAAGTTTCTCAAGGGATGATCAACCATTTCGGTACGAGGTGATGATGAGGCTCATCATTGGGTATATACTAAGGGGTTACAATATCACCTTTTAACTTATTAACTCTCTCTCTCTCTCTCTCTCTCTCTCTCTCTCTCTTTGTGTCATACATTTTATTAAATTTTTTAATATTTTTCTTAGTGATAAAGGAGTAAGAGGTTTGTCATGCCTTGAAGCCTAACATGGTTTAATTGTATGAAATAAAAGAAATAAATCTATTTTTGAGTTAGATTCTAGGTCAGGGCTCAGAGTAGACAATAAGGATAAATTAAAGGAAGGTTTTCCACCTTATTAGCTTCCAAAACCAACCCAATATCACTTAATATTCTCCTCCAAAAGTTTGAAATCAAAGGCAACCAAGAAAGTGAATGTTAAGAGGGAGCCAAGCTCCAAACCTCTCGAATATCAAGGAGATAAATTCTCATGTTTTAGGGAGCTTCCCATTAGTATAAATAAACATGAGAAATAGATCATTATTATTAAATTTCTATAGGAAGCAAGAGAGATATCGACTTTGAATTATAGATATTTTTTACTATAATTTTGATGTAAGAGGCCTGTTATGAATTGAGAATAAGAAGTTGGTTTTCCTCTCAATGATTTCATTTCATAGGACTGAAGCTTGTGGATTAGGACCCGATCCATAGGATGCAATCTCTTTTGTGTATATTTATGTTTCCTTTATGATTCTGTATTTTATTTGATTTCAGTGCATCCTAGTAGCATCAAAATACCATCAAAATTGTGTTGGAAGTCTCTCTCTCTCACCTCTTCCAATGGAGCTTGAGGAGAAAGGTACCCAACCACAAACCAAAAATATTTAGTTTATTATTTATTGGAAAAGATAAAGCCTCGTTCATTTTGTTTATCACGAAATTTCTATAGATTATAGGTTGGATTTATGTTTTAGGTGAATGTTAGCTTATGTTAAATAGAATTTGATTCAACTCATCTTTTCCGCTGTTTAACATGATAGTTGGTTAATGGTTAATGCATGAGTGTATGTACTGGTTTCTAAACTGACTAAATCTTCAGAGAAGGACCCCTTTCAGAAATGTCATCTTGGACTTCAAACCTCCTTAATTTTCTCTTCCATTCTTCTACCCTCAACCCTATTTTGAAAGCCATCTTCATGGCCACCGTGAGCAACCTTCTTCACACAAGACATGCCCTACAAGGGTTCCTAGCTTGGAAAAGGGAGTTGGTAACCCCCATCCAGTTATATCCACCTTTCCCTCACTCTTCCTCACCTCCATTTCCACCATTTCTAGCCTCAAAAACCTCTTGGCATGTTTCTTGTAGCATTATAGGACTTTTTGTAGCAAAACACAGGTCTTGTAGGAGATTCCTGTAGCAATGCTGGGGGCCACCTTTTTCACTCCAGAATCAATCCTCCACCTCATATGAACTTAGTATAGGCCTTAGTTAACCTCCAACTCTGAATTCTTGGTTGAAGGATACCCTTAGTCCACTCAAACTCCTTTTCCTTTTGTTGCAAAAAAAAGTAGTTTTAGTTTGTTAGCACATCATATAAATAAAATCATGAACACGACAAAAATAAAAGTTATTCATGATTGATGCAGTGTGTGTATGAAGATAGATTAGTTCCCTTCTTACAATTTATTTGAGTATTTAAGATAATGAATGCAATATAGTGTAATTGCCTTTCTCAGCTAGAGTAAGTGATAGTTTCTTCATTACAAAAGTAGATGTTAGTGAGATGAATGAATGAAATCTAGTATGGCTTCCTTTTTGCAGATATAATAGTGTTCATGAGTCGTTTTCCATATTTAGTTTCAATTATAAGTTTGATAGAATCTCTCTCTCTCTCTCAGAGTAACCATAGTTCCTAGCACCTCATAATAGAACTGAGATGGGGATGACATGATTACAGCTCATCTTCTGTGCATGTAGCACTATGACCTCCAAGTTTGTATGAACCCTATGTTGATAATTAAAGTTGAGTAGCCTTTGGGAGTTTCAAAACTCTTGGTGCAATACCAGGGCTAACTAGCAACCTCAACAATGCCCTTCACATTGCGACTCCTCCACAATATTTGAAAACTTTTTTATATTTAATGTAAACTGTGTGGCTCCCTCCATGTGTATTCATGGCTTGGTTTTTTTCGCTCCCTTGGATAGGTTTTTAGCATAGGAAGTTTCACTGTTTATTTATTATAAATTATATGCACTAATCAATCGTAACATTTTTTACATTTTTGGTTGTATTGAATATATTTTTTCGTGGGTATTACTTATTTTTCCTTGCCTATTTTTGGGTTTCCTTACTCTTTAGTGGCTAAAACTCCTGTACAACTAGGATTTTCTAGGTTTTGAGAAATATCAAATTCGATGTGATCAAGAAGTATTCATCCAATGAGCTTGCAACAACCCATTTAACTAAATCGCCTTTTCTCTTTATTGTTGTCTCCTCTCTTAAATAATGCTATTGGCAATAGTTGGGAATGGTCCTAATGGGAATCATGTGGTATCAACCAAAATAGAAACTGATTGTATCAAATTAAACACCTTAGAGAAATAAGGTTGGTTGGTAAGGAGCTGATTCTTAATATAATCTTGATTGGTTAAAAGGTATTTTATAATAAAAAAAGATAAAAAAATATTTATACTAAATAAATGCCAACAAGTCCCTACCATGAGCATACTTAACACAATCAGAGTTATTTGTTCATTCAATTCAATTCAATAGAAACAAATTTCGATTCCAACCAAGTCAATAATAATAATGTTATTCATTCGATCCAACAACTAGATACCCATCAATGGTGTTCATGCATGACAAATATAAGAAATATGATGCATTTAATGGTTACACGATGGAAAAATAGCATGTAGATGTTATTTGAATTACGATTTCATCATGAATTTATCATACTTGACATGCACTGTTTTAGATATGCCCGTGTCCCGATTTATAAATACTTTGGCATCCACTATTGTAGGTAGGAACATGTTTTTATTGATAAAGACTTACAATTAAAAATCCTTTCAATTATGTTATATTTTAATACCTAGATACTCTAAATTAAATTATGATGACATGTAATTCTGAAAATCCAATACTGTTGATACAAATACTTTGGGTTATCAATTGGAAAAATAGGTTATACAATGGATATAAGATGACGCTATGATCAGGAAGATTTACTTTCTATAAAATTTCTCCCAATTTTTAAAAGGAAATGTGTATTTACATTGTATGAATGAAATATGATCCTAGTCGGAGCCAATTCATTAAATAAGAATAAGCAATTATTTATTCTCAACCGTTCCAATTTTTACATTTATTTCATTGTCTAATCATTATTTTCTCTATGTAATGCATGTATGTGGGTGTATTGACTAGATTTGGTAGATTTCTCATTGAAACGTCTCCTAATAAATTTAATTTTGGATCTCATGTTATATATATATTTTTAATTTGGAGGACGTACTTCATGACTGTGTGTGAACACTTGTTCACACATGGGTGCAAATAAATACTTGATAAATTGTTAGTGAAAAATTTCCAGCATGCTTTCCAGAAAATTTCGATTTTGTTTTACCGTGATATGAGTTATTTTGGCATACGTGAATATGTAGTGGTAAAAAAATAAAAATTAAAAAGTTCAAAGCTTATTTCATGAATTCCCAATTCATAACCCATCCACCTTTAATTTAATTTAGGATGAGTTTATTTCTTAAATGAGTTTTGATAAATGGCAATCTTTGTTTGGGTTGTATGATCAATTTATCTCTCACTGGAACTTAATATTTACTTGTGAAAATTGCAACATGGAAACAAAATTTCAGATCACACATGTGAACATGCCATAATCTCATTAAGGAACCAAATATGTATTCACACACACTTCTTAATACTCATGCACACATGATTCATTGACATAAATGTTGGATTATATGAACTTTCTTTAATCTTGAGAACATATTAAACAAAATATGTATTTTGAAATTAATATCATAGTCATAGATATAACTCTATTGATTCAATGTTGCATGGTTATAGTGATTCACTCTACTTGACTTGTTAGTCAATAACCTGAATTTTCCGCCGTTTCAAGTGTGTAGAATATCAACTATATAGGTGGTGGCATCAAAAAGCTAAAATATTGGGACACCGACTATCTCGGGGTACCTTTCGGCACCAAATAGGTTCATTTTACTTAGTAAGTACGAAATGCACCCAATAGGTAATTATTACAGGTGCTGTCCTGCCATGGCATAAAGGGGAAATACTTGAACTAGTTTGGTTCTTTCCCTGGGCTAGCCATGATACTGATTCTGATGTCGATTATAACTATACGGGTTAAACTCAATCAATTGGATCTGTGACAGTTGGGGGCTGTAAAGCAGGACAGAGGACCCTAAAGCAGACTCGATGAGAAAATGCAAACTTAAGTAAGGTAAAATAATGTAGATTCAGGTGATAAATACTAAAGTAAGGAAGGATTTATTAAGGTATAATTATGGGGAACCAATCCCATTCATAAATTCAAACTTATATAGCTAGCTAGACTTCGCGAACTTTTTGATTTGGTCTCTCTTGAAACATCACTGAGAGTTGGAGGGTATACCATCTGCCCACAAAAATACCGCTACTACCAGATACATATCTGTAATCTCTACTTTAGAGCTTTTATTAGATAGTTGAAAACCTTAAAATTTAATTGGACTTTAAGGAAAACAATATTTGTGAACATATTATATTTTTAAATTAATAAATGTAAAATTTTAATTATAGTGCAAAGACTAGAGTATATTGGAGACCAAGATTTCAAGTCCATAATGATGGAATTAAATTCAAAGAATTTCCAAATTATCTAAAAATTCTTGGAGAAAATAAAATAAATTAAAATATTAGACTGGAGATAAAAATTTAAAAGATACCTCAGTAAATTCGAAAGTTACTAAGAAAAGGTGAAATAAAATTAAAAAGAGGAAAAAACTAGTTTTAAAGAGATTTTGTAGAAAAAACAAAAGTAAAACCTAGGGTAAAGGAAAACAATATCCTGATTTAACTAGATGCAGTTATGAAAACATGATGAAGAGAAAAAAATCTTAAATAAGCCATTTTTGAGTAGACAAGAGTTTGTCTACATTGGTCTCTGCTTGGGGGGAGCTGTGGAGAGAAAGCTCAAGATTGGGTGGAAAATAGTATTATCAGAATTGGTATGCAAAATTAATTTAACTCTGTCTTATGATTCTATTGTTATGATGAGAGTTAGAGTAATGAGGATTTATGTAGAAAGATATGTGAAAATTATCTTTTCTGTATTATTAATTAAAATAATAAATTTATTTTAATTATAATTTTGAAGTCTGATGTATTTAATAGAACATACTATAATAGATATAGTTAACTCTGTATAATTACATAGACACCTTAAATTAGTAAACCAACAAACAAAATTTATACACCTAAGTAGGAGGGTTTAAATTTTGCCGTTATGTTGAATTAATTTTATTATTAAATACAGAAAATACATTAGTAAAGGTGGAAATGATATAAGAGGAATCATGAATTTAATTATTCTGTAAACAATAATTAAACATAAATATAATTACAGCAAGAGAAAATTTTCAATCTAAAAGAAAACATGATTGTACAAATTAAATCTAAATAAACTATGTTGTACGAGAAGTTGTATATAACTATTCATTCTTATAATTGAATAAGAAATTAAATATCAATTACATATGGAAGTACTAAATGATAGTACAAAGAAAACATTGTAAATAAGTAGACCAATACATATATCAACTACTTATAAAAATGAATGTTTATTATTATAAATATAACATAAAAATTTTAATAACAATGATAGAAATTATCATTACAAACTGTCATGAATTCTTTGACAAAGTCCATTGTTCTGTATAAATAATTACATGAATTATAAATGAGTACATATCCTTGAATTCAATAGATTGAATTCTATGCATAACATGGACTAACCTGTAAATAGAAGAAACAATATGAAGTGTCAAAGTGGGCAGAATGTGTACTCAATTTGAGGAATGGGAAAATGCAAGAAGTGCAATACTTTCACAAAGATACCAGATACAAGGATTATGGTATTAATATAATAAGAGTAAATAATTAAATAACATGAAAGAACTTGATGAGGGAAATTGAAAGAGAAAAATTACCTTATTAGTCAAATGTAAACAGGAGAATCATCTATGTGCACAAAGAAGAAAATAAATAAGTTCATGCAGGTAAGTGAACATAAGAAGATACTGTAGTGACGGTATTGTGATATCCAATTTACTTTACTGGTATTATGGTAGACAAGGTATGTAATGGAAATCTGGAATGATCTTGATAGAAGAGAAAGAGTTCCTATACAAGAAATCATTTTATTAATTTAAGGAAAATAATAAAATAAGAAGTAATAATTAAGAGAAGACTCACAAATTATTTTATCAAATAGATTATTGAACAAGTATCATAAATATAATTATTTAAAATAAATTATACTTCTAAATGTAAAGGCAAAGTCATTACAATTATATATCTGTGTAGATATAAATGACAACTATGATTCAAATTGGAATGAAATGAAGACCCTCTTACATAAATTGAAATAGCCATTGTTTCCATATACTATTTATAGGATAATATGAAAAAAATTAATCGATTATGAGTTATGGTGAAGAAATCCCAAAATAGGGGAGACACCATGCAAGTCCAATATGGAAAGATACATAATATTATTAATTAATATGATCAATTAATTATGTAAGTAATTGAATTTCATTCCCTACTATAAGAGTTTACTGTGAGAAATAGAAATTCGACGATCGTCGAGGATAAAACGATATATATATTCCTGAGGGAAAATGATTATTAAACAGAGTCATTATAATACCCAACGAAATGTTAAATCATAACTAATTATTCATAGTGAAGGAAAAATGATTATGAATGAAATCTGTAGAGTATAAAATTAAATTAGACAAAAAAATTTATACGCAGAAAATCAAACCCTTTCATCAATTTAAAATATACGTTTTCTGGAATTACCCAAGAAAATCGAGGACTGAAATACAAATTTGATATGAAGAGGAATTTCATATTTATTTTAACTTTATATAGATAAAAAAAAATCATACTTCCTTCCTCAGAAGTAAAATGAAATTTCATCTCTGTGTAATAAGCAAATAATTTTTGGAAAATCGATAATATAAATCCAACAACAAACAAATTTAATGGAAGAGATCCTAGTTCTATATAAAAGATTGATTTCATTCATAAGAATGAAATGAAAAGCATTCAACGAAGGAAGCTGTCTCAAACCCTAGAGAAGTCCTCGTAGAATGTAATTTGAAATTGGAATGACTTACTCATAGGATGAAAGGAAATGAGAAAACATGTATGGATAAGTATGCTCAACAAATTTAGCACGACCATTGATATATTGACTAGAGACAGACCTTCTCTTCATAAAACAATGGGTGAATTTCTTACCTAAAAAATGCTAAACGACATTACCTCAAGAATTCGAGTAGAGGTTACAAGGAAGGTTAAATTCCATTTCGTAAGAAGGCCCTGTATTCACAAAAATAAAACATAATAAGTTATGGAATTTAATCCTGAAAAATAATAAAACCAAAATGTAGACAAACGAAAATTTAGCCAGTTTCATGAGTAAATTAAATGCAGAATAATCAATTACTTGAGTTGAGTATATCACCGTAAACAAGGCAAAGAGGGCTGCAAAATTACATATGGACCTGGGTGGAGAACTAGAGTTGAAGCCTTGCTCGACATTACCAAATGCAAAGGTGGAAAAATGACAAGCCATCAAGAACCTAACGAAGAAAATGGAGGGAGAGGATATGGTTTCATCTCCACCATAAACGTGGCATTCATCCATGGTGCAAGAAATCGAAAATATCAACTAGGCTATGTGACAGTTTAATGGACGGAGTACAATACATTTAAGATGTGATAACCTCGAACAGAGTAATGACCTCCAAGATCAATCAAAATTTATGGTAGGGATATAATATAATCCCAATACAGATTTTCACATATCAAAACAAGACATTGAAACCTTAGCCGAGTATACCCTATACAATTTCAATTAATTGATACATGGAAAAAATTAACGTAACAAATCAACGTAAGATAATAAAAGGGAATTTACAGTATGTGATATTTTATATGGTATTAAACATGATTAATGTCATATCGCAAGCGAGAGTATAGGTGTAACGTTTGAAATATATTATTCCAACCTTATGAAAGTTCTCACATCCATAATTTCAAAGGTTTAATTCAAATGGAATTATAATGGTTAGGTAGAAAATGGAATTGTTGAATGTAAATTATCAATGATGCCCATACACTAGTGAAATAGTAGGGTAAATTAGTTATCCGTGGTGGGGTGTTAAGTCTACACATGGATATAAACCTTCATTTTATTAATCTTCAAAGTTAGAGTCAAAAGGTTAAAAGAGTTGTGGATGAATACGGGTATGGAGCATAATGTCAAAATATATAATATTCTAATATATAACTTTAACATGATAATTATTAAATTTATTATGTTAATAAAAATGCTAGTAAAGTCATAATATTATTGAAATGTAAATGAATAGTAAAATAAATTACTATTATAACAAAAGTGTGTACAATGAAGAAATGTCACAAAGGACACTTGAGACTAAAAGAGAAATTATGAAATCATTGAAGGCTGGTCTAATGGTAATTGACAAGAGAGTTTTATTCTATTCCCAAACAATGATGTCATTAGAAAAATTGTTAACGACAAAAAGTACATATATGTTGAAACATTATAATATGAAAAAAAAGATTAAAAAGTAGCATAAAGGGTATAAATAGAAAAAAAAATTGTGGTTAAGAAGATATTTTACAAATGGTGTCAGAGCCCATGGTAAAAACACTGGGCCTATGTGTCTCCACATATAAAAGAGAATATAAAAACCAAAATTATGCTGCTGTAAATTATTTACAATTTTTTTAAAATTTGATGCACTAATTTATTTATGTATACAGTGATTAATGCAGAAAAATACATATGTTATTATGAGTAATAGAGGATGGTTGTATGTGGATCTGGGGGATGAGGGAAATCCACCAAATCAAAATTCTCAATTGATGGATATGGTCAGGGATATGCAACAATAATTGATTCAGTTGAGAACCAACAATGAATGATTGTTGAAATCCAACAAAGAGCAAGAGAGGTTGATCAAAGAATTAACCTCAAGGTCTAGTCATGAAAGTGAAGACCCTAGAAAAAAGAGGAAAGAAGATGAAACCAACTCAGAAGGATTTGAGGGTTGTGAAGCATCCATAAAACAGTCACGAAAAAAATAAATTGCAAGGAGAATTCTGGAAGATGAAACCTCCCACTTATGATGGTGAAAATGAGGATGCAGAAGCTTTACTTATGAGCATGGTTAAATACTTTCAAGTCTATGAATATGGAAGTAACCTGAAATCCATATTGGTCATTTACCATCTATAGGGTAAAGCTACCCTTTGATGGGAAGAAACTAAGACGGTACATGCGCTGGATGAAAAAATTGTTACTTGGAAAGACTATCAAACAAAATTTAAGTTTATATATCTGAATGAGAGATATTATGATGACAAAGCCAAATAATTTCATGAGCTGAGATTGGAACAACTCACCATTGATGAGTTTGTTACCAAATTTACTAACTTGCTTTGCTATGTGCCTTATATCAGAGAGGAAAATGCCAAAGTACAATGATTTTTAAACTGCCTACCTACTATCTATAAAGAGAGAATAGAATTTGACAATCCAAAGATAATGGACGAAGATGTTTTCAAAGCAAGACTGTGTTATTATCAATTCAAAGGCAGAAATGATCAACTGAAAAATTGGCAAAACAAAGAAAAAGGGAAAAATGACTAATGTTAAAAGAGTAAAACCAACATACTTGATTTTTTTTGGGAAAAACCATCAAAGGAAGAAGTTTAACAAAACTGGAGAGAATCAACCAACACAATCATACACAAGGTCTAAGAATATGGATATAAATAAAAAAATGAAAGAGATGTAAAAATTAAAGAACCATTAAAGTGCTGGGGATGTGGAGAACCTCACCTGTTACGTGAATGTCCTGATAGAACAATTCAAAATATTCAAGTGTTACGAGAGGTGACTACTATGAACGACATTGCTAGAAACATTCCAAGGATCATTGCTGTACTTGAAGATCACCAAGCTGAACACCAATCAAACATGATAGAAATCGAAGATATGATTGCTGAAAAACCTGTTTTTGTTTTGATAGATCCAGGAGAAAATTCACTACAAGGAAAATACCCTTTAGTGGAGGTTATAAATGAGGTTTTTAGTGTTATAAAATTGGCCAAAATTTAAAAAAAAAACATTGGCTACAACATCTGTTTATGGTTACGGAGATTTTGGCGGAGCTTTTAACGGAAATTAAACACAACTAAAAAAAAATGGGCGGCCGGAGGTTATTACGGATGTTTTTTCATCGGTGTGCTACTATGGATTTAATGCACCGATGCATACATGAAAACTGCGCCCCGGGCCTGTCTCAGTCAAACGAACACACTGGGATGTTTAGGTGTAAAACCGCACCAGGCGTGGTGTTGGTCATACAACGCACGGGGCTGTTCTAATTGGTCTTGGGATTTATGCGGTGCCCATAGGTTGTATCAACACACTGGTGCGTATACCTTTATGATGCACCGGTGTGTTGTATCATAGAAAGGCACCAAGATTTATAATTGGTATCGATATTCGCGCGGTGCTCATTTATTGTAAAAATGCACTGGTGCTTATAGATACATAAACTCCCCAGTACGCAGTATCACACAAACGCACCGAGATTTATAATTGGTATCGGTATTTGTCTAGTGCCCATGGATTGTACAACGACATCGGTGCATATAGACACATAAACACACCGGTTGACAGTTACTGACACGCATCGGTTTTCATTTTTTTTTTTTTAGAAACATCGACCTGTGACAGTCCAATTATTGTGATTGTTTTAAATTCATTATTCATAAAAATTCGATACATCTTATAACAATATTCATACTAATTAAATTTTTATTAATGCATTTGAATGTGCTGTTTGGATTAATTTGTTATATCATATCAGAACTATTGTGGTTTTTTAAAATTTATTATTCATCAAAAGTCAAGACATATATATCTTATAACAATATTCATATGAATTAAACTTTTATTAGTGCATTTGAGAACGACAATGGAGAACGCAATAGAATAAATTAAAACATATTTTATGATTATATATATATATATATATAAGACAGTATTTATCGTATAAAATGGGACAGTTATTCGTATCCCTTTGTCTTTCATTTGGGACACTATGTCCATTACATTAAACAAAATGTCTAATTTCACAGACATATTTCAAAAAATAAAACACCTTGCTTTGATATCCAAACATAGTGATCATCATTCTTCACTTGAACTATTGTCACTACTAGAGCTACTTCCATGACTTGGGTTATTTTCAGGAATGTTTTGTTCATGACGTTGATTGTTTTCTCCTTCTTCACCTTCCATCTACAAACATAAAAATAAACTGAAATGAGTGTATATACATTGGTGAGAATAATGAAAATTTCAATATTAAATAATATACATCAATGTAAATTGAAAATAAAAATGACTTACCATAGTAGTAATTGAATCATAAAGTATACACAATATTTCAAAACCATGTACGATGTCATCTTTCAAAATTCCATCTGTTGGCGCAGTTCCATACTTTGTTTCCTACAAGTTTTATACCCCATAACAAATCATATATTTAATATAAAAGATGTTTTTGTTCTATTAATTATAGATAGAGCTAAGGAAAACAAGATCGATAGATTCTTACAAATTCCACAATTAAATTCTGATATGCTAACATATACTCACAATCTATATTTAACCCAATTTCAATCAATTCGTCTGATGTTTCTTATTTGTATGTTAGCACCTATTTGTACACATTCAATGATGATTTTTGTAAAATAACTTAAAAAATACAAAAATGAAATCTAGTTAAGTTGTTATAAGGAAGTAACAATTACTCACAAACTTAGAGATCAACCCTTTTCTTCCTTGTCATCCCATTTTATGCGTTGAATGGGTTCCATTTTCTTTTCTTTTCTGCAAAAAAATTCTTGAAAGTTAATATTTAATGCTAAATTGTTTATGTATTGTACCTAATGATTGAAAAATTCAATGATTACATATTACATTTGAAGCACGATATTGTTGAGATGGCTCCTCCTGTGATGCAATTTTGTCCATTTAGTTGACCATCTCCTTGTACACATTTTTGGACATTCCTACTGGCATATTTCTGATATCATCTCGTTCATCTTTTGAGATTTTCATAATCTTCTTGAAAATGGAACATCACAATAAAATATTTAATTTTTATATTAATATATGAAAAGTAAATATAACAAAAGTGATATTATAAATAATTCTAGACAAACATTTAAAGGAATAGTATTTTTTCATTCCTTCTTTTTTGTTGTTGTACGTTTTTGCTATTAAAATTCTTACATGTCTCATTGACCAATTCTCTGGAAACTCTTCTTGTAGTTTAGATAAAATTTGGTTCTTGGAATCATTTGATTGATTTTTGTACTGTAAGTGGAAAGAAAATCTATACATTTGTTCCACTAGATCTCTCAAACTTTTGTAAAAGTTTTTTCCCCTTTAGTTAACTTCCAACACCACTCCAGATGAGCTAAGGAGAAATTCATTTTCATTGTATGTTCTATTTTTTTTCTTTTCTTATAACAACATTCCTTTTCTGAGTTATTAGTCCCCGTAGAACATTAAACATATGTGAATTAGTAGACTATTTGACACATGTTATTTAATAATTTTAAGTATATTATTAATGATAATTAAAAAAAGAAACTCATATTGGACCGAGAGTATTTTTTCATTCACCTGATTCATCTATTTGCAATTTTTCCATTCAAATTTTATGCTCTTCTGGTCCTAGATCATAAATAACCATATCAAGCTTCGCCATTTTGTGGCTCTACATGATACAAAGTAAACAATACATATTATTTAAAATTACATACAGTTCAAAAATGATATTTTTTATAAAGAATTTACAAAGAACTTGCCTTTTTTTCTTTTATTGATGCGTTAACAGTATTTTTGTTACTTGATCTTTTTTCAGTCATTTCTTTATCAATCTGAAACCTATACCATATCATTCATTAATATATTTATAAATAAATTCTCAAATTTTCAAGTAGAAAATAAATCTCAAGTCACCGGTGCGCCTTTCATGAGTTATGCACCGCAGTCGGTGCGTGGGGATATTAAAAATGCACCGCAAAATAGTATAATAGACCATACGGTGTGTTGTTTATTATAAATGCATCGCAAAAACAGTGTAATAGACCATACGGTGTGTGGGGTATTACAAACGCATTGCAAAAATGGTGTAATACACCATATAGTGCTATCCTCGTTAAATGGAGCACCGATTCTCTATTTCAGATATGGCGCATGGATTTAGAGTTTTTTTTTAAAGTTTTTTTACTACACAGTACTTGCACAGTGCACTGTATAATACAACGCACAGGTGCGGTAGCATACGCAGGGCACACCGATAAAGAAAAATTCATTTTTTCGAAAAATTAACGCAATAGACAAATGGATTGGGATTCGACTATGCAAGTCGTCCCATGGGTTGGCCGTCAATATAAAATGAAAAAACCTAATTTTGGTATGACAGGGACAGGGATAAGAAAGGGAAAAAACAAAAAATTGAAGGGTTTAGGGTAAAAATGGATAAAACTGCAGAAAAAGTAAAAAAAATGCAGAAAAATGTAAAAAAATAATCAAATTTAAACACGATATGGTTTGAAATTATATGATACAGGGTTTGAATCACTAGAGGTTTGGTTTCTGATTGTCTGAATACTTCTGTTCGAACGTATTTCCCTGATCCACAATGCCCTCGTGCTCTCTTGTTCCAGGTCTGTCTCTTGCAAATATCTGGCTGGAAATTTTAGCAAAAATAGCGAAATATTGAAAAGTGTTTAGTATTTAAAGAATTATTTTATGAAATTATATTTTCGAAAATATTTTGGCGCCCATTTTTCGAATTTCCGTTTTTTTTCACTTAAAGAAAATAGAGTTGTGTTTTTTTTATTTGTGTTTATTCATTACCGATGCGAAAGAGTTATGAAGCACTGGTGCATCTTAGTAATATGACACACCGGTGCATATTATGATGATAAGCGCATCGAACTGTATAAAGTTCTTTTTTTGTATGTCAGATCATAATAAAATAATGATAATTCTAAAGTACATGAATTTATTTTCATTATTTTCTAAACTTTATTATGTTACAAAAATTCGTATTATTTTGTATTTGTTATTTTACAATTATTTTCAAATTTACAAATTTAAATATTTTAATAAAGTCATTCCACATTAATACAATTAAAATTTTACAAATATTTTACATACAATTACAATTAAAATTACAACTATAATTAGAATTAGAATTAGAATTACAATTTTACATTAATTTCACATACATGAATCACATTAGAATTAGAATTAGAATTTTAATTTTACATATAATTACATTTACAATTTAAAATAGAATTACATTTACTATTACAATTATAATTTTAAAAATATTTTACCTACAATCAATTAAAATTACAAATACAATTACAATTTTAGAATTTTACATACAATTATATTTACAATTTTACATAGAATTACATTTACAATTACAATTACAATTTTACAAATATTTTACATACAATTCAATTAAAATTATAATTACAAATACAATTAAAATTTTAGAATTTTACATACAATTAGAATTAGAATTACAATTTTACAATTAGAATCATTTCACAATAAATTAAATATTACAATTACAATTAAAATATTACATTAATAAATATTTTACATACAATTACAGTTAAAATTACAATTGGTACAAATACAAATACAATTTTACAATTTTACATACAATTAAAATTTAAATTTCAATTACAATCACAACATAATATTTAATAAATATCATGGTCATTTAATATTAAATTAATTAATAAACATCATCACGATCATGATAACCATCATATAAACATCATATTCGACTAAAAAAACACATTGAAACATCAAATTAACATTATATATTAACATCATCACAACACAAACATCAAATATACATCTCATGTAAAATAACTCATGCTATCACATATACACATCTATCTGCAAGCTAAACATTAAATGAACATATCTAACATGACCTAACAATATGCGCCACATCATGATGATCACCAACATGTAAGTTAAGTACAATTGCAACATGAACATAAAATACATGGACCATATATATATATATATATAACTGAATAATGTTAAAAATATACAACTTTAATATAAATTTCATGGATTAGCTGGTGGTAGTATAACAATATCAATAGTAGTACAAGTGGAGGTCTACTCAGTAAAGGGTGCAACCTCGATGGTCGATGGTTGAGCCTGCTCATGATCATGATTATTAGTACTGATAGATGCATCGACAACTGGTGGTACTACAACATCAGTATACGTAGTAGTAGTGGAGGCCTGCTCAGTAAATAGTGCAGCCTCGACGGTCGATGGTCCAAGCACCTAATCATGATCATGACTAGCACTGATGGATGCTGCAACAGGCTGCTGATTGGACATGGCCGATGGTCCAGCCTCATCTCCATGATGAATTCTGAAAGATGCTACAAGTGGAGCCTCATGCTCATCAGGCGCGACACGAGGTGAACGATCATGAGATGCATGTGAGACATTGATCATGGAATATCCATCACAGGTCGCGGCTCAACTATGCCTATAGCTACAGAAAATCCTCCTCAGTCACGTAAAAGATGTCGTATCTCCTATGACATACTGCATCAGGGCGTACATGTCACGCGGCATGCCTCTCCACATCCGTAATAGCCTATCATCAGCCTGTATGTCTCTGTAATGAGTGGGCTTGATGCCAGCATCAAAAATTAATGCACAGAGTTGGTTTCCCAACTCCATCCTATATCTAGTCTTAGGTTGACTGCACCTAGCAAAAGGCGGTACCTGTGCACAATGAGCAGGAGCATGTCTCTCTGCTACAATGGCCTCATCTTGATCATGATCATCCTCGGCATTGTCCATGTCCTGATCGTCATCAGGATCCACAGCTTGATCATGTGGTGGATCCGACATCTCCTCGCCATGAAAAGATCCAATGTCTGCAAAATATATACAAGTACACAACAATAATTAGACAATTTCATTATACAATTTAATAAAAACGAGCTAAAGAGCATATTAGAATAAAGATAAATAAAACAATAATATTACCTTTATCATCTGGTGGCTCATCATATGTGAAGAGGATGTTGGGACACCATTGCCAATCTAATCCAACATAAGGACATGGGACCATAATGAATAGATGCATCCCGTCAACACTGGCTAGTAAGTCTAGTGCATCATGCGATATCCTGGCTGGAAACATAGTGTATCCCCTCTTAGGCATCATCTACCCCCACATGTGCATCCAAACCTCAAACATCGGCCTACGAGGTTGTCGAAAAAAACTAGGTCTCATCTCTGGAAACCTCCCAAAAAATAAAAAAAACAACTCTAAAGAAAAAGGGAAGTTGACCCTCCCTTGTGCATGAGAACGACATCTATCTAAGGCTGTACAAAACTTCCACAAAAAAATGGTAGACCACCTGACAAGTTGTGGCTGTTGTACTAAAGAATGAACATAATATAGAAGCGAGTAACTAATGCATTGCTCATCATTGGTGCTGTGCGAAATGGTCGAAATGATAAGTGAGAGGCACTGCACGTCCTGTCTACCAAATGCACCTATACGTAACTGAACTCCAGGTACCTAAAACTCTGAAGGAGACAATACATGTGCTCCAATGTATATCTAGGAGTAAACTAAGTGACTCTATGCTACACAACCAGATGGAGCATCTGGGAATGAGGGAAAATCCACCCCTCTCCTTGATAGTCTCGTAATAAAATAAATATCCTCGTCAGTGGGTGTGTACCACTGGTCAGGACCAACCTGGAAACCCTATCAGTGGGAATTCTACCTGCATATGAGATATCTCAAAAACACACTATGGGCCTTTAGGGAAGTAGCCTCCTCATAGAGCTTGCGAAGGCTTACCTGCCTAAGGATCCCCTGGCTATTTGATGTAATAGGGAAAGGGTATGCATCTCTCTCCCTCTCTCGGGCCTCCCATTGGCGAATCATGTCATACTATTCAGCTTGTTGTTGCTGCTGTTCCTCCTCTTCTCTCTGAATCATTGACATATTAAATATTTTTTTATATATTAAAATAGACATGTATTTAGGAATATACATATATATTTTTTTTTGAAAAAAAACAAACAGACCAGTCGGTGTGCCAAAAAAACAATCATGCACCGCTGGCCGTGCGGCTTAAGTTTGTAGCACACTAGTGCCGGTGCCCATAATGAAATACAATGCACTGCCCTTGGTGCAACTGTCTATTTTTCAAGCACCGTTGACTATATCTAAGTTCAAAATAGCGGTGCAATGACTGAAATATATGCCCCGGAGCCTATAGTCGTGCCAGCGCATCAAATTCATGACAATTACATAGTCAACAGTGTGGTATTTTACTCGGGCACACCGTTGACTGTCTCAGAATGTAGAATGCAGTGTGCTGACATACACCGGGGTAGATAATTCCATCAACACACTGCACTGGATTCCCATGGTCAACGGTGTGCCTGGCTAAATGAGTGAACCACATTTTATTTTTTTTAATTTAAAATTATGTGGGACACCTTTCAGAACTTCCCCAGAAATTGCGTGAATACCGTTAGCATCGGCAACAGTGCAGCTCATAAATTTTACAAGCAGCACCGCTATCTGGGGTGAGCCAAACAACTCAGGTGCACCATGTGACAATTTTTTTTTCTTTTTTAATGGTTATTTTTAAGGTTATCTCAAATTATAATATGCTAAAAAGCTTAATTATGGAAAAAATAGAAAAATTCCTATACATTTCGCCGTCGAGGAGGCATATTGGCTGTAAAATTTGCAAAATAAAATTTGACCACCGTTTTTCAAAATGCAAGCTGGAGATTGGTGGCCAATGCAGAGCAGTAGTGCGTGCAATGGGTGCAATGAGAGCACCAATGTCAGGGTAGCTCATAGAAGGGGAAATGGCACCGGTGCTTGAGAGCTCTCGAGCACTGAGGAAAGTGAAAAATGCGGTTTCTTGGCTGTAATTTTTTTTTATTTAACCCTCTTCCGGTGCGCGTGTTTTTATAGGCGCACCAGTACACTTGCTTAAAACCGCACCGGGCGGTGTCAGATTAAGCACGTTGCTAATAATGCATCGGGGTGGTTCCCTAACACCCCATCAGGATGTTTCAGTTTTGGCGTGATGTTTTGATGATGCACCAGGGCGGAATATTCATAATGCACCGGTGCAGAATAGTCTTAAAGCACCAATTTTTTGGCCTTAATTTTTTATTTTAATGCTATTTCGGTGTGTGAGTTTTATAGGCACACCAGTGCTCTTGGATAAAAACGCACCAACACGTTTCTATTTTGGCACGGTGTTTTATGATGTACGGGTGCGGAAGAGTACTAAAGCACCGGTGCGTGACCGTAATAGGATGCCTCGGGTGGGTGTGTATATCGTGCACGTTTTCGAATGTGCCAATGTTTTGTGCGCACTGGTGTGTTCTATGGTAGAGTGCGCATTGGTAATTGAGAGCTTAGGAGCACTAGAAAATGAAAAATCTGAGTTTTTTGCTGTAATATTTTTTTTAATTTAACACTTTACCAGTGCGCGTGGTTTATAGGTGCACCAGTTATTTTTCTTACAAACACACTGGCCAGTTTGTGTTTTAGCGTGTTGTCTTATGATGCACCAGTGCAGTTTCTTTCTACCGAACTGGGTGGTTTCAATTTGGGCGCGGTGTTTTATAATGCAATGACGTGGAAGAGTTGAGACGCACTAGTGCTATAGAATAATACGACGCACCGGGCGGGTGTGTATGGAGTGCACGGTGTCTAGTGTGCCAATGTTTTTGTGCACACTAGTGCTTTCGGTATTGCAAAGCACTGGAGCGACGTTTAATGATAAGTGCACTGATATGAAAACATTTGCAAAACCCTCTGCCTGCCAACCTCCTCTAGTAACCTCCACTAGAAACGAATGTATGGGGTATTTTTCTGTGGGGTTCCTCAAAAACATCCGCTAGAGGGTCTTTTCCTTGTAGTGATTTAAGCTATAAAAGTCATCATATGGTGGAAAAGTGCAAGTTAAAATCAGAAAAATTCTAGCAAGCATGGTTAGTTTAGTTATCTAATGGAACAAAAAGAAAATTTACCCATAAAATTCCAAAAACTTCTGTAAATTTAAATGGGTATGAAAGTGAAATGAATTTAAAAATTTTTCCTCTAGGATCATATAATGTGTTACTGGGAATGGAATGTTTAGAGAAGTAGAAAGTAATGGTTAATTACTTAGATAAAATAGTTCATTGTATAGATGATGAGGTAAGACCTGTGATAGTGAAAGGAAAACCAAGACCCATATCCATCAGGAAAATTTTAGTACTACAGTTAAAAAGGACAACAAGAAAAGGCTGTCAAGTGTATGCTATACAAGTGGAAGAATTGGGACAATAAACTGAAAAAGGAGTTGTAGAAAATTTACCAGTAATCAGAGAGTTCAAAGATGTATTTCCAGAGGAAATCCACCATCTACCCCCTAAAAGAGAAATTGATTACTCAATTGAATTGGTACCAGGAGCTACACCTGTCTCTAGAGCACCCTATAGAATGAGTACCCCTGAATTGTTAGAGTTAGAATTGCAACTACATGAGTTATTAGATAAAGGATACATCAGACCAAGTGTGTCTCCTTGGGGAGCACCAGTACTATTTGTTAAAAATAAAGATGGCACATTCAGGATGTGCATAGACTACAGAAAACTGAATAAATTGACCATAAAGAACAAATATCCTCTGCCAAGCATAGATGACGTATTTGATCAAGTGAGAGGAGCCACCATCTTCTCAAAGTTTGATCTAAGAACAAGATATCATCAACTCATAATCAAAGATGAGGACATAACTAAAACAACATTCCAGACTAGATATGGACACTATGAATTTGTATTCCTACCCTTTGGAATTACTAATGCACCTACTACATTCATGTGTTTAATGAATAGTGTACTGCATAAGTATCTAGAAAAGTTTGTATTAGTGTTCATGGATTACATTTTGGTATACTCCAAAAATGAAGAATAACACAAAGAACATCTCAAAATTGTCCTACAAAAACTTAGAAAACATAAGTTATATGCAAAACTCAACAAATGTGAATTTTACAAGGACAAAATTCAATATTTGGGTCATGTGATTTCAGAGGAAGGCATAGTAGTAGACCCAGAGAAAATATAAGCCATTATCGATTGGCTTGTACCTACTGATGTCCGAGCCATAAGATCCTTCATGGGTATTGCTGGATACTACGATAGGTTTCTGGAAGGAGTTTCAGCCTTGGCATATCCTATTACTTCTTTACAGAAAAAGTGAGTAAAGTTTGAATGGACAAAAAACTGTCAAAATAGTTTTGAAAAGTTAAAACTTAAACTAACAACTTCCCCCATACTGAATATCTCTGATCCAAAAAAATAATTTGTAGTATGTACAGATGCATGTGAAGGATTAGGAGGAGTATTGCTACAAGAAAACTCATTCATAGCATATGAGTAAAGAAAAATAAAGAAACATGAATAGAATTATACTGTGTATGACTTCGAATTAGCTGTTGTGATTCATTCATTAAATATGTGGAGACATTATCAGTTAGGAAAGAAGTTCATACTAATGATAGATCACATAAGTTTTAAATACTTCTTCACTCAACATGATTTAAATGCTAGTCAAGCTAGATGGTTATCTTTTCTTAGTGAGTTCGATATGGAAATAAAACACATTAAAGGAAAGGAAAATAAGATTGCAGATGATTTGAGGAGGAATGTTCATCAAATTTTGAACAATGTTGTAAGTAATATGAAATTTTACATAGAAGAATTGATACAAGAAGTAATGATGCAAGATCCAAACTATGTGGAATTCCAAAAAAAATTGCAGAAAACTGAAATAGTAGGATATATTCAAAATCAGAAAGGGTTGATTTATTACAAACAAAGGTTGTATATTCCAAATGTGACATCATTAAAACACGAAATTTTAGATGAGTATCATAAAAGACCTTATGCAGGACATCCTCGTTATCAAAAACTGATTTCAGCATTGAGGAATAACATGTTTTGGCCAGGTATGAAGAAAGATGTGGCTGATTATCTAGAAAGACGTTTAGAATTCCAACAAGTAAAAGTGGAACATCAACATCCAACATGATTTTTGAACCCTTTACCTATCCCAGAATGGAAGTGGGAAGTGGTTTCCATAGATTTCATTATTGGATTGTCTAGAACTAAGTATCAACATGACTCTATAATGGTGGTTGTAGACACATTGACTAAAGCTACACACTTTTTACCAGTGCAATCTACTTTTGGAGCAACTCAAGTAGCTAATGTATTCATGAAAGAAATTGTGAAGCTACATGGCATTCCTAAAATGATTATATCAGATAGATATGAAAAATTTACTTCAGCCTATTGGAAGACTCTGTTTGGAGGAATGGGTACCAAATTGAAATTTAGTACCACATACCATCCTCAAACAGATGGAAAAAATGAAAGGACCAACCAGATTTTAGAAGACATGCTACACATGTATGTTATCGACATACCTAAAAGATGAGAAGATTTCCTGCATTTAGCAGAATTTGCATATAATAATAGTTATCAAGCTTTAATAAATATGAGTCCTTTTGCAGCATTGTATGGAAGAAAGTGCCACACGCCACTTAGTTGGAGTCAATCAGAATATAAGTTAATTCTTGGACCTCATGCATTGCAGGAGATGGAAATAATTGTGAATAAAATTTAGCAAAATATTAAAACAACTCAAGATCAACAAAAGAGCTATGCAGATAAAAAGATAATTCATAGATAATTCAAAGTGGGAGACTGTGTTTACTTGAGGATTAAGTCGAGATATTATACCTTATATACGGATAGCTATTCTAATTTAGAACAACACTACTATGGACCATTTGAAGTTCTAGAAAGAGTGGGGCCAGTTGCTTATAAATTGGCTCTACCTAGTCACATTAAGGTTTACAATGTTTTTCATGTTTCCTTATTGCAAAAGTATGTACATGATCCTACTCATGTAATTGATTGGACTCTGATACAGGTTGAAACATAAGGAAAATTTCTTCCAGAGCCGATTCGTATACTGGCACAGGAAGAAATCGTGCCTCAGAATACTTGGGAGTGGGAATAAGAAATGAAAGAGAAATATCCATCAATGTTTGAAAAGTGAACTGATATTTTGCAACACCGAGGACGGTTTTTGTTTTAGAGGGTGAATATGTAATATCCCTATTTTTACTGTTTTTATTAGACAGTTGAAAATCTTAAAGGTTAAGTTGACATAAAGGAAAGCAATATTTGTGAACATATTATATTTTTTAAATTAATAAATGTGGAATTTTAATTATTGTGCAAATACTAGAGTATATTGGAGACCAATATTTCAAGTCCATGATGATGGAATTAAATCCAAAGACTTTCCCAAATTCTCCAAAAATTCTAGGAGAAAATAAAATAAATTAAAATACTAGAATGGAGATAAAAATATAAAAGATACCTCAGTAAATTGGAAAGTTACTGAGAAGAAGTAAAATAAAACTAGAAAGAGGAAAAGACTAGTTTTAAAGAGCCTTTGTAGAAAAGACAAAAGTAAAGCATAGGCTAAAGGAAAAAAACATCCTGAATTAACTGGACGCAGCTATGGAAACATTTTGAAGGGAAAGAAAGCTTAAATAAGTGATTCATGGGTAGATGAGATGTTGTCTACTCTTTGGAGGAATTGGTCTCTGCTCGAGGGGGGTCCTGGAGGGAAAACTCAAGGTTGGGTGGTAAATAGTCTTACCAAAATTGGTATGCACAATTAATTTAAGCCTGTCTTATGATTTTGTTGTTTTGATGAGAGTTAGAGTAATGAGGATTTATGTAGAAATATATGTAGAAATTATCTTTTCTATATTATTAATTAGTATAATAAATTTCTGTTAATTATAAGTTATAGAGTCTAATGTATTGAAAAAAACATACTATAATAGATATAGTTAGCTTTGTATAGTTACATGGACACCTTAAATTAGTAAATTGAAAAAAATAATGTCTAAACACAAGTAGGAGGGTTTAAATATGTTGTTAGGTTGAAATAATCCTATTATTAAATGCATGAAATACGTTAGTAAAGGTGGAAATGATGTAAGAGAAATAATGAATTTAATTATTCTCTAAACAATAATTAAGCAAAAATCTAATTACATCAAGAGATAATTTTCAATCTAAAAGAAAGCATTATTGCACAAATTAAATCTAAATAAACTTTATTGTATATTAATAGAGAATTTGTATATAACTATTCATTCTTATACTTGAATAAGAAATTAAATATCAACTACATATGGAAGTAATAAAGGATAATACAAGGAAAACATTGTAAATAAGTAGACCAATACATATATCAACTACTTATAAAAATGAATGTTTATTATTATAAACATAACATAAAAATTATATTAACAATGATAGAAATTATCATTACAAACTGTCATGAATTCTTTGACAAAGTCCATTTTTCTATATAAATAATTACATGAATCATAAATGAGTACATATCCTTGAATTTAGTGGATTGAATTCTATGCGTAAGATGGACCACCCTGTAAATAGAAGAAATAATATAGTGTGTCAAAATGGGCAGAATGAGTGCTGAATTTGAGGAATGTAAAAATGTGAGAAGTGAAATACCTATACAAAAATACCGGATAAAAAGATTAGTATATTAATATAATAAGAGTAAATAATTAAATAACATGCAAGAACTTGACAAGGGAAATTGAAATAGAAAAATTACCATATTAGTCAAATGTAAACAAGGGAATCATCTCTGTGCACAAAGAAGAAAATAAATAAGTTCATGCGGGTAAGTGAATATAAGAAGATAGTGTGGTGACGATATTGTGATATCCAATTTATCTTACCTGTATTCTAGCAGATAGGGTATGTACTGGAAATCTGGAATGATCTTGATAGAAGAGAAATATTTATTGTACAAGCAGTCATTTTATTAATTTAAGGAAATTAATAAAATGAGAAGTACTAATTAAGAGAAGACTCACAAATTCTATTATCAAATAAATTACTAAACAAGTAACATAAATAAAATTATTCAAAAAAAAATAGACTTCTAAATATAAAGGTAGAGTTATTACAATTATATATCTGTGTAGATATAAATGAAAAGTAGGATTCAAACTGTAATGAAATGAAGGCCCTGTTACATAAATTGAAATAACCATTGTTTCCATATAATATTTATAGCATAGTATGACAAAAATTAATCGATTCTTAGTTATGGCGAAGAAATATGAAAACGGAGGAAACATCATGCAAGTCCAATATGGAAAGATACATAAGAGTATTAACGAAGATGATCAATTAATTACGTAAGTAATCTAATTTCGTTCCCTACTATAAGGGTTTACTGTGACAAATATAAATTCGATCATCGTGGAAGATAAAACGATATATATATTCTCGAGGAAAAATGACTGCAAAATAGAGTCATTATAATACCCAACGAAAGGTTAAATCATAACTAATTATTCATAGTGAAGGAAAAATGATTATGAATGAAATCTGTAGAGTATAAAATTTAATTAGTCAAACAATTTTATACGCAGATAAATCAAACCCTTTCATCAATTTAAAATATACGTTCTCTGGAATTACCCAAGATGACCGAGGATTGAAATATAAATTTTATATGAAGAAGAATTTCGTATTTATTTTAAGTCCAGATAGAGAAAACAAAATCACATTCCCTTCCTGGGAAGTAAAAATAAATTTCTTCTCGGTGTAATAAGAAAATAATTTGGGGAAAATCGATAATATAAATCCAACAACAAATGAATTTAATGGAAGAGACCCTAGTTTTGTTTAAAAGATTGAATTCATTCATAAGAATGAAATTAAAAGCATTCAACAAAGGAAACTGTCTAAAACCCCAAATAAGTCCTCGTAGAACATAATTTGAAATTGGAATGACTTCCTCACAGGAAGAAAGGAAATGAGAAAACACGAATGGAGGAGTAGTATTCTCAACAAATTTATCATGACCATTGATATATTAACTAGAGACATACCCTGTCTTCGTAAAACAATGGGTTAACTTCTTACCTGGAAAATGCTAAATGACATTACCTCAGGAATTCAAGGAGTTGAGGTTACGAGGAAGGTTAGATTCCATTTTGTAATAAATCCCTGCATTCACAAAAGTAAAACGTAATAAGTTAAGGAATGTAATCCTAAAACTAATAAAACCAAAATGTAGACAAACGAAAATTTATCCAGTTTCATGAGTAAATTCAATGCATAATAATCAATTACCTGAGTTGAGTATGTCACCGTAAACAAAGCGAGGAGGTCTGCGAAATTACATATGGGCCTAGGTGGAGAACTAGAGATGAAGCCTTGCTCAGCATTAGAAAATGAAAAGGTGGAAAAATGACAAGCCATCGAAAACCTAATGAAGAAAACATAGGGAGAGGATACAGTTTCATCTCCACCATAAACATGACATTCATCCACGGTGCAAGAAATCTAAAATATCAACTAGGCCATGTGTAACACCCCTAGTTTATGTTTTCTTTCAAGCTAGACATTTGAACTTTAAATCCAAAGGGGAGTGGACCCCAATGGATAAGTATTTTGTGGATGTAATTAAATTTTAATTATGGACAATAAATAAAAGAATTTTGGGCATATTGACCAAATGAGAATTATGAGATCCTTTGCCAAATCCATGAGGTATGGAAAGAGGCTAAGAATTCCCCAAAAATCTTTCAAAAAAATCCTTGAAAGAATTTATTTCTAAATTAGATTTTTGAGGAAAAATCTAGTTTCCCCAATGAGGTGGAGAGTAGTTGGGAAGAGGTAAAAAGTTGGGAAAAGCAGAAAGTAACTTTAAAAATCCCTAAATAAGGGAAGCCTAGGCAAATAGGAAGAAAAGCATCCTGTAATTCTGGATGCAGAATTAGAAATAGGCTTTGGGGAACATGAGCTTAAATAAGCTACTCCAGAACATATTGGGGTTGGTCTGTTCTAGGAGGAGATCTCAGCTCGGGGGTGAGTTCTGGAGATAAAAGGACTCTAAGGTTGGGAGGACTGGTCAATTGCAGAAGTGGTATGCCATCATGTTTATGAATGATTGAAATTTCTTGTGAATGGGTAGTGTGATTAAGAACTGTAGAAGTTATTCTATCTTAAATATTGAAACTGGTATTCCATACATTTACAAAATTATTAGAAGAATTCAATCCTCCTAATTCTGCATAGTTGTAGGAATAGGAAATTGTGGGGAAAATCAACCAAAATCTCTAAACCTATTATTGGTTTAAATCTGGAGATTTATACTACTCCCATAATCCAGAATAATTGTAACTTTAATCTGCTTCTGGGTTAACAATATAACTTGGAAGTAAATAGAAGAAACACCATTATACGAAATAGAAAGTAATTGGAACTAGAAATATTTCAACCTATTCATTTAGATGATAGGACAATGTATGACAATTTAGAAGTATAGAATAAAAGTTGGGTAGAATTAATTAGAGCAGATTTTATTATTCTGTGTCACCTAGGGAACTAAGAAAGTTCAAGGAAAAAATATACAGTTAAAATAAAGAGACACTGTGACCAGAATGGATAGTGTTACATACTTAAATTGGCTTTAGAACTCTGCATAAAGAGGCATAGTAACCCTGCAGGGTGCAAGTAAATTTACATGCAGACAGTTGTATTTAAATCTGTACATGATGCATTTCAAAGTTTAAATCTACTTCAGATTCTCACATTTACTAGACTGAAAACTGTGACAGAAAAGGAAATAAAATGTACAGAGACTGTCATTTCCACTTAACTATGTTGACATTAAAGGGAGGCAAAGTGCTATGAAATATATTAGTAGTGTGAAACTATGCAAGAATCTTAAGTACACATGTGGACTGAAATCATATTAATAATCTCAAGAGGTATTTTAATATATGTACATGTCTGAACAATTGGAAAAAATTAAATAAATCATATAGTATATTATCTCTGGAAAACTACAAATAAATCTACTACTGAAATCTGGCAGTGTATGAACAGTGTGGAGATCCATTTCATATGTACCAAAACAAGTCCTGTATAGGATTACAATTTTTCTATACCTCCAGACCTTTTACATGTATTAAAAATAAACTGTGTGTGATAGAAATTGCCAACGGAAGTCTAGTATCACATGAAAAAAATAAATAACCATTGGACGAGAATTAGTTACGAGAAAATCATGGGTATAGACATTTATATTCTGGAGATTACTACTACTAATCAACCAGAATCATAATAGGTTTAACCATAGAGGGAAGAAGCTATTGACCAACCAACTAATAGAAAAAGTTTATGCAGAGGAAAAATTAATCCAGCAGAACCATGACAGTCTGTCCATACGAATACGAGACTGAGTGTCAATTTAATAATCCAAATATGTGCCGACTTCTTCGGAGTATGCGAAGTCGTAAGGAGAAATAAGTAACTAAATTCCATTGGGAGAAAAACGTAAATGAAACTCACGGGTCTGTAATTAAAATAACAATAATAGATAAGTATAATCAGACTTATTAATCCCGATGCCTGTAACTTTCTCCCCACTAGAAACTTTCTCTTCTGTAGAGAATGAAAACAAAAAAAAGATATTCTATAGGAAATTACAATTCCTAAGATAGAGAGATATCATTTTCGTCAAGAAGCTTGCTGGACGAAAAGCTTCAATGCACAACCAACCTGGAATAAGAAATGAACGTCATAAACCTATTGGACTGAAAGCCAAACGAAAATTGTGGAAATAGAGAATGCAATTACGGCTCGTGTAACCAATACCTGTGAGTCAAAAAAACTAGACATCATTAGCAAATGTGATATTAAACAATACGGTTGACTCCAAACCAAACTAGAAGAGAGATTTCATCACCTGGAAAAGTTAGCCTCTCTTCATCCACACGAGACCTGTAATAAACAAGGGACACGAATTCAAAACTAAAATTTGATGATCCGTAAGTTAATGGTTCGATAAACAAACAATAGAGCGTTGCGAAGAGAGGCAAAACGTTTACCCTTGGCTCACCGACTTAGGTTGTCGACGACCGATGATACGAAGCCTGGCGGGAGTGTTAATATGCATGGTTATCAGTAACCATAGCACCATTCCCTTTAGAAGACATAAATAAACCAATACGTATTATTAGTCGACAGTGCCATTAAACCCTTCTACATAGTTAACGTCCAACAAAAAAAAAAACGAAAAAAATAAATTTCTAGAGAGGGCATAAAACGATTAACAACCATTATATACCAGTATTGATACAGAGGCTTACAATAAAAAATTTGGGATGACTACTTACCATAATAACTTACACTGAAGGTCGGCCATGATTATCAGAACCATAGGCGAATTCTCACGATCAGTTCTCCACAAAAAAACCAAAGGAGCTAGCCTTCGTAGAGAAAACACCAGAAATGGTAAACGACAGGGTAAACAACTGCAATAGTTAACGATCAGGGAAACCCTAAGGAGATCCCACCATACACATGGTGGCCATCCATCACGAGAGGCTCGGATCAACGGATAATGGCAGGAGTACAATAGCCTGGAAATAAAATTAAGTAGAACGTACTAATACGCGTGAATTGAATTCAGATCCGTAGAAAAGGAATTAAAATACAATTGTTACTGGGGCTCGAGAGAAATAAAAATATTGCTCGTAGCCTCCACCACAAACTTACATGATCGAAATGAATGCTTATTGATAAAGGGACGGGACCTGACGCCGAACTACACAATAGACATGTAAATGCGATGTAGCATAGATATTAAACGAGCAACCTCAAGCCATACATAAAAGACCTCTCGGCATGCTAGATCGGCATAGGCTGGGATAGGTATCGAGTAGACCTAATTTCTTGGAAGAAAAGTATAGGGTTTATGAGTAATCAACGTGCCAATGCCATTAACGTCGGGGCATAAATTCCAAGTGCAAGGGAAACTACGCCTGCGTAGTAATGCGACATGGCATAGAATATCAAATCAATGATATAAAAATAGAACCATATAGATAATGACCCAAACAATAATCTAACCATGGAAGCCCATGGATAAAGTATTTAGCAACGTAGGAGTAAGGAGAATATGAATGAAAACGAAATACTCTTACCATTAAAATTTTGACATATAAGTATAACTAGATACTTAATATAGTTATATGATTTACGAAAGGAATCTTGTTGCAGAAGTCCTGAGTAATGAAAGAAACAATATTAATGAATCATGAGAGGAGGGTTAAGTTATGTTGCATAGACAAGAGAAGTGTATAATGAAATTTCATAAGAGTCATTTGGTCTGAAATTCATTTACAATAGATGTAGTATGGCAGTAAAAAGGTGTCTATGTAGTAATAACACGTAAGTTGAACCATATTTGGAATTTTTTTTTTTTTTGAAGGTGAGGTATGTGACACCATGTGATGGTTTAATGGACGAAGTACAATACATTTAAGACGTGATAACCTCAAACAGGGGAATGCCCTCCAATATCTATCAAAATTTATGGTAGGGATACAATATAATACCAATACGGATCTTCACATATCAAAACAAGACATTGAAACCTTACACATGGATATAAACCCTCATTTTATTAACTTCAAAGTTACAGTCAAAAGCTTAAATGAGTTGTGGATGAATACGAGTATGGAGAATAATGTTAGAATATATAATATTATAATAGTTAACTTTAGCATGATAATTATGAAAGTTATTATGTTAATAAAAAATCTAGTTAAGGAATAATATTATTAATATTTAAATGAATAGTAAAATAAATTACTATTATAACAGAAGCGTGTACAGTGAAGAAATTTCACAAAGGACAACCAGACTAAAAGAGAAATTGTGAAATCATTGAAGGTTGGTATAATGGTCATTGACAACAAAGTTTTATTCTATTCCCAAAAAATGATGTCGTTAGAAAAATTGTTAACGACAAAAAGTACACATATGTTGAAACATTGTAATATGACAAAATTAAATAAAGTCAAAGACAACAAAGTAGCATATATATATATATATATTTGTGAGCAAGTAGATTTGTTACAATATCACAAGAATACCGAGGGATTAAAGATTCATTTGGGATATGATATGGCTAACACACATCAACAATTCCTTCTCGACATGGACTTGTTTCTCAACAACCGATTTTTTTTTTCTTTTTTCGCTAATATAATTATCAATACCTTATTTAATTGTTTCTATTTTTGTTTATAAATACATGGAAAAAAATAATTACTCATTAATAGTAATTAGGATTGTATCTATGAAATGTTTTTAACCTTGATTTCTCTTATGGTTTAATCTTATATGAAAATGTTTTATACGTAGCATGAAATGTATCAAGCTGAATTATAACTTCATATCTTGTATTTCCTCTTGCTACCAAACAAACTTAAGGGTATCTAGAATATCGAAACCACAATTTCAATTTTAGTTTTAGGTGAAGGCATGACTTCATTGCTTCTATTTCATACTCATGTACTTAAACATTAACCATGTCACAATAAAGAAAGGCTGAAGACCATTATGATGTCATTAATGTTTGAGAAGAAATGCATACCTCAATATTTCATATTGATTTGAAACAATAAGCCCTCTATACTTGGAGCCATTTACTATTATAATATATATTGAACGTTACCATATAACCCAAATCGACTTTGTCGAGCATTCAGGTTCCCAATGTTTCATATCACAACTACAATTTCTAATAAATTTTTTATCTTGTATTGCAACACATGGAATACATTAAGGAAAAGTACCGTTCTATATTTTATTTGATCAATTGGCTATTCTCTTTACTTTCTAATATTTCTCTTCTAATTTTTTGTAAACTTTCTGTTACCATGAAATGCTATAGAGGTAGCCTCTAAAAGAGTTTGGGTTATGCTAAAGTATAGTGATGGAAAAGAATCATGAGCCTAAATCTAATTAGTTAGATCAAAGAAGTACCCAAAATAAAAAATTTCAAAGGTTAATTTTTTAATATTACATCTATATACACCTTTGTGATTATAATACCTAAGCTTCGGGAACATAAAAGTAAGGCAAAGAAAACATCATATTTCTTATGAATAAGAGGCGAAAGGTAAGGAAAACATCAGATTTAATAAATGACCTAAATTAATTTAATTTTTCTTTATTTGGAATGTCACTGATCCATTTTTCTTTAAGGTGTATTTATTGTTGGAGTAATTGTCACACTGATTGAGAATATTTCTACCGTGGAAGGAGGATGAGACTAATGGTAAAGGTTTGGAAATTTTCTACTTCCTACCAAATTCAACGTAGTATCAAAGCTGTAGGACCTATTTTTTCATTTTAATCATAGAAGTACCATTTCATGTAAACTCTATCAAATTAAATACAAGTACGTACATGGTTCTCCTGTCTAATTTCTATCCCCAACTGATGTCATTCCAAGTCCTCTGCTTTCGATACCAAACTGATCAATTCCTCTTTTCCTATATAGGATCAACATCTCCAGTTCCAAGACCCAAAATACTTTGAGATTGAAGTCTTATAGTTTGTGTGACAAAAAATCCAAGAATAGTTCTCATGTTTCCATTTTTTTTTTGAATCTCAAGCCTTAGGTTCGTCCCCTAAATTATCTCTAGTGATAACTCCCTTCACTATGGCTCTCCCTATATTTTCCTTCACTTCTCCTCCCCTCTAAAAAAAAAGGAACCCCATCTTCACCCCACTCACTTAACTATATTGGAGAGGTTTCTTCTGTTTCTCACAATCTCCTCACTGCCTCTCCATAAAACAATAGTTTAAACTCTGTCGCTTGCATGTCATGTAACAACACGAATAATGGTTTTTATGGGTTTTTAGGTATTTGTTCATCCTTTGGTTTTAAAATATCTTTAACCATTCAATGACAACCCTTTGGGTGTTTGAAATATCTATAATCATTAATTGATCACCTTTTGGGTGTTTAAAGTATTTCTAAGCATCAAATTCACCTCCCTTTGAATCTCAAGCCTTAGGTTCGTCCCCTAAATTATCTCTAGTGATAACTCCCTTCACTATGGCTCTCCCTATATTTTCCTTCACTTCTCCTCCCCTCTAAAAAAAAAAAAACCCCATATTCACCCCACTCACTTAACTATATTGGAGAGGTTTCTTCTGTTTCTCACAATCTCCTCACTGCCTCTCCATAAAACAATAGTTTAAACTATGTCGCTTGCATGTCATGTAACAACACGAATAATGGTTTTTATGGGTTTTTAGGTATTTGTTCATCCTTTGGTTTTAAAATATCTTTAACCATTCAATGACAACCCTTTGGGTGTTTGAAATATCTATAATCATTAATTGATCACCTTTTGGGTGTTTAAAGTATTTCTAAGCATCAAATTGACCTCCCTTTGAGTGTTTAAAATATTTATAACAATTAAGTTGACTTCCCTTTGGGTGTTTGGAATATATTCATAATATTTAAATTGATTTGATTGATTATTGAAGTCAGTTCTCAAGTCTTACCCCACTTGTTTATCTATATATATATATATATATATATATAGATATAAGTGGTTTATTATTAATGATTTTAGTTAATTTAATTATAAATTTGGTTTAATTTAAACTTATTAATGAATTTTAGACTTAATGAATTAATGTTTTTAATTAATTAATCCATCTTATACTTAGGCATTATTTACAATCAATTAATGTGTATACTAGTATAGTTCATGCAATACATGAATATGTAGCTATCATATGCATGCCTCGTATGTATGATAATAATCATATTCTATCTGCAATTTGAGATGGACCATTACAAAATCCAACCTAGACCCATGTTTGATCCCACTAAATGTTTTAGAATTTTTTTTTAAATAAATTGCACACTCGACTCAATTCAAATCACCTCACCTCACCTCATTTAAAATCAATTAAAACATTTACTCCGCGAATATTCAACTCTATAAGAATCACATGTCTCGTGTCGTAAGTTTACTATCGAATTCACTAGAATTCCAACAAATAGATATAATAAAATGTTAGTTATCAAACTTAAAACCAACAGTGACACAATGAATATAATGTTGGATAAGTTACAAAATCTGTCAGACTTTTGCCTAAGAAGGTTAATGATGATGATGACGGTGATGATTATTACTAGTGTCCGCTAATACCAATGTGGTCTATCAGAACTTAAGAAGAATAAGAATATAATTTTAATTCCTTAGAATCTTATTCCTGTGCTCAAAAAGAAGGGAAAGAAACACAACAAGATCACTATAGAAAGGGTCGAACAATATAAAAGAAAGTGATTTATATCCTCCACCCTCTTAGTATTGTAAAGCTGACACATTATATTGTCCCAGGGAGTCTTGGGAGTATACCATCATCTGGTTTCACTTAAAATCTCATGAAAAATAGTTCTAATGTTAGCGATGTTCATCTTTTTCTTCTCTAGTCAAAACACAATGACAATTCTAGTTCTCAAGGGTGGGACTGATCACCTCCTTATAATATATTAGCTTCATTTTACCCTCCAGTCCTTATCATCACATATATTATCCTTAAATTTGGAGGGGATAGTATCTTTGGCATTATCCTTGTTTCCCAAGATGATCTCCTCATTTACCCCCCAATGGTTGAGCCTAGACTGGGCATCCTTATGCCACCCACACTTGAGGCGAAGGTGGGGGTTTTGAATAAAGTTAGAAGCAATTTTAGGAAGCCTCTCAAATTCCATGTTGTAAAGCTTTTTCTTATACATTAGATACTTAAAAATAACATACTTTCAATAGGGTAGAGGCCAACTTCAATAAGGAGGATATGATAGGGGGTATTTCCCTTGATATTGAGATTGTAGGTTATGAATAGCTTTTGAATCGTCTCAATATTTCTCCACGACTCTCTGGATATACTGCAACCTTGGACTTTAGAATTGTATAGGATAATAGCGGTAACGAGGGTCTCAAAGAGGATCCTTTTTTACTTCAAATACAAAGATCGACAACCTTAAAATTGTTTTCAAGATCATAATAAGCTTTCTAGCATCTAATAATCCTTTTCACAACGTTGTAATTCCAGTTGAGATGAAAAGGAATTTCAATACCCAATTATTTATAATAAGAGACTTAATATAAGAAATTTTTATGATAGACGAAAATTCCATGGGTGATTTTTTTAAATTTAATTATCATGATTTTAGCCTTGTTGGTATTAACTGTCATACCCATCTTGGAGCAATAGCCATGAAGAACCTTAAGCTGCTTGTCCAGGTCCTCATGGATTATATAAATAAGAACGATATCATCGGTGTAGAGGATAAGAGTAATGGTAATAACAATTGTAGTTTCAATATAAAGGCAATATAGTTTATAGAATGGTGATTTCGAAATAATCATTTCATTTATTGTTTCAAAATTTAAATGAAATATTTTATTATGATATAAATTACTATTAGTGTAGTTTTATGAATTAAATGATTGGTAAATGGTGATAAACATTAATTCTTAATACACATCAAAAAAACTTCATAATACATTTCAAGTTGATAAAACTAAAAAAATCATAAAAATTCACTAAATTATAAACTTATTTTAAATTATTATTATCATTTTTAATTATAAAAAGAGTATATATGTGTGTGTGTGTGTGGAGATTTAACCCTATTTTACCATGGAGACTTTTTTATAATAATAAAGGCCAATACCATGGCTTTTGGATTCCACATAACCAAAAACCATAAGTCACTTAATATGATACTTATTCATATGATATTTTGAAAGTTAATGAATATAATTAAAATTCCAAAAAAATATAATTATTTGGAAATAAATCTCAATCAATGTATATATAGTAATAAAAATATTCCAAAATATTTTATCGAAATTAAATCCATATCATTTACTTAATAATAATTGATAATTAAATTAAAATTCTAGAAACTTTATTCTCATATCAATAATAAATTTATAAAACTATTTAATTCTAATATACCACCTATAACACCCCTAGTTTTATGTTTTCAAAGTAGACATTTGAACTTTAGTCCAAAGGGGAGTGGATCCCAATGGATGATTATGATGTGAATGTAATTAATTATTTAATTATGAAAAATAAATAAAATATTTCTATGCATGTTGACCAAATGATATTTTTGAGATCACTTGACAAATCCATGAGGCATGGAAAGAGGCTAAGACTTTCCCCAAAAATCTTTCAAAAATACTTGAAAGAATTTATTTCTAATTTAGATTTTTGAGGAAAAATCTAAATTTCCCCAATGATGTGGAAAGTGGTTGGGAAGAGGTAAAAAGCCGGAAAAGAAAAAAGCAACTTTAAAGTCCCCAAATAAGGGAAGCCTAGGCAAATAGGAATAAAAGCATCCTGTAATTCTGGACACAGAATTAGAAATAGGATTTGGGGAACATAAGCTTAAATAAGATACTCTAGAACAGATTGGGGGTTGATCTGTTCTTGGGGAGGATCTCAGCTCGGGGGTGAGTTTTGTGGATAAAAGAACTCTAAGGTTGGGAGGTCTGGTTTGCATAGAAGTGGCATGTACACAGATTTTATGAATGATTAAATTTGATGCTGTTAGTCAAGATGAATAAATGATGTAGCTGCTATGTTGAATTTAGTTACTGTGTTATAATATTCCTTACATTTCATAGAATGAAATAGAAGAAATAAATCTTCTACTTGTCTGTATAGTATTAAAGAAAAATCCTAGGGAATACTATCAACCAGAATCTCTAAACCATTATTGGGTTTAAATCTGGAGATAGAAAAAAAAATGATTCCCTAGAATAACTAAAAGTGTAACTTTAATGTGCTTCTGTACGGAAGAAATACTATAACAGAAAGATATAGATTTTCTACATTCATATATAATAGCAGTTATAAGAATATACTTTGCATATATACATGTCTATTAAAAGAGAAAATTAATTCAAAGTCCAGGCAAAGGTATGATCAATTAAACTATAAATTTCATCAGAGGAAATTTAGAGTATTGTGAATAGGTATAAAAATATAATTCTGCTGTATCATATGGTATGCTGGACATGAAAAATATAAATTCTATTCAGAATAAAAATTAGCTGATAACTGTAAGGAAAAAGACAAGTTATGATATCAAATCATTGTGGATTTCTCTTATCTGTAGCATTAAAGTAAATTTTATTTATTGGAGTACACAGAAAAATGAAAGGTTATTCTACGTGGTGAGCAAGGAAATGCATCCATAGAATTACCAAATAACTATTATAGAAATTTATTTGCTATTATAAACCCAATGGTAAATTTATTACTATGTATAGTAAATACCTTTCATTCAAATAGCTAATAGAGAACTAGAAGAGAACCCATTTCCTTACATCAATAGCTGAGATATACCAGTTGGCTTATCTTAAATTTATTAACTAAACAGTAAAATACTCTATTTTTACGAAACCACAGGTGAACTTTATCCTGGAAAGTAATGGAAAAAAAATAAGGTAAATATTATTAGTTTAAATGAAACTCAGCTAGACATATTCAGAAATTTCTTACAGTAGAATACTAGAAGAATGATTATTGTGAATATTAAAAATGATCAAGAATATTTCTGAATAATTATATAAAAAGTCCAAATAAAGTTGGAAGACTTGGGAAACAATTAACAGTAGAAAATGAACCACTAATGAATGTTAACAAATATCCTGGTGCTGAGTTTCTCGTTAACGAATCTCCCAAATTCTAGTTACCATATTACAAATTACATTGAGTAAATCTTCTCGATAAAATTCTCAGGGTATTGCTCTCCAACAATTCATGATAATTCTAGGAACATATTGTCTCATACAAGAATTTAAAACAAGTCACTCATACCGACCTATAACAAACGAGAATAAAAGTGGTGTCAATGGACTCCGGTGAACGATTTCAGGAGTCTTCAATGAGAAAACAAAGTCACCACGGAGTAGGAACTTACCTGCAAAATCAACTAAGACAAATGAGTATTGATAAGGGTATTGACCAGTATATAAATGAATGTGTTAACTGAGGCTAAGGGAAATTTAACGAGAATGTACATACCCCATTAATTATAGCGTAAGAGTGAGACACCTCTGTGGGAGGAAACGATGAGTTAGACAACCAGAAGGATGACTGTCAGTTAGCAATAGAAATAAAAATACGAAAAAGAATTTTATTCAATGTAAAATAACTTGATAAAACTCTTGCTAAGTGTTATAGCCTAAATCTACCTCAGACTGAGAAAGGGATAGTCTAGGGTAACATCAAACCATGCTTAACCTGGTAGCTAGCCCTACCAAATCGGGAGAGGGCTCTCTCTTGGTCAATCTCAGCAAAATAATCAGTGAGGCTTGAGATGACTTGAAAAAAAGGTTGATTTTAGGCTAGGTATATATGTATGAGAGTTTGATTTGATTTTGAGGGTGTTTGTTAGATCAAAGGGAAAGGCAGATTTTGGGTTTGGGGAATGAGGCCTAGTTTTTGCAGAGGTCTGAATGGGGCAAGGTAGGAAACTGTTTCGATGTTTCAATTTTGAATGATATGGATAGCTCAGACCAGTGAGGAGTTGAAGAGGGAAATAAACTTTCAATAATCCTCTTCAAACAGTTGAAAACATAGAAAATTAAACAAAACTCAAGGTAGAGCACTGCAAATCTACTGAATTCCACCTTTATCCTTGTTTGTTTAACTTAAGAAGAAATAAGAGGGAATATGATACACATAAAGCACCAGTAAAATTAAAATAACAGAGAGAAACACATCATAAAAACAAAGAGCCACATGAATCCCAAGGAGTGCTGCAAACCCTGGTCTATTCCTTTTCCAAACTGCAGAGATGAATGTACAATGATGCTCAAAGCAATCCCAAGTGTCCAACCATGCAAATGACTGAAAAAATACAAGATATAGGAAAGAATAACTCATCCCCATGCCTCTGGGGGTCGAGCTCACTAGTTTAGGAGCTATTTCAACAAGATCTAAACTAAGAACTAGAAAATAGGCAGTGGAACAACTTGCCTCTATAAGATAGGAAACTGATTCATTCAGTTGCAATTCACCTTTTGATGAACGAATCTACTTTCATGAGTAAAAATTTGCCAAAATTACATCAAGATCCATGAAATTACATCAAATTACATCAAGAGTTTTACATGTGGAAGTAAGAAAGTCAAACTGGCCAAAACTAGGCAAAAAACAGAGTTACTGAGTGAAAAATGAGCCAAAATCCCCAATGCGTCGTGCCTGAATTCTCTATGCGTCGCGCCTGTTTGGAGCCGATTTTGAAGGCATTCTCGGTGTCCAAATTGAGCGTAGGATAGCCCGTTGGAAATCTATTCCTATATACTTTCCAACACAATTTGAATTTATGAATTTGGTTGCCATTTGCCCCTCCAAAAATGAGTTTTCGCAACACTGCTTCCTGTGTGTGCAAAAAGAGGCAGAAAGGTCATTTTTTGGGTGTTGTTTACCCTTCTGGAAGCCCAAAACCTATCAAAATATCTTGTCCATGTGTAGGCATGCATAAATTTTCATGAAAAATCCAAAAATATAAAGTATTACCCAATAGGAGCTCCCAATCATAAGCGCGCGCCAAGTGGCGCGACGTGTCGGGCTGAAAAATCTGTGTTTAGGCCAAAAAAAAAAAAATTTGAAAAATGTGTCGCAAATTTCTTGAAATTTGGGTTGAGTGTCCTCCATCATGCACTATGCTGGGCCAAGGAAGCTTCGGCGAAGATTTGAAGTCTATCATGGCTTTTCCGACGCTTCCTCGATGCCTTCTTCATCTCTGTCATAAGAGGAATCTGTCTCCATGTTTGCCAAAGTCTATATTGTCTTAGATGAGTATGAAGAATTTTTGGTTTTTGTTGCCAAATGTGTGATAATATGTGAGGGAATATGAAAGGATAGGATGAGGGGAGTTCTAGGAGTATTTCTAATTGAAATTTGCCAATTAAAGAGTTTTAGGGGCAACTTCTAGGCTTTTTGGGATAGCATTGGGGGTTGGGAAATTTGTAACTTGGATTTGGGATAATGGGAATTGGATAGGAATGAGTGACTTAGGGATATAAGGGAATAGGGAAATGAGATGCTATGATAAGATAAACAGTGAGGATGGACTAACAAGGTGGGGGAAATGGGAATGATTGACACAAAACCAATTTCAAAACCCTAAAGAAGCATTCTTCAAACAAGATAATAGGGTTTGATTTTTTTGTATTTAAATCCTCAAAAATATCACCAAACACGTGTTCATTGGAAATGGAGAGGTTGCTCGGACTTACTTGAACAAAGAAGGACTGAGCAAATTTGGAGCTTGGAAGGAATGGCAATAAACTTGCTTTCCGGCCCAATGCGTCGCGCAACAAACCTAGTGCGCCGCGTCCTTCCAGTGCATTTCACAAGAACAAATTTACACGGTGAGAGTTGACCCAATGCGTTGTGCTCGCCCGATGCATCGTGACACTCACCCAATGCCTCGCGCGACTGAACTTTGCACACAATCTCCTTCAAACTGTTTGCTTTGCTCTTCACAGGTTATCCTTGGTTCACTACTGTTCTATTGGCATTGAAATGAAGTCTTGAAACATAGAAATGATATATATGCCAAGGATTTTGATTTTCCATTTGAAAAACCCACTTTGTAATGTTTCAAATTTTGACACTTTTCAAAAACTCTGCTTTGCTTCCTTTTGGATTTTTAACTGAATGATGAGCTTTCTGTTTGTCTTGCAGGGAATGGATGGCTGGAGTTTTGACAAAGGTAACCAGGGTTGTCAGTGAAAGTATTATTACAACTTAGAAAAATTTAAAATCACATTACATTTATTTACATAAATATGAAAAACTCTATTTTTCTTCAAAATAGAGTTTTAAAGAAAAATACATTATTAAGTATATGATGATGATATTTTTAGCACCGAAACCTTATTTCAAAATCCTCATGTGCCTGCTGACCATTATTGGGGATTCTGAAGAGCTTATTAATGGAACCCTAGACCTAATGACACTAAAACCCTAAAATTTTGCAAACTATGAGACAAAAATGACTGTAAATGATTTTAATGAACAAAAATAGGCTGGAAGGTAAAGGACACGAGGGACATGAGAAAAAATCCACTATCGTCAGATGATCCATGCTCCTAATGGAATGCAGCTGACTGAATGAGACACCTAATTATGCAATGCAACAAGAGAAATTTTATCTCTGATGGAGGGATGAAGATACCGACACTAACATTGGCTCCAATGGGGATGGTAGCTCCTTGGAGGTGCCAAGAACTACATATCTCTGGGAAAGAAGGTAGTGCCTTTGTCCATTGGGCTATGGAGTCAATAACTTCGACAAACCAAAACAAGAATGAAAGACCTGACTTTACAAACCAAACCAAAACTGAAATCAACCTTCAGAATTATAGCCTTCACCTCGGGCCCTAAACTGAAAGAATGATGACAACACACACTTGCTCTGAAACTATGTTGAAACTGACTAAAACAAAAATGACTCGAGACCTACTTAACTGAAATTAGTACTTAGAAAGCTTTTTTAATGGCAGTAGTCCATCGAGATTTGAGGGCTTCAAATCATGATGACAACCAACTGCCTACTGATGGAATATGTACAATCATGTGTAGTGAGCCTTGCAATGTAACCAATCCGGCCAAATGGCTACATACCAAAATTCTGCTCTCACTTTTCTCGAGCAGGTAGAATAATGTACATGTAGGAAACTCACAATAACTACTGAAACCAAGGCTTATGATAATGAACCAGGAAACATTTATCTTTTCTGATGCTTGCAAAAGAATGCTGAAGGGATCTTGAAAATCCTGAAGCACTAGTTGGTCTTGAGATCTAGCAACAAAATTACAACTACTCGCTTCATTCTGATCTGAAAGAACAATTGATTGCCGAGTGACAGGAAGGCACAGAGAGGTATAAGCTTCTGCCATCTGAGTGTTAGCTGTAAGTTCCTTGACCATGAGAAATTCTAGCATATTGTCTCTCTCAAGCTTATATTCCTCAACTTCATGGTCTAGGTCATTCTTAAACAGAAAATAATCTTCAAGATTATCAAACATGACAACCTTATCATCTTCATGAAAGAAAATATTATTTGTTTGCTGATCTATAAAACTAATTACAAGACCGTCACCATTTTCAAAAGAGGAAGAAGTTTCACCAACACTTTCTTGACCATGTGGGCACTGCAAATCTGCTTTAGATTGGGCTGTAACATGACCTTTCAGGAGTTGATCTATCTCATATTTAGACAAAGGAGATAATACTTTTTGTTTTATTTTTCTCAAACAATGATTGTCTTCATGAAATAACATTTTAGAACATGAAATACCTGAATGACAGTCCTTAATTCCCTGATCTTCTGAAATTTGAAAAAATTGTTGATCATCTTCATATGACATGGCAATCAAATTATCATTTATCACTAAATTATTGAAAGAATATTTTTCACCTACTTGAACAAAGATCTCATCTTTTTTTTCATGAACTGACTGAATTACCTCCTCATGAAGGCTTTTTTCTAATGAAATGAGAACATTTGGATCAAAAACTCTGTCTTCTTCATTCCAGATGATCTCAACAGCAGAGCTCTCCTTCATGGGATTCAACATTAGGTATTCTTGATCATCACGATCTGAATCTAGATCTAAAATAGCTGACTTGACTTTATCACATTCTGAAATTGAAACTTGACTTTCCTGCATATTGTCTTCTTCTATGGACAGGTCCGAAACAAAACTTTCTCTTTCATCATTTTCCATTGTACTAAGATCTTGATCCTGCTGCGAAGTTTCCTTAGCATCTTGATGGGTATCCTCTAAGTTCTCTTGATGCTGCTGAAATGGATTTTCGTACAGAGCCTCCATGATCTCATCGTCTATGAAGTCATCATCTTCATAAAATTTTTCAAGATTTTCAATAAAACTATGAACATGGCTACAACAGTTCTGAACTAAAGTTAAGGATGGATAAAATTCTTTATACCTTTCAAAGAACATGGTATGAAAATCCTTTAAACAATAAATACAAGCAGGCGGCAAACTTTCATACCAAGATCGGGCTTCACCTTCTAGAGTGGCCATGAATATCTTCATCAAGCAGTCTTCAGAAAAATCAACCTTCAACTTGCGAATATGTATGTGAAATCTAACCAGATGTAAAGCAACATCATCCCTATCATCATCTTTAAACATAGGAAAATTCCTTTGCAAATCTACCTTAGGAATTTTATTTAGAAAACCTAGAATGTGATCTCGGCTCATGGGATCATACCTTTGATCCAGCGAAGCCGTTTTGATAACAATGAATTCACTAAGAAATTCCTCAGGCTACTGATTCTTGAAGAGTAGAGTCAACATAAAAATTCTGAAACTTGGGATTCTTCAACACTGTAATCGCCAGGTGAATGATTTCAGCCTTCCTATGTCTGATCGTTGTCCACCATCAACCATCAGATCTGAACTTGATTAGATCTTACTGAGGAAACCAGATGTTTAATTCATAAACTAGACCAAATATTGACTGAAGCAGCGTTTATCTACTTTCGCTAATGCAAAGTAAGAGCGTTTCGAAGGCTACCTGGCTAACTTCAGGGTCCGTCTGTAGTTTATAAAATGAATAACACTAACAAGAAACAATTTTTTGTTCCCCAGTATTGTCGCCACTATGTTATAGCCTAAATATACCTTAGGCTGAGAAAGACAGAGTCTAGGGTAACATCAAACCACGCTTAACCTGGTAGCTAGCCCTACCAGATCGGGAGAGGGCTCTCTCCTGGTCAATCTCAGCAAAATAATCAGTGAGGCTTGAGATGACTTGAAAAAAAGGTTGCTTTTAGGCTAGGTATGTATGTAAGAAAGTTTGATTTGATTTTCAGGGTGCTTGTTGGATCAAAGGGAAAGGCATATTTTGGGTTTGGGGAATGAGGCCTAGTTTTTGCAGAGGTCTGAATGGGGCAAGGTAGGCAACTGTTTCAATGTTTCAATTTTGAATGAGATGGATAGCTTAGACCGGTGAGGAGTTGAAGAGGGCAAGAAATTTTCAAGAATCCTCTTCAAACAGTTGAAAACATAGAAAATTAAACAAAACTCAAGGTAGAGCACTGCAAATCTAATGAATTCCACCTTTATCCTTGTTTGTTTAAATTAAGAAGAAATAAGAGGGAAGATGATACAAATAAAGCACCAGTAAACTTACAATAATAGAGAGAAACACATCATCAAAACAAAGAGCCACATGAATCCCAAGGAGTGTTGCAAACCCTGGTCTATTCCTTTGCCAAACTGCAGAGATGAATGTACAATGATGCTCAAAGCAATCCCAAGTGTCCAACCATGCAAATCACTGAAAAAATACAAGATATAGGCAAGAATAACTCATCCCCATGCCTCTAGGGGTCGAGCTCATTAGTTTAGGAGCTGTTTTAACAATATCTAAACAAAGAATTGGAAAATAGGCAGTGGAACAACTTGCCTCTATAAGATAAGAAATTGATACATTCAGTTGCAATTCACCTTTTGATGAACGAATCTACTTTCATGAGTAAAAATTTGCCAAAATTACATCAAGAGCCATGAAATTACATCAAATTACATCAAGATTTTTACATGTGGAAGTAAGAAATTCAAACTGGCCAAAACTAGGCAAAAAACAGAGTTACTGAGTGAAAAATGAGCCAAAATCCCCAATGCGTCGTGCCTGAATTCTATATGCGTCGCGCCTATTTGGAGCCAATTTTTAAGGCCTTCCCGGTGTCAAAATTGAGTGCAAGATAGCTCGTTGGAAAGATATGTCTGTCTGCTTTCCAACACAAGTGGAATTTATGAATTTGGTTTCCATTTTCCCCTCCAAAAATGAGTTTTCCCAACATTGCTTCTTGTGTGTGCAAAAAGAGGCAGAAAGGTCATTTTTAGTGTGTTTTTGACCCTTCTGGAAGCCAAAAACCTATAAAAATCTCTTGTCCATGTGTAGGCATGCATAAATTTTCATGAAAAATCCAAAAATATAAATTTTTTCCCAAGAGTAGCTCCCAATCATAAGCGCGCGCCAAGTGGCGTGACGCGTTGGGCTGAAAAATCTGTGTTTAGGCCAAAAAAAACAAAATTTGCAAAATGTGTCCCAAATTTCTTGAAATTTGGGCTGAGTGTCCTCCATCATGCACTATGCTGGGCCAAGGAAGCTTCAGCCAATATTTGAAGTCTATCATTCCTTTTCCGACACTTCCTCGATGCCTTCTTCATCTCTGTCATAAGAGGAATCTGTCTCCATGTTTGCCAAAGTCTATATTGTCTTAGATGAGTATGAAGAATTTTTGGTTTTTGTTTCCAAATGTGTGATAATATGTGAGGGACTATGAAGGGAGAGGATGAGGGGAGTTTTAGGAATATTTCTAATTGAAATTTGTGAATTAAAGAGTTTTAGGGGCAACTTCTAGGCTTTTTGGGATAGCATTGGGGGTTGGGAAATTTGTAACTTGGATTTGGGATAGTGGGAATTGGATAGGAATAAGTGACTTAGGGATATAAGGGAATAGGGAAATGGGCTGCTATGATAAGATAAACAGTGAGGAGGGATTAACAAGGTGGGGGAAATGGGAATGATTGACACAAAACCAATTTCAAAACCCTAAGGGAGCATTCTTCAAACAAGATAATAGGGTTTGATTTTTTTGTATTTAAATCCTCACAAATATCACCAAACACGTGTTCATTACCAATGGAGAGGTTGCTTGGACTTACTTGAACAAAGAAGGACTGAGAAAATTTGGAGCTTGAAAGGAATGGCAATAAACTTGCTTTCCGGCCCAATGCGTCGCGCAACAAATCCAGTGCGCCACGTCCTTCCAATGCATCGCGCAGGAACAAATTTACACGGTGAGAGTCGACCCAATGCATTGCGCTGGCCCGATGCATCACGCTGGCCCGATGCATCGCGACACTCACCCAATGCGTCACACGACTGAACGCACAAAATCTCCTTCAAACTGTTTGCTTTGCTCTTCACGGGTTATCCTTGGTTCACTACTGTTCTCTTGCCATTCAAATGATGTCTTGAAACATAGAAATGATATATATGCCAAGGATTTTTATTTTCCATTTGAAAAACCCACTTTGTAATGTTTCAAATTTTGACACTTTTCAAAAACTCTGCTTTGCTTCCTTTTGGATTTTTAACTGAATGATGAGCTTTCTATTTGTCCTGCAGGGAATGGATGGTTGGAGTTTTGACAATGGAGACTAGGGTTGCCAGTGAAAGTATTATTAAAACTGAGAAAACTTTAAAATCACATTACATTTATTTACATAAAGATGAAAAACTCTATTTTTCTTCAAAACAAAGTTTTGAAGAAAAATACATTATTAAGTATATGATGATGAGATTTTTAGCACCGAAACCTTATTTCAAAATCCTCATGTGCTTGCTGACCATTATTGGGGATTCTGAAGAGCTTATTAATGGAACCCTAAACCTAATGACACGAAAACCCTAAAATTTTGCAAACTATGAGACAAAAATGAGTGTAAATGATTTTAATGAAAAGAAATATGCCAGCAGGTAAAGGACATGAGGGACATGAGGAATAAGCCACTACCATAAGATGATCCATGCTCCTAATGGAATGCAACTGACTGACTGAGACACCTAATTATGCAATGCAACAAGAGAAATTTGATCTCTGACGGAGGGATGAAGATACCGACACTAACACTAAGGACAAATGCAAGGAGGGCCGAGTAAAATCCATCGAAATTTATCATTGGTGTTGTAATACAGCTTAAGAAAGACGCCTTCCAAGGATCAAATTCCTTGGGGAATGTGCATCCAAGATGCCCAACTTTCCAAGGAAGAACCCATGAAACGTATAAGCAATGAATGGAGTAACGGGTAAGAGATTGCCGAAATAAATCGTAAAAAAAAAACAGCAAAAAACCATTTGATGTCTATGCTAGGTAAAGCCAGAATCAAAGGGTGAATAGAGTGGAAATCATTGTAGGGAAACTAGATAGAATAGAACGCTTGATGCAGAAAGATTGAAAAATCATTCTTGTCTGAATTTGAATAAAATCATGGAATGAGTTCATAAAACAAGCAATTGATCTCGTACCTCAGATGAAAACGCCTTCATATGGAGGCTGAGCTCTGTGGACAAATGGTAGAACAAATGCACTGGAAAGAAGAATAGAATGTGAGCATGGAACTTTTATGGTAGAACAAAAACCTAACTAGTGTGTACATCCCACCGTCCACGTGTAAGGATCTGGGAGTAGAGGTGTGGATCGAGACCTCTATCTCTGGTATGAATAAAACGGTACAAATGCCAACCATATAAATCGCACGGAATAGATCCATGCATTGATTATACAGGACATGATCACATGGGAAAGACGGAATAACAATAAAAAATTCATCACTCAAATTGTTACCTCTTATCACATAAATGAACTCGGAATTGTCACAGTACGAGTAAAATAAAACTCCATATGGAAGTCATACATCGAGGTGTACAAACACGTCAATCATGGTGGTTTAACCAAAAACCATGATAACCTCAATTAAATGCAACTACACAAATATTGTTGGACAAGGATTCGATGTATTTAAAAGTTGGCTCTAGTGGAAGCCATTATCTTATGGAGCACATAAATTTCAAGTCATTAAGAGTGAGATGAATAAAATATAGATACATAGATAAATTTTCATAGAGCATACATATAAATCAAAATATTTAATACTAGTATACAATTTACCATATGCTCACAAAGACGGTAAGGGTATAGCTATGTAAATACCAATCGAATCAAATGAAGTGTTGACCCTACGTCAATAGGAAGATGTTAGGGGTCTAGTCCACGAAATTAATACCAATAATACATTCCTCAATGATAACATATAATATTGGGGAGTGACTTTAGCATCGTGCGACACATTACAAAGAATACAACTCGTATCATTGAAGTTACTATTAAAATGCCATACCTATATGTATGGGTACATTCGACTAGTTATGGTATAAGTTACCATTGTTAAGTATAAAGATGGAACACACATTATATGTTATAAATTTAATGAAGGGTGAGGGTTAATGTTATAAATATAATGACATTTATACCAAAGAGAGATTAAATAGGTTGATATAAATGTTGAAGAGGATACAAATCATTTCTAGGTGTAATGATATATATATATGGAAGAAGTAGAGGAGAGAACCATCAAAGTGATCACTGGTCATAAAAGTATAGCTAAAAGTAAGTGAATATTTAATTGCGGAAAATTAATGTATATGAATAATTTTATACCTTTGTTAAAAAGGTATATAAGCTTACTGTAAGTGGAATTACAACCTAAAAAAATAAAAATGAGATCATTATTATTACAGGAGGATTTTTTTTTTTTTTTTTGTAGGAGAGACATTACAAATGGTATTAGAGTTGATGTTAGAAAACTGGGCTATTGTTGTGCTCACTGTACCAATTATGTTTTTTGTTGGAAAATTTTGTTTTCTTTTGTTACTGATGTTGTTTTGTTTAGTATACAGTGGTACTCGAACTGAAAAGTCAATGGCTGAAGGAGATGAAATTTGTGTTGATCTGGGTGATGGAGATAACATGCCAGATCCCAACGCTCCTTTGGTAGCTATGTTGCATAAGTTGCAATAGGATATGGCTGAGCTAAGAAGCCAGAATGACAGGTTGTCATTAGCCAGTGAAGAGCAGGAAATGCTTATAGAGAACTGACCTCGCGGAACAACCAAGAAGGTGAAGGTTTCAGAAAGAAGAAGAAAGGAAAGTTCTCAGATGATTTTGAGGAAGATGATACTAATAGACATCCGTCTAAACAGAGGAAGGAATTACAGGGTGAATTACGAAAAATTAAACCTCCCTCCTATGATGGAGAGAAGGAGGAAGATTCTGAGGCATGGTTGTTGAATATGATTAAGTATTTTCAGGTCTATGAATATGAAAGAAATCTGAAGGCCAGATTAGCTATCTACTAGTTGCAAGGAAAGGCTACCTTGTGGTGGGAGGAGACACAAATTATTCACAACATTGATGAAAAAACAGTGACCTGGGAAGACTTCCAAGTCAAGTTTAAAATCTGCTATTTGAACGAACGCTTTAATGATGATAAATAAAAGGAGTTTCACGAACTCAGATTGGGACAGCTCACCATAGATGAGTTTGTCACTAAGTTTACAAATCTGTTAAGGTATTTCCCGTATATTCGTGAAGAGAAGGCAAAGGTATAAAGGTTTTTGAACTGTTTTCCAACGGTGTACAAGGAGAAAATATAGTTCGATAATCCAAAAAATTATGGATGAAGCGGTGAGAAAAGCTAAACTATGCTACCAACAGTTTAAAGGAAAGAGTGAACATGGAAAAAGATGGGTAAACAAGGGAGAATTCAAAGGAAAGAAACAAAAACCAGCTTACTTGAAGAAATTTGGTAGGGATCATCAGCAGAAGAAATTTAACAAAACAAAGGAAAGTCAAACTGCTCAGTCCCAAGTTGGTTCAAAATAGATAGACAGAGATAATAAGAAGGAAGGAACAGTTAAAATATGGGAGCCTTTGAAATGTTGGGGTTGCGGAGAACCTCATCTGTTGAGGGATTGTCCCCAGTGAAACATTCAAATTATTATGAGAGATAGAGAATCTACCACAGTAAATGATATCACAAGAAACATATCCACTATCAGTGCAACCTTGGAGAACCGGCAAGCCGAACACTAGGCTACCATGGTTGAGATGGAAGGTAAGATTACTAACCAATCTGTTACAATTTTAATTGATCCAGGTGCTTCTTTGAGTTACATTAGTCCACAAGTTGTAGAAAAATGAAATCTCAAAACTGAAAAATTTCAGCAGTCTTGGTTGGTCCAGTTAGCCACTGGTACCATGTGAAAAGTAACTCATAAATTACCTCAAACAGCAATTAAGTTAAATGATTTTTAGACAGAAGTAAATTTAAACATTCTGCCCTTAGGCTCATATGATTTTCTGATAGGAATGGACTGGTTAGAAAAAAGAAAGGCTATGATGAACTTTTGGGATACAACTCTGCATTGCATAGATGAGGAGGGGAGACCCTTTATACTCAAAGGAAAACCAAAACCAATTTCTGTAAGACAAATATCAAATCTGCAATTAAAAATAACAGACAGAAAAGGATATCAAGTATATGATGTACATGTTGAAGAATTAGGACAACAACCTAAAGAAAACCTGCTATACACCTTGCTAGTGGTAAGAGAGTTTAAGGAAGTTTTTCTAGATGAGATTCCTCATCTTCCCCCCAAAAGAGATATTGAATTTTCAATCGATTTGGTGCCTGAAGCAGCACTGGTTTCCAGAGCCTCTTATCGGATGAGCCCCCCTGAACTCATGGAGTTGAAAATGCAATTGCAAGAATTGTTGGATAAAGGTTATATCAAACTGAGTGTATCTCCTTGGGGAGCACCAGTGCTGTTCGTGAAAAAGAAGGATGGGACCTTTAGGATGTGCATTGACTACCGTCAACTAAATAAGTTGACAATCAAGAACAGATACTCACTACCCAGAATAGATGACCTCTTTGGTCAGGTGAGAGGGGCTTCAATATTTTCTAAGATTGACCTGAGGACTGGTTGTCACCAACTCAGAATTAAGGAGGAAGATATTAGTAAAATAGCTTTTCGAACCAGGTATGGTCACTACGAATTTGTAGTCCTACCTTTTGGTTTGACAAATTCCCCTGCCACTTTTATGTGCTTAATGAACAACGTTTTGAAAAAAATACTTAGATAAATTTGTACTAGTTTTCATAGATGATATTCTAGTCTATTCAAAAAGTGTGGAAGAGCATAAAGAACACTTAAGGATAGTTTTGCAGACTTTGAAATAAAATCAATTATATGCCAAATTCAGTAAATGTGAATTTTATAAAGATAAGATTCAATAGTTGGGGCATATAATACTGAACAAGGATTGGATGTGGACCCTGAGAAAATAAAGGCTATTAGAGAATGGCTAGTGCCAACTGATGTTTCAGCAGTGAGATCATTTATGGGGATTGCAGGTTATTATCAAAGGTTCGTGGAAAGGTTTTCTGCAATAGCATATCCCATAACTTCACTACAGAGAAAAGGAACCAAATTTGAGTGGACTGAAGAATGCCAAAATTGCTTTGAACAACTAAAATTAAAACTCACTACAGCCCCTATACTGAAAATTGCAGATCCTGACAAAGAGTTTGTTGTGTGTACTGATGCATGTAGAGAGGGATTGGGAGGAGTTCTGTTGCAAGAAAATTCTGTTATTACATATGAGTCTAGAAAAATTAAGAACCATGAACAGAATTACAGTGCATATGATCTGGAATTGGCTGATGTAATTCATGCCTTGAAGATGTGGCGACACTATCTTCTTGGAAAAAAAATTACATTGATGACATATCATATTAGTCTCAAGTATTTCTTTTCTCAAACCGATTTGAATGCTCGACAAGCTAGATGGCTGTCTTTTTTGAGTGAATTTGATATGGACATAAAACATATCAAAGGGAAAGAAAACAAAATTGCTGATGCTCTAACCAGAAATGCTTGCCAAAACATAAGCAACATTGGGAGTAGTGCTAGTTTTGACTTAGAAGAACTAGTTAAAAAGGTAGCAGATCAAGATCCAAAATATGAGGATCTGCAAGTGAAAATACTGAAAAAAGTAATGGCTGAATACACTCAAAATCAGAAAGGGCTAATGTGCTATAAAAAAATATTGTACATCCCCAATGTGGATTCTTTGAAACAAGAAATCCTAGATGAATATCATAAAAAACCTTATTTAGGACATCCTTGATATCAGAAAATGCTTACAACCTTGAAAAAGAAATTGTTTTGGCCAAGAATGAAAAAGGATGTAGCAAACTATTTAGCTAGGTGCATGGAATGTCAATTAGTCAAGGTTGAACATCAACATCCAGCTGGTCTTTTAAATCCCTTGCCAATTGTAGAATGGAAATGGGACACTATTTCTATAGATTTTATAACCGAGTTACCCAGAACCAAGTACCAGCATGACTTGGTGATGGTAGTGGTAGACACTTTAAAAAAAGTTGCACACTTCATACCTGTAAAATTTACTTTTGGGACATCCCAAGTAGCAGATGTGTTCCTAAAAGAAATAGTGAGGCTACACGGGGTCCCAAAGATGATTATTTCATATAGAGACGCTAAGTTCACAGCCGCCTTCTAGAAAGGTCTGTTTAGGGGCATGGGCACTAAACTGAATTTTAGTACTACTTATCACCCTCAGACAGATGGTCAAACAGAGAGAAAAAACCATATTTTGGAGGATATGCTGAGAATGTATGTGATGTATAGGCCATCAAAATGGGAAGAATATTTGCATTTGGTCGAATTTTCTTATAACAACAGCTATCAATCCTCTATCAAAATGAGTCCATTTGAAGCACTCTACGGAAGAAAGTGCCATACTCCTTTAAGTTGGAGCCAACCTGAAGATAAGTTAGTATTGGGGTCAGATGCTTTACAAGAAATGGAAAGGATCGTCAAACAAATACAGAGAAACATCAAGATAACACAAGATCGACAGAAAAGTTATGTTGATAAGAAGAGAGTGCATCGAGAGTTCAAAGTGGGTGATCATGTGTATTTGCATATTAAACCCAAAAAGAGCACATTTTATGCTGGAAGTTGTGCAAAATTGGCTCCTAGATATTGTGGGCCTTTTGAAGTGTTAGAAAGGGTGGGACTAGTGGCTTACAAACTGGCCTTACTGCCCCATGTTAAAGTGCATGATGTGTTTCATGTTTCATTATTAAAAATATATGTACATGATGCTACTCACATTGTTGATTGGAATGTGATACAGGTGGAACCAGAAGGGGAGTTCCTTCCAGAACCACTTCAAATATTGGTGCGGGAAGAAATTGAATTGAGAAACAGAACAGTAGCAAGAGTAAAGGTGCAGTGGAAGCACTTTACTGCTGAAGAAGATACGTGGGAAAGAGAAGCTGAGATGATGGAAAAATATCCATATTTATTTTCAAAATAAACTCTAGTAGTCAGCTGTTAACATCGGGAAGGTGTTTGTTTTCAGAGGGGGAATATGTAACACCCCTAGTTTTATGTTTTCAAAGTAGACATTTGAACTTCAGTCCAAAGGGGAGTGGACCCCAATGGATAATTATGATGTGATTGTAATTAATTATTTAATTATGAAAAATAAATAAAATATTTTTGTGCATGTTGACCAAATGAGATTTTTGAGATCACTTGCCAAATCCATGAAGTATGGAAAGAGGCTAATACTTTCCCCAAAAATCTTTCAAAAATCCTTGAAAGAATTTATTTCTAATTTAGATTTTTGAGGAAAAATCTAAATTTCCCCAATGATGTGGAGAGTAGTTGGGAAGAGGTAAAAAGCTGGAAAAGTAGAAAGAATATTTAAAGTCCCTAAATAAAGGAAGCCTAGGCAAATAGGAATAAAAGCATCCTGTAATTCTGGACGTACAATTAGAAACATGCTTTGGGGAAGATAAGCTTAAATAAGCTACTCTAGAACAGATTGGGGGTTGATATGTTATTGGGGAGGATCTCAGCTCGGGGGTGAGTTCTATGGATAAAAGAAATCTAAGGTTGGGAGGTCTGGTCTGCATAGAAGTGGTATGTACACAGAGTTTATGAATAATTAAATTTGATGATGTTAGTCAAGATGAATAAATGACGTAGCTGCTATGTTGAATTTAGTTACCGTGTTATAATCTTCCTTACATTTTACAGAATGAAATAGAAGAAATAAATCTTCTACCTGTATGTATAGTAGTAAGGAAAAATATTAGGGAATAATATCAACCAGAATCTCTAAACCATTATTGGGTTTAAATCTGGAGATAGAAAAAAAATGATTCCCTAGAATAACTAAAAGTGTAACTTTAATCTGCTTCTGTACGGAAGAAATAATAGAATAGAAAGATACATATTTTCTACATTCATATCTAATAGAAGTGATAATAATATACTTTGCATATATACATGTTTATTAAAAGAGAAAATTAATTGAAAGTCCAGGTAAAGGTATGATCAATTAAACTATGAATTTCATTAGAAGAAATTTAGAGTACTGTGAATAGGTATAAAAATATAATTCTGCTGTATCATATGGTATGCTGGCCATGAAAAATATAAATTCTATTCAGAATAAAAATTAGCAGATAACTGTAAGGCAAAAGACAAGTTATGATATCAAATCATTGTGGAGTTCTCTTATCTGTAGCATTAAAGTAAATTTTATTTATTGGAGTACACAGAAAAATGAAAGGTTATTCTAGGTGGTGAGAAAGGAAATGCATCCATAGAATTACCAAATAACTATTATAGAAATTTATTTGCTATTCTAAACCCCATGGTAAAGTTATTACTATGTATAGTAAATACCTTTCATTCAAATAGCTAACAGAGAACCAGAAGAGAACCCATTTCCTTACATCAATAGCTGAGATATACCAGTGGGCTTATCTTAAATTTATTAACTAAATAGTAAAATACTCTGTTTTTATGAAACCACAGGTGAAATTTATCCTGGAAAGTAATGGAAAAAAAACAAGGTAAATATTATTAGTTTAAACGAAACTCAGCTGGACATATTCAGAAATTTCTTACAGTAGAATACTAGAAGAATGATTATTACGAATATTAAAAATGATCAAGAATATTTCTGAATAATTATATAAAAAGTCCAAATAAAGTTGGAAGACATGGGAAAAAATTAACAGTAGAAAATGAACCACTGATGAATGTTAACATATATCATGGTGCCAAGTTTCCCGTTAACGAATCTCCCAAATTCTAGTTACCATATTACAAGTTACATTGAGTAAATCTTCCCGATAAAATTCTTAGGGTATTGCTCTCCAGCAATTCATGATAACTCTAGGAACATATTGTCTCATATAAGAATTTAAAACGAGTCACTCATAATGACTTGTAACAAATGAGAATAAAAGTGGTGTCAATGGACTCCGGTGAACGATTTCAGGAGTCTTCAACAAGAAAACAAAGTCACCACGGAGTATGAACTTACCTACAAAATCAACTGAGACAAATGAGTATTGATAAGGGTATTGACCAGTATATAAACGAATAAGTTAACCAAGGCTAAGGGAAGTCGAAAGAGAATGTACATACCCCATTAATTATAGCATAAGAGTGAAATTCCTCTGTGGGAGGAAACGCTGAGTTAGACAACCAGAAGGATGACTGTGAGTTAGCAATAGAAATAAAAATACGAATAAGAATTTTATTCAATGTAAAATCACTTGAGAAAACTCTTGCTAAGGACAAACGCAAGGAGGGCTAAGTAAACTCCATCGAAATTTATCATTGGTGTTGAACTACATCTTAAGAACGATGCCTTCCAAGGATCAAATTCCTTGGGGAATGTGCATCCAAGATGCCCAACTTGCCAAGGAAGAAACCATGAAACGTATAAGAAATGAATGGAGTAACGAGTAAGAGATTGCCAAAATAAATCGTAAAACAAAAACAACACAAAACCATTTGATGTCTATGCTATGTAACGCCATAATCAAAGGGTGAATATAGTGGAAATCGTTGTAGGGAAACTAGATATAATACAACACTTGACGCAGAAAGATAGAAAAATCATTCTCGTATTAATTTGAATAAAATCACGGAATGAGTTCATAAAACAAGCAATTGATCTCGTACCTAAGATGAAAACGCCTTCATATGGAGGCTAAGCTCTGTGGATAAATGGTAGAACAAATGCACTGGAAAGAAGAATAGAACGTGATCATGGAACTTTTATGGTAGAGCAAAAACCTAACTAGTGTGTACATCCCACCGTCCATGTGTAAGGATCTGGGAGTAGAGGTGTGGATCGAGACCTCTATCTTTGGTATTAATAAAACGATACAAATGCCAACCATATAAATCGCACGGAATAGATTGATGCAGGAGCATTAGCTCCGAAAAACACCTTGTATTTTACCTAAGCTAGGGGGTTTCATGTTTTGAAGAAATATTAAAATTTCATGTAAATATTAATATTATTTTGAGTGATTAATTAATTATTTGTGAGAAATTGTATATGTGAGAGGAATTAGATTCTAGATTATTTAGAATTAATGAGGGAGCCTAAGTTGGAATTAGTTTCTAAGTTTTAGGGATGAGAATCTATCTTTTAGGGATGTTGAGAGATTTAGGGGTTTGTTGAGGAATTGAAGGGATAAAGCATTAAATTAGATTACTTTTAAAATTGTATAAATAGGAGGGGGTTTTGAGAGAAAAACACATTGAGATTGTGAGAAAGTGTGAGATTGAGAGTAGGCTTGAACAACAAGGCTGTAAGCCTTCAGCAAATTGTAAGGGCCACGACTGTTGAATATCTGGCCACGAAAAAAAGTTTGTAAGTATTTGTTTATTAATATGATAAGTGTGGTTTTTAGAAATTGGGTGTTGATTTCTGAAATTGTTTTGTTGAGTGATGCACAATTGAAATGGATGTGTTTATGAACTCAAACACAATTGAATGAATTGAACTTTGTAAAGACTGGCATATTGATGCTAATATTGTCAAACTATAACGCAAAATTGTTGACTGTAAGAAGGCATTGAATCAAAGGCATGGAATGGTACACAATGTTGATGGTTCCTCTGTTTATTAGAACGCTCTTGTATAAGTGTGTTAGAATGGCGATTAGTTGGAAGCTGTTATATATTAGTTTCTGAAGTCAAGTTTATAAAAATTCGGTGGATCGATCATCTATTTCACACAGCGCAAGTAATTTGTTGTTCCATTGGTAGCATTTAAAGGAGTGGTTGGAATGACAGGAATAAAAATAAAAGAAAATATCAATAAGTATTCAATGTTCATTGACTTCTAACCTTTTACCGAAAGCTCTTTACGGTTTGATTAAGTTTTCTTCTGGAGCTGGCTTGGTAGGAGTCTACAACAAGTTTTAGCATCCAATGGGATTGTTGGGGAGCAATTGCCATTGTTACTCTGAAAAGTATTCCATTGTTCCGTGCATACAACAAACATAATGATCAGGTTTCTATGATCGCTGTTGGTTTGATTCAGATGTCCTTAGGCTAAGTGCGTATAGTAATACAAGTATATTTGAGTAAGGATGAAGCCTGGTACAGATAAACGATGGAAATACATGAGTTCCAGAGTGTATGGCTATCCTTTTAGTTCAGTCTACCCGGCGCAGTATTATGCTGAGTAGCTTTGTTAGTGATTATAATAAGAATTGGGTTATGGCGCTAATATTTGAGAATTGCAGGATTATTTTATTCAGATGTATATCAGTGATCTTTGAGGGACTCGGTTATTTGATTATAGAGGGTGCTCGGACGGTGCAAAGGATTAATAAATAGACAGCGGTGTTGCAAAGCATTCAATTAAGCAAGAACGTGATCTGGGTGTAGAGAATCGATTTATGTTTCAGCAAATCGACCAGCATTACAAATCTGGTTTGATGAATGAAGCTCTGGCTTGGAAGGAATTGGTTGGCGCGTAGGGGATGTATAAACTTGATGACGAAGCAACATTTGCATTTGTGAAATGTACACAGTGTTGTAAAAATCTGGTTATTTAATTTGAATAACTTTTCATTATATTGCAGATATGAGAAAGGGCCAGCGTTCTATTGTTTGAAGTCGAGCTTAGCGCTGTAATCATTGTGCATTCAGACATTTCAGAAGTTCAAGACTGTATGTGCTAGAAGACACATTCCAGAAAATGAAGGCGTGGTTCAGAAATTGAAGGAGTAAGGTATGAAGACGCAATCCAGTGAGCAGGACAGAGGTATGGTGGTGTTTGTATGAAATTACAATGCATGAAATCGATATATGGTGATATTGCCAGATTCAGTTTTTAATACAGAAGCGCATTTGTTTATGGAATTTTTATTTGGGAATCCGGCATTGAAAACTATATGTGAATGTTGGGAAATAAAAGGGGAATTTGATCGCTAATTCTCTTGTTCACATTAATTGATAATGGTTCAATTCCATACATTGAATATGGGTGATAATGAAAAGGCAAGGGTGCATATCATATTTGAATTTCTGAGTTGAGCTTTGGGGGAGAAAATTAAATAAATGAGCTTTAATTAAAGTCTTTCCTTAAGACTTTTGAAGGAGTATATATGTTGAATGATAATGTGGGTCTGAAATTTTACTATGGGAAACAAATTTATGAACCATAAATTGAAAAGCTTCCGCATATGAATGGAGATTGTCAATGTATGAAATTGCCCAGAATGGAGTGTTAATTGGGCAGTGACTTAAATGCATTCTTAAATGCATAGTGCAGTTTTAAAAGATTCTGGGGATTTGCAGGCTAGCCCTGCGTCATAGATCCACATGTTGATTATAGAGGATGTGATCACATGGGAAAGCGACAGAATAACAATAAAAAATTCATCACTCAACTTGTTACCTCTTGTCACATAAATGAACCCGGAATCGTGACAGTACGAGTAAAATAAAACTCCATACGGAATTCATACATCGAGGTGTACAAACACGTCAATCACGGTGGTTTAACCAAAAACCACGATAACCTCAATTAAATGCAACTACACAAATATTGCTGGACAAGGATTCGATGTATTTAAAAGTCGGCTCTGGTGGAAGCCATTATCTTATGGAGCACGTAAAGTTCAAGTCATTAAGAGTGAGACGAATAACATATAGATACATAGATCAATTTGCGTAGCACATACATATAAATTGAAATCTTTGATACCAGTATAGAATTTACCATATTCTCACAAAGACGGTAAGGGTATAGTTAGGTAAATACCAATCGAATCAAATGAAGTGTTGACCCTACATCAATAGGAAGACGTTAGGGGTCTGGTCTATGAAATTAATACCAATAATACATTCCTCAATGATAACATATAATATTGGGGAGTGACTCTAGCATCGTGCGACACATTACAAAGAATAGAACTCGTATCATTGAAGTTATTATTAAAATTCCATACCTATATGTATGGGTACATTCTACTAGTTATGGTATAAGTTACCATTGTTAAGTATAAAGATGGAACGCACATTATATGTTATAAATTTAATGAAGGCTGAGGGTCAATGTTAGAAATAGAATGACACTTATACCAAAGAGAGATTAAATAGGTTGATATAAATGTTGAAGAGGATACAAATAATTTCTAGGTGTATATATATATATATATATATGGAAGAAGTAGAGGAGAGAACCATCAAAGTGATCACTGGTCGTAAAAGTATAACTCAAAGTAAGTGAATATTTAATTGCAGAATATTAATGTATATGCAGAATTGTATACCTTTGTTAAAAAAGTATATAAGCTTACTGTAAGTGGAATTACAACCTAGAAAAATAAAAATGAGATCATTATTATTACACGAGGAAATTTTTTTTTTTGGTAGGAGAGACATTACACCACCATAATTATTTAATTATTTAAAAGGTGGGTATCAATTTATAAAATTGCTGAGTAATATGTACATAATACGTTGTGACTTACATTGTAATAATGTAAACGCAAGTCACAAGTGTTTTTACATTCTATTTGGAGTTACTTTGTATTTTGAAAATTATAGAATATTGTAATTGTAACGGTGTAAACATTCAATGAGGAAGTGTGTATATATTTTGACCGAAGTTACTTTGTATTTATGTAATTGTTTTTTTTAAATGTGTAATTTGGATGTTTGAATTATTTTAGATTTATAAAAATTATTTAATTTTAATTTATGCAAAATATAAAATAATAATTTAAAAAATGATGATGATAATGGTGGTTAACGTTTACTGAGACCAATCTTTGGTTTATCGGACCTAAAGAAAATAGTTATTTAGTTTGATTTAAGATTTTATTCCTATGCTCAAAAAACTTGGAGAGAATCCTCTCTAGCTCACTATAATTTTGACATCTTAAAAGGCTAGGAAGGTCAGTATTGCAACAAAGATTATGAAATTGAGCTCTAATGTGGTTGTACCTGGGGCACTCTAATAGGAAGTAATTTTCATCCTCGATGTTCATATTCTCACAGAGATGGCAGATCCTTTCCATCCATAGCATTTTAGGAACTGTCCAACGGCTTGTTTCACTATGGAGTTCATGAGAGTTTGTTCTAATATTGGCTATATTAATTTTCTTCTTTGAGCTATTTAAAACAGATAGATACTTTTGATCTTCTAGGGTGGGGTTGATGACCTCCTTATAATATCTTAATTTTCTTTTAGCTGCTCGATCTTTCTCACACCACATTTTTTCTTTGAACTTAGAAGTAACAATTTTTTTAATGTTATTAATGTTTTGCAATGCAACATTCTCGTCTATCTCCCAATGGTTTAACCAAGCCCTGGTGTCTTTATACCAACCTCTTTTAAGCCTTAGGTGGTTTTGGCTGGAATTTAAACCTAGCTTAGGAAGTCTATGGTCTCCTATGCTATTGAGCTTGTGCTTGTACAACATAAGTCTAGTCATAGCTAAGCTCTCCATAGGGGAAAGACCCATTTTTATAAAGAGAATAGGATAGGGTGTATTGTTTTTAATTTTAAGGTTGTAAGTTATAAAAAGCTTTTGGATTTAAATTTTTTGATAAAACATTCTTTTATATATATATAATTTTAAAATTAAATGGTTGAGAAATATTAAGATATAAATTTAATTATAAATTAGATTTTAGTTAAATAAATTAAAAAATGTGTATATATTTGATTTAAAATATTTTTATTGTTTTTCTTTCAAAAATATTTTTATAAATATTTAAAATTAACTGTAAATTTGTAATTTATTTGTTTATTTATTTATTTTTGTAAATTTGGTAGTTTCTTTCAATTTTCATTTTTTTCACTTTTTTTTTTTACTCTATTTTCATCAACATGTCCAGATATGTCACCTTGCAGAAGGGAATTGAATCTGTGAAAAGTGCTATAAAAACCCGCCTCATCACTGTTTAACCAAACGTTAAAATATATGTTAATTTTTAAAATACATAATAATTATTTAAAAATATGAATCAATTTTATAAATTATCTATCTATTTGGAGTTGGAAAAGAAGTTTTAAGATTCCAAATAAAATTTGTTAATTTATAACAATAAATAAATATATTTAATGATTTACAGGGTGCTATCACATCTAAGTTATATAAGCTAATTATATTAATAATTTTTTATATGTGTTTGAGATGAGAGTAAAATAAGTTTTTTTTAATCTATAAAAATTAACTTTATTATAATTAGTGTAGATTTATTAATTTTTGATTTAACATGAGTCAAAGGGTTATATATATATATAAGCACTACATAGTCATTGATACTTATTATGAGATGAGAGGGATGCAATTGTTTTTCTCAAATTTTTCACTTTAAAAGAGGATTACACATTGAAGAAATTTGATTTCTTTAGGCTCATGTTAGATACAAAAATAGATAGATCTAGGCTAGTTATATACAACTTAAAAATATTTTTCTTTTTCCTATATATAGATACATGTGAAGTTGATATTGACATAAATACAAATGGTTTATTTAAATCCACTATTGAAATATTTTTGAAAAATATAACCTCTAAACATCTTAGTAAAACATATTTTTTACTTTCAATTACTTAACACAAAATTATATTACATCATATATGAAGAGCATATTCATCTTTATTTTTTATTATAACATTGTTTTTTATTTTTTATTATAGTGGGCATTGATTTTTCATTTGAGAATAATTTAATTTTGTTTTAAAAGGGAAACATGTAAACTCCGAATTAAGTAGGGATGAATTACACATCCCTTCATATAGGACTGTATAATAAATCTCAAGAATCAATGATTATAATCTAGCAATTGCACCACAGCCCACAATAAAGAGGATGTGATATGTTATGCAATTTAATTGAATATTTAAATTATAAATATCAATTATTTTATTTTATTTTAAGTATATGACCATACAAGACAAAAAAACATGTGAACCCTAACCATACTCTGTATCTGCATCTCGGTGTCCGAAAGAAAAACACACTTTCTTTCCATTAAAAAAAGAGAGTACATAATCAGAATTCATGAAATCATCATGATGTTGAGAGTAGATCATGGTGTACTATAATGATATTCATTTTTTATCTACCAAAACCATATTATATCCTATCTATAAACCTTCAAATACATTAATATAAAAAATTAAGATACTAAATAGACAATTAAAAAAAAATTCAATCAAATTTATTTTAATGGAAAATATTGTAATTATAAATTATTAAATCTATATAATTTGAATATCATATAATTTTAAACTAAAAACTACTAAAATAAGATAGTAAACATTTAAAAAAAAATGACTTGGACAAGATCATACTCACTAAGAAATGAAAAATGTTTAAGAGAACATGGATTGAACTAGGTGAATAACCACTTTAAGGGATTGCTCTAAACTACAACCTACCAAAATCAGAAATAGTAAATGTTTCAGATTTCTTTGAAGAAGTAAGAAACTATATCGTTGAAGTAGAAACTATATTTTTGAAAATTCAAGAGACACTATACCTTTGAAAATCCCTATATAAAAATATGACCATAAAACCATATCTCATAAATTTCTCTAAACTAAAATCTATCAAAATAAAAAAAAGTAAATGTTTAAGATTTTTTTGAAGAGGTAAGAAACTATACCCTTGTTCCAAAGTGCTTTTAAATTTCACTAAAATTCGTATAATCTTAATGATATTCATTTTATTAATAAAACAAAACTTAACCTAACCACCAATTTTTTTTATACATGTTTAACCATTTAAAATTACAAATTTTCGAAATAATAATCAAATTGTGACCAAATCCAAAAAATTATCAGGAAATATTAATACCAAATGTCCTGGCTTAAAAGCTTGCGTGTACAATGGCAACAGTGGAGGGACCATCAATGTTGACTGACGGCCCTCACCTCAAATTGAGCAACAATGATACGTGAGTCTTGTCTGGGATTAACATCTAGAGGGAAGAAAAATCCTTCCCATGAAATATCTTGCATACCTGTAGATTTGTGTAGAGTTGAAATTGGACATAATTGTCGATTTGTGTAGTGTTGAAATTAGTTTATAGAAGAAGATGATGTGCAGATGTGAAGAAGTTTTTTCAATTCAATTTTTTTTTTTGCGTGTAAAGTAGAAATTAATTTATTCCAGAAGAAGATGATGTATAGTAAATTTTTCAATTTAAATTGTTTGTTTTAATTGTTTTAGATAGATATGTAGCTAGTATAAAAATGTTTTTAGTGATGATCTTTATATTACAATATTTCTAGTCATGGTCTTCATATTATTGAAAAGAAATTAAAATTAGATAAGAAATAACAACTATTCTACCCAACCACCAGAGTGAACAGATTACAATATTTTATAAAAGTAAAGTTTCATTTATCAATGACAAGGATCCTACCTTTGCAATAGACATAATCTCTCAAAAAATTATCATAGTTAAATCCTACCTATGGAATATAGATAATCTCTCATAAAAAATTATCATGGTTAAATTGCAACTTTGAGAAACAAAAATGATTTTTCATAAGAAATTACCATGATTGAATTCTTGCACAATTGAGACAATTTTTCATAAATAATCACCATAGAAAATCTTTCATAAGAAATTACCATGGCTAAATTCTACCTTTTCACAACAAAAATAATATATCATAAGGAATTTACCATAGATAATGTTTCATAAAAAAGAATTGAGTGTTAACATTAGCTTCTGAGTGGAAAACATATCTCCACCCATTTAACATTGGTTTTCATATTGGATTGAGACCAATTTTGTGCAAAGGAACCAACCAATCCACTCAACCATAAAGTCCCAACAACTCATGCCTTGATTTCCTTATTGAATGTTTGGGATAAGTTTTATTGTTGTCTAGTCGAAGTTCTTTCCAAATTTCATTACCCATATAAATTCATATGAAATGTCTAGAGCTCCCATGTTCTTGGTGCCTTCAGTCTGTAGCATTTAGTCTTTAGATTAATGGGTCAAAGTTCTCATTTTTTGGGACAAGGTTTGTTTATTTTTTTTCTCCATGGAAACAACTACTTAACACTGAGAGAGGAAGAAATATAATTGTTGCTGGAAGAAAGAAAAAGAATGGGCTGGCAGAGGCACCTGCTCCCCTCATAACAAAAAATTTACTTCAATATTTTCCTGTAGAAAGAAACTTTGTCACGCTTACAATTTTCTTTTACAGTCTCCATAACTTCCACTTTTTCAGTTGGGCACGCTGGTGTTTGAAATTGACCGCAACACATTGGGGAAAAAAACTGAAAATTAATTCTATAGCTTCAACTTTCCAAGGTCATTGAATTATAATAGCAGCTTCATTTGTATTTTTACCTCAACCTTACAGGGCATACAGGAGCTTCATTTGTATTTTGACCTCAGCCTTAGAGGGCTTATAGGACCATCGGATTGTAGGAGCAGTTACACACATATTAGAAAAGAGAAAGAGTTGTTGACCTTGACAAAGCATCAAGCAGTAATTGGTCATCAGAAGCACCAAATTCTTCTGATATCTATTCTGCAGCAGTTGATCCTTCATCGAGCATTCTGGAGCCAAGATGAAAGTCAACCAATGCCTGTATTCTCTTGGCATGTAATATTCCTAATTAGCGACAGTTAATTGGAATATTCGATTTTGTTAGTTTGCCGTCTATAGTTTGTAAATAAATAAAAAAAAGTGAGCGAAGAGGGTCTAACTCACTTAGGTCAAATAAGACATCCACCTAGTAGCACAACGTTGCGACTTAAGTGGGAGTCAAGGGGGGCCTAACACCACGTAGAGGAGGGGGGCCTACGTACAATCTAGAAGTTTCTGCCAGCTTCTACGCAGATAAGGATGAGTATGTGGAGGAGAGAGAGGCTACATTGGGTTTTGGAGGGAAACCAATGCTATAAAATATGGAGGAGCCTCCTCATTTCATTCATTCTGGAGTTGATGATTTTTGAGTGAGCCATTTGTCTTCTTGAGCACGCTGGCTGTTTAGCTTGTCTGCAGCACTGTTTAGTGCATTGAGTGTCTCCAGTCGGAGATCTCGCCCTTAGCCCCGGGGGACTTCGAGTGCCTGCTCGGGAAAGGTTGGTTTTTCAGTATTTTGTGAGTCGTTTTATTGTTTGGGTTTGTTGCGGAGCTGGAGCTTATAGAGACTGCGTAGTCACTGGGACAGAGGACGAAGTCCACTGTGGAGGATCTTTGGATTGGGGTTTCTGCAGTTGATTTCGCCGGGATTTTGAGCAGAGGGTTAGCCTTTGCCCCTAGGATATTTTTGGCAGAGTTTGAGGCAGTATTTCAGCTATTTCCATCTAGCCACTGTGCAGAGCCTTGGAGGTCAACGTAATTCACTGGGGAGACAGTTTCTGGTGATTTCCGGGGTTGGCCATTCTTGGAATGGTTTTCGGATTTTGTCTGGGTTGTCGAGGAGAGGAGGTTTTCCGATTTTAAGCTCATTCCAGCAAGTGGATCATCCCCTAATCTTCAGTCCATTCCAGCAATAGTAGATACATGTCATTTTCCCAGCAGTTGGGATGCAATTCATAGAGCTGCCATTTCCTATATTTTCTGAGAGTGTTTCTTCACTTTCTTTGAGCAAGATCATCTATTGTACTTAATTACATTTCTCAGATTAATAAAATGGCTCGGAATTTCCTCTCTATGTTTTCTGGATGAGTTACCGTAGTTGCCATATTCTCTTTCTATGATATTATATGTCTATTATTGTTTTTGAGCGTTCTAGTTCTATACCAATTGGTGTGTTTATATTTCACTCTTGGACAGAGTCTGGAAAGGGACAGCTAGCCTCTGGATCTCACCCTCTTTTTAGAGGCGAACTATCTGGTAAATGCCCTCCCAGTCTATCTCTGGTTGGAGTTTTCCATGTTTTAGAGATATCCCTGAAATGGGATATTAAAGTGGTATCAGAGCATAGTTCTGGCTCAGCCTATGGTCTATGACATCAGGAAAGAGACCATACAGAGGCAGGAAGTATAGAGACGGTGAGCATAGGTTGGAGACTACCTATGAAGAGTAAGACTGTGCCCGGGTAGAGGACACAGATCAGGAGAGAGAGCCTATGATGGAGGCAAAATAGGTGGAGCTTGTAGTATATTTAAGAGAGAAAGAGCCAATGGCAGATGACACAGAGGCCAAACAGTTTGGAGAGGCACTCCTCAAGTCTGTGAAGGATTTAGCTAGACAGATTGAGGTGATGGGACAGAGGTTCACAGCTGTGGAGGCTAGGCAGTGTGAGACTCCATGGGTTTTCCAGGTTAGAGAGGGATCAGGTACATCCCACCATTTGTCGGAGCAGGGCGCTGCTCAGTGTGATACTCCTCAGCCAACGGCTTCCCGTGCACCTACCCCCTCTACCATCCCCACTTTCTTGGGAGCAGATACAGGGGAAGGAGCCTAGTAGGAGGCAGATCTTGGACACTTAGATGAGTATTTTGTAGAGTATCAGTCCTACGGGCAGGAGTTCAGGGATGCTATCACATTTAGAGATTTTGTGCAGCTCCAGAGGGACATTAGACCCCATCACCATCATAGAGGGCACCGACATTATCATGATGGAGATTCCCACCATGCCTCTAGTAGATTTCATTTTCCTACATTTGAGGGATCATGAAACAATTCAGCAAAGTCTTGGGTGGAGAAGCTGGATATCTATTTCCAGCTTAACCAGATGTCGGAGATGGAGGCCATCAAGGTGGCGACACTACATTTGGATGGGGAGGTCCAGGACTAGTGGTTCCATGGGATGGTTACACTTGGACACTCTACAGTGACGACATATGCCAAGTTTACCAGGAGGTTGATGGAGCGTTTTGACCGGAGAGATCTGGAACAACATTTTGTTGAGCTGACAAAGCTCAAGCAGACAGGGAGCCCAGAGACATACATCACAGATTTCTTGAGGGTCTCGATGATGGTGCCAGATCTATCCGCGACACAGATGATCTATATTTGTGTGGAGGGATTGGCGGATCCACTTCGAGGTCTAGTCAGATCTACTAGACCAGCTACACTCCAAGATGTTATCAGCAGGACCAGGGACTTACAGGATGCTTTGCCTAGGACGCAGACACCTTATCCCCAGAGACAGGGCTTACAGCCCAAGGGGAAGGATGTGAGGGTTCCTCCTCCAAAGGGGAATCCAGGATGGGCATAGATAGATGATGATGCTAGGAGGGAGTTGAGGAAGAAGCGGCTGTGCTTCACGTGTCAGGAGCCATGGGCACCAGGACATAGGTGTGTTGTTGGCAAAGCACACATCATTGAGGTCTTCTCCGATGATAGCGGGGAAGAGGATGAGGGGGATGATGAGGAGGAGGCAGGAGATAATCAGACAGCCCAGGATCAGTTGCCGCCTCCACCTCCAGGAACAGGAGGTGTAGCTTTTTCACCCACAGGAGGGGCCATTACAGCTTTGCGAGGGGTTCCTAAGTATTTGACGCTGCGCATACGAGGAACAATACGAGGCCAATGGGTATCAGTTTTGGTTAATAGTGGGGCAACCCATAACTTCATTGAGGCACAGATGGTCGAGCAGAGTGGTATAACGACCGAGATTTTTGACGGGTTTTCAATCTTGGTCCTAGGAGCCCAGACGATGCAGTGTTCTCAGTATGTTCCAGAGTTAGTAGTGACGATGGGTACTTACACCATGACTGATCACTTTTTCATGGTCAACATACCAGATACCAATGTGGTACTAGGTTTTCAGTGGCTGATTACTCTGGGGAAGGTCACCATGGATTGGGAGGCCTTAGAGATGGAGTGGAATGACAAGAAGACTAGAAAGCATGAGAAGATCCGCGGGATGCATACTTACCCACCTGAGACAGTTTCGGCTCACCGAATGGAGGCAGACTTCCGAAAGGGAGATATAGAGTGGGTGGTTGAGTTGCGGGCATAAGAGGTAGAGACCACCGGTCGAGCAGTTCATCTAGATATACAGGCCATCTCTGACAGGAATGAGGTAGTGTTTGGGGATATACCACCAGGACGACCACCAGATAGAGGGTTTGAGCATACCATCGAGCTTGAGCAGGGTATTCAAGGGGTGATCACTACACCCTATAGGCATCCCAAAGCCTATCGGGATGAGATTGAGCGGGTCATCCAGGAGTTGTTGGCTCTTGGACACATCAGACCGAGCACGAGTCTGTTTGCTTCTTCTGTAGTGCTGGTGAAGAAGAAGGACGACACCTTGAGGATGTGCATTGAATACAGGGCCCTGAACAAGATGACTCTGAAGAACGGGTACCCTATACCCAAGATCGATGAGCTGATGGATGAGCTGAGAGGAGCTAAGTTCTTCTCAAAGATTGATTTGAGATCAGGGTGCCACCAGATTCACCTGGGGGAACAGGAGATTCCCAAGACCGCTTTCAGGTGTCATTATGGGCACTTTGAGTTTTTTGTTATGCCTTTTGGGCTGACCAATGCACCAGCCACCTTTCAGTCTTGCATGAACCATATCTTCCGCAGTCATCTGAGGAAGTTTGTATTGGTTTTCTTTGATGACATACTCATATATAGCAGGACTTGGGAGGAGCATCTCCAGCATATAAAGGCAGTGCTATGCATCTTGGAAGAGCAACAGTTCTATGCTAAGCTCTCCAAATGTGAGTTTGGGATGACAGAGATGTTATATTTGGGTCACATTATTGGAGTGGATGGAGTGAGGGTCCACGAGGAGAATATTAGAGCCTTCAGAGATTGGCTGGAGCTGAAGAATGTGACGGAACTTCAAGGGTTCATTTGGATATGTACCTATTACAGGAAGTTCGTCAGAGGATTTTCACAACTTGCTGCACCCCTTACAGATTTGACGAAGAAGGGGGCATTCAGTTGGTCAGATACATTGTAGCGAGCCTTTGATAGGCTCAAGGAGGTGATGAGTAGCTACCCAGTGCTTGCATTGCTAGATTTTACGCAGCCATTTACCTTGGAGTGTGATGCATCAGGAGAGGGGATCGACGCAGTATTGATGCAGGGGGGACACCCTATAGCCTTTGAGAGCCGGAAGCTCCTTCCGCATGAGATATTGTATTCTATATACAACAAGGAGATGTTGGCCATAATGCATGCTTTGGCCAAATTCCGACAGTATTTGGTAGGGAACAGGTTTAGGGTGAGGAATGATCACAACAACCTCAAGTTTTTTTTGGAGTAGAAGCAGCTACAGGAGAGGTAGCAGAAGTGGATCAGTAAGATCCAGGCATATGAATTTGAAATTGAGTATGTCAAGGGTAAGAATAACGTGGTAGCAGATGCCCTTTCACGTAGACTAGCCACATTATCTCTTATGAGCTTGGATACAGATTGGAGGGCTCGACTTTTAGTTGAGTACTCCAAGGACAGATTTACATGTGAGGTGTTGGATGGACAGGTGGCGGATGACAGGTACATGGTGGTTGATGAGATCATCTATTACAGAGACATGATCTTCTTGACTGGGTATCTTAGCTTAAGAATAAGATACTCTGGGCATCACATGATTCTCCATTGGCAGGCAATCAAGGGTTTACCAAAACCTATAGGGCCATTAGGGAGAGGTTCTCATGGAAGGGCCTCAAGGAGGACGTACTCCAGCACTTCAGGGAGTGCCATGTTTGTTAGAGGAATCAGGGGGAGATGGGACATCCCGCAGGACTGTTGCAGCCTCTTCCCATTCTGGAGGGGAAATGGGAGAGAATTTTGATGGAATTCATCACAGGGTTGCCCATGGTGTAGGGCAAGGATTGTATCTTTGTCTTCGTTGATTGACTGACAAAGTATGCACACTTTTTCGCCATATCCATGCATTACACAACAGCACAGGTGGCCGAGATGTTCTTCAGAGAGGTTTTCAGGTTGCATGGTATTCCTAAGACCATCATCACTGACAGGGACAGCTGTTTCATGGGCGGATTTTGGCAGGAGCTTTTCTGACTAGTGGGGACGCAGTTGGCGCCGAGTACCAGTTACCACCCACAAACGGATGGACAGACAGAGATAGTTAACAAGTGGCTGGAGGGCTACTTGCGTAAATATGTCAGTGGGCAGAAACAAGCATGGTTGAGATGGTTGCATTTGGGGGAGTACTGCTATAACACGACACATCACATGTCTATTGGTATGTCACCATTTTATGCTTTGTATGGGTACCATCCTTTATCTTTTGCTGATGTGATGTTCGGTGCTAGTAAGGCTCCTAGAGCCAAGATTTGGATCCAAGAGAGTCAGGACATCCTCCAAGCTCTCAAGGACAATATGGCTATAACACAGAACCAACAGAAGCTGTATGCCGACAGAGGTAGGGTGGAGAGACAGTTTTAGGTAGGGGAGTTGGTCTACCTATGGTTACAGCCATACCGACAGTCATCACTGAAGAAGAAGGGGGCTGAGAATCTCAAGCCTCACTTTTACAGGCCATACAGGGTGATATGTAGGAATGGGCAGGTTACATATGAGTTGGAGCTGCCCCAAGGCAGAAAGATCCACAAAATTTTGCATGTATCATGCCTGAAGAAGGTACTGGAGCAGCAGGTGACAATGATAGAGGAACTACCACCTACGAATGATGAGGGGCACTTGGTGTTGCATCCGGAGGCCATTATTGATACCAGGGAGAGGCGGTTACGGAGCAGGATGGTCCGGGAATTCTTGGTGAGGTGGAAGAATTTTCCGGATGAGGATGCCACTTGGGAGAGCAAGAATATTTTGCAGCATCCATCACTTTAGTTGCTTGAGGACAAGCAACATTCTTCCAAGGGAGATTGTAATATTCCTAATTAGCGATAGCTAATTGGAATATTCAATTTTGTTAGTTTAACATCTATAGTTTGTAAATAAATAAATAAAAGTGAGTGAAGAGGGTCTAACTCACTTAGGTGAAATAAGACATCCACCTAGTAGCACAACGTTGCGACTTAAGTGGGAGTCAAGGGGGGCCTAACACCACGTAGAGGAGGGGGGCCTACGTACACTCTAGAAGTTTTTGCCAGCTTCTATGCAAATAAGGATGAGTATGTGGAGGAGAGAGAGGCTACGTTGGTTTTTGGAGGGAAACCAATGCTATAAAAGATGGAGGAGCCTCCTCATTTCATTCATTATGGAGTTGATGATTTTTGAGTGAGACATTTTTCTTCTTGAGAACACTAGTTGTTTAACCTGTCTGCAGCATTGTTTAGTGCATTGAGTGTCTTCGGTCAGAGATATCGCCCTTAGCCCCGAGGGACTTCGAGTGCCTACTCGGGCAAGGTTGGTTTTTCAGTATTTTGTGAGTCGTTTTATTGTTTGGGTATGTTGCGGAGCTGGAGCTTATAGAGACTGTGCAGTCACTGGGAGAGAGGATGAAATCCACTGTGGAGGAGCTTCAAATTGGGGTTTCTGTAGTTGATTTCATCGGGAGTTTGAGCAAAGGATCAGCCTTTGCCCCTAGGAGACTTTTGGCGGAGTTTGAGGTAGTATTTCAACTTTTTCCATCTAGCCACTGTGCAGAGCCTTGGAGGCCAGTGTAATTCACTAGGGAGGCAGTTTCTGGTGATTTCCGGGGTTAGCCATTCTTGGAATGGTTTTTGGATTTTGTCTGGGTTGTCGAGGAGAGGAGGTTTGCTGATTTTTAGCTCATTCTGGAAAGGGGATCAGCCCCTAATCTTCATTCCATTCCAGCAGTAGCAGCTACACAGCAGTTTCCCAACAGCTGGGACGCAATTCATAGAGCCACCATTTCCTGTATTTTCTAAGAGTGTTTCTTCACTTGATTTGAGAAATATCGCCTATTTTACTTCATTACATTTCTCAGATTAATAAAATGGCTCAGCATTTCCTCTTTATTTTTTCTGGATGAGTTGCCATAGTTGCCGTATTCTCTTTCTATGATATTATATGTCTATTATTGTTTTTGAGCGTTCTAGTTCTATACCACTGGTGTGTTTATCTTTCACTCTTAGACAGAGTCTGGAAAGGGCCAGGTAGCCTTCGAATCTCACCCTCTTTTTAGAGGCGAAATATCTGGTAAATGCCCTCCCAGTCTATCTCTGGTTGGAGTTTGTCTTGTTTTAGAGATATCCCCGAAACGGGATATTACATGGCATGATCCTAACCATTGTCTGCTAAGACTGCAGCCATGGTGCAAGGTCATGTAATCAACTTAATTATTGACCAAAAGAATTTTTGAAAGAATAAAATGTGAAAAAGTACCTAAAACATGCGCCTCATGTCTGTGAATCAATCTCACCTCATGTGAACCGAAGAAACAGAAGAATGGGATCAATATTTTTGTTATTTCAGTATTTAATCGGCAGGCACTGTAAACTGTCAAAACAAATGAAAGTCCTTTTTAATTAGAAACTTCATGCAGTATTCATTATGTTCTTCGGAAAAATACAATATATCCACAATTTTGGCTGGAAAGGGCTAATTGATGTTTTTTATTGTGACAGAATGAAGGAAAGAACCAAATTAATAAAGAAAAACTAGTAATACATAGATTCCAACAATGAATAAGCATATGCTTTGTGGGTGTTGAGACTCTTAAGCTTGCAGCGCTTGAACGTCCACAACCGTCAACGAGAAGAGAACAACAACGAAGACAACAGACCCTTCTTTATTATATTATCTGTATCTCCAAAGACATTTGATACTCGTATGTAGAAATATTTTCTTTGCTCTTCTGCGAATGCCACAATTGTCAGCGAGAAGATAATAACAACAGAGAAAATCTAACAAACATCTATTAGATTATTTCTATAACTTATTAATAAGTGTATTTAATGCAAAGGTAGAACTCTTTCAATCGTCTAACATCAAAATCAATGGTTCATAATTGTACACCTGGTAGTTTAGGAGAGTTGTTTTCAAATAGTGACGGTTTATAGCATAAATATTATCATTTCTAATCTTTTGATTTTAATGTATATTTAAAAAATATAATGACAAAAATAATAAATGAATTTGTTATACAAAATAAGTGATAAATAAAATAAATTATTATGTATATTTTTAAAATATAAAGAAAATAAATAAATATATAATGATGATAATAAGTATTAAAAAATCAATAATTAGTATTCATTAAAAATAAATTTAATTAAATATATTAAGACTTATAAAATAATATTAATATTAATGTTTTTTGGGGGTAAATTTTCACAAATTTAAATAAAATTGAAAAAGTTTTAAATTTTAAAAATATTGCAAATACTATATTCAAATTAAACTTAGCATAATTCTCAAATATCTATATAAATGATATATATATATATATTTTGTAAGTTGAGCAGTGTTTTTAATTTTCATTCATTTTTCAAAACATGGCACATTACAATATATATTCTCTTCAAAGGCCTCAACCTACCCTAGCGGGAAACTAGGTCCATTGGCCATTGAAAGACATTATATGTCATCCAAAAATAGTATGTATTTAATATATCATACTCAAATTTATAAAATGAAATGTCTAAATATTTAATTTTTTTTTAAAATTTTCCAAGGTCATTGCTTTCTATGTTCTTTATCCAAATATACATAAACATAAAAGTAAGATGACAAAAATAGTAACATTTTAGTCCTCGGAGGACTCGATGGGCATCAGGTCTCTAACACTAGACCTAGGAAATCTCCGATTGCTGTGGCCTCTTAAGGAGTTGTTCGATTCTCCCTAGGCGAGCATTTTTCTATTGAAATTGGAACTGCAAGAGCCGGAAATCCCTTTGAATTTCCTCCATTGTCGGATATACGTGCATGAAATCATTAGTATGCATGATGAATTTTTCCACCAAGTGTTTCGTCCTTTAGTACAGATGAAGGGTTTGCGGGTACTGTGAAACTATGCCTCTAGTTTTACTCACATCGGGAATGATAAGTTCTCCTTCTAGAACTGCATCTTCTTCTTCTGCTTAGCAAATGAGGGCCTCCTCCCACATCGCTATTACTTTCCTTACTTGCCTCATAATTTCTTGGACATATGCCTGAGTAGCATCCTTAATATGTTTGGCTTGAGGTTTGTGTGAAAATTCCTGAGTACAGTTATGCTGAAATCGTATTGTAGTACATGGTTTACATCTCTTACTTGATTAAGTTATACAAGTTATTTTGAGAAGAAATATTTAGAAAATACCGAAGTAAACACAACTAATAGTCTACACATGCAGATCATTTACTAAATATTATTCTCATTAAAAAAAAGTGACATAGAGATTTTTGGACATAAGTCCCTGGAGAAAACCCAATGCAGGAAAACCGGTGCAACAAACATGACGGTTTATTATTATTATGTATATTATGAATACAACAAATATGAGCACCAAATCTGGTTAAAACGACTGAGAAAAAGTGGATCTGCAGCTAACCTACTGTTATGAGACCAAGATTCTGACTGATCCACACCCTCAAATGGGATTTACAATACTTATCCCGATTTTGGTCCTAGAAACCCCAACTCTACCCTTGAAGCCCCAACGTCAGCTCTGCTAGGCTCTGCATGCCTCTTTGCTACTCAGAAGGGGACTGCGCAACCCCAGAGGGGGTGATGCAGTCCTTACGCTACCTTTGGAGGAATATGTGTAACTATGGAAGCCTTCTGGTGATGCAGCACTACCCTCCTAGGCCGTTGTAGCACCTGCGTAGCGGCTGAAGCTATGTTGGGAAGTAACTGCAGAACTGTTGTTGTTGTTGCCCTTGTTCCTCTGTGCTAACCATAAAATATGCTCCTCTGCCTCTTGCTGAATCTTGGCACTGGGATTAGATCATCCCCTCATCCAATACTACCCCTTGCTATAGAAAACTCCTCCGGAAATTCTTAGCAAACACTGCCCTATAATTCTAGCTTAGCTTCTCAACTTTGCCTCTGTGTGTGTGTTTCCAACTGAGGCACAAGCCTTTCTCTTATAATTTTTTGTTGACCACATCAATGAAATGATTAAATGACTCATCAACGGTTGAAATTAAAAGACTAATTGATCTGCGTCAATTAGAACATTTCAACACATGTGTTAATTAGTTCACTTTAATTATTTAATTTCTCTAAGTTTAGACTTAGGGAATACATTAAAATAATTAATTATTTGAATAAATTGAACACCACATGAAATTTATCCAAATGGTTTTTGGGTTTTGGAGGTTATGTGTTTCTTGGCTCCTCCATAAAGATTCAGGGCTAGATCACAACCAATGCTACCCCAACCACACAAAATCTACACATTCCCTCTCAGCACAGAGTGTGCTCTAGCAATGCATCCACACCATGTATTTCCAGATCTTGGTATTGGTTTCTGTGCTATTGATTCTTGGCTTGCTGCCCTCCATCCATTACACTGCTACTCTCGGTACTACTTCCCATGTCACTACCACTGACACTGCCACATATGTATTATAGCTCCCTCTCAACTCGCTGCATCATGCTACCCATAACACTGCCACTACTAGCTGTTGCACCACAACTCAGTTGTTGAGAAGTAAGAAACTGAAGGACTCCTACCCAATCGTTGACAGAAATTTCAGGCTGCATCCCACCACTAAAACTCCCTTGGTTTCTGATTTATGCTGCCCTCCTGAAGCCACTGTGTTGCTACAGCTCCGCACTACCTCTCTTCATTGTTGAAGTCCCATCAGCCTCTATGTTGTTGCCTCTTTGCTTTTGCTACATTTGAATTATGTTGTTCCCTCTTCAGCGCTCCAACACTCCTCTCTGCTTCATTGTGACCTTCTACATCCATCTACTTATCCCGATACCATCTCCAGGTTCTCGTAACTCATATGTGATCCAAGAGTAGGGTTGACTCAAGGATCGTGCCACCTTGATCTGCAGCTTCTCTCCAGATCCATGTCACCCCACCTATTCTCTTGAGGTACATGAGCACTCATGGCTACATCATCATCAAATCCATCACCCTTTGCTGCTGCATCCTTGGATTTAGAAGATATTTTTTCATTATTCTTATGAAAAGTGCTAGCAAAGTGTCCAAGTTCGCCATAGTTAAAGAAGTAGACCTTGGAAAGATCCATCTTCTTATTCCATTGCTGATTTTGTTCATTTGATGCAAGGGTTGCATCCTCGTCCTCTTCTTCCTTCACTCTGGCTGATCTTCTTCCACTGCTTTGCCTCTTGGTGATTTTCTTGATTTCCTCCTGATGGAGGATTTCCCACATGTATCCTCATGAGGGTAACACTACCCCGCCAAAAATTCTCTGGAAAAAAGATTCCCATTATTCCGAGACTACATTTAGGGTAGTCCTCACCAGGATTCCCTCATCCGAATTTACACCCATTGGAATCAGTTGATCCTGGATAGTCTGAAATCTGAAGAGGAATGGACCTATCTCCTCACCCTTCATCATCTGGAACAACCACATCTGATTCTCAAGAATAATCCTTCTTGGGAGAGAGCCTCCCTAATACATCATGTCCAATGATACCCACATATGATTTGATGTATTCTTGGCGGCAATATGAGGCACGACGTGGTATTTGACTCCGTCCATGATCAAATGCTTAGTTCACACTAGATTTTCTTCGTACTTATTTAGAGTATTTGCATTGTTTGGCATAACTAGGACTTTCTCTTCCTGATATTTGAGGCCATACTCACCTAAACCTGACAGGATTTTGGCCCTCCAAATAACGAAGTTGGACATGCCATCCAAATTATCCTGATCTCTTAGTCCATATCGTGCCATTTTCTCAAATCTATTAGAACATATACTCCTCTCCCTTTTTCTGTTGCAATACTATATATAAAATATTAGATCTGGGTTTCTTGGTGATTTAGAAACCCTCTATAGTGACTGCTCCCTCTGATAACTAATTTCCCTCCTAGAAATCTTCAGCCAAACAAAATCGGACAGTACTCTCCGATCACCCTCCTGATCAAATCTTAGATCTGCTGAGTGACTATATTCCTCCTGCTCTTTGTTGAATTATCTAGGAACAATTATTTACCTACAAAATCTCCACCACACTAGTACTGCTGAAGATATGAAGAATTTCTTACGGATTTTGTCAAAACTTGTATACAATAGAAAAAATGACTTGATTGCATCCCATTGACTATCCCAACGTAGTCCCAACACTGCTCAGAAGTGGACTGCGTAGCACCAGGCTGGGTGACACAGTCCTTACGCTGGCCTAGGAAGGCTTTGCATAAGCCTGATGGCCTTCTGTAGCTACAGCGCTGCCCCTTCATGGGTGTGCATCCTGCTGCTGCCAAGCTTCCCCTTCCAGATCTCTACTGCTTTTGCTATTGTCCTGCAAAAAAAATATTCTTCAGCTGATTTGCTAGAGATTGAGCTTGATCAGCTATCGCTCTGATACCATGTGAAAATTCCTAAATACAATTATGCATAAATCCTACTATAGTATCATGGTTTACTTCTCCTACTTGATTAAGTTATACAAGTTATTTTCAAAATAAATATTCAAAAAACATTGAAGTAAAAAAAACTAACAGTCTACACATGTATATCATTTATTGAATATTACGCTCATTAGAACAAAGTGACACAAATATTTTTCAACATAAGTCCCAGAAAAAGAACCAATGCAGGAAAAATGGTGCAGCAGATATGAGGGTTTATTATTATTAAGTAGATTATGAGTACAAAAAATCTTGGTACCAAATATGGTTAACCCGATCGAAAAAAAGTGGATCTGTAGCTAACCTATTTTTCTGAGACCAAGATTCTAATTGATCCACACCATCAAACTAGATTTACAAGAATCAGTTTAATTCTGGCCCTAGAAACCTCAACACTGCCCCTGAAGCCCCAATGTCAACCCTACTAGGCTCGCCGTGCCTCTGCGCTGCTTATAACGGGACTCTATAACCCCAGAGTGGGTGATGCAGTCCTTATGCTGCTTGTGGAGGCCTCTTCATAACTGTGGAATCCTTTTGGAGCTGCAACACTGCCCCTCCTAGGCCTGTGTAGCAACTAAAGGTGCTATGCAGCTGCAGCTGCCCTTGCTCCTTTGCGTTGACCCTAAAAGCTGCTCCTCTACCTCTTGCTAAATCTTGGCTCCAAGATCAGATCATCCCCTGAGCCAATACTACCCCTCCTTGTAGAAAATTCCTCCGAAAATTATTAACAAATGTTGCCCTAGAATTCCATCTCAGTTTCTCAACTCTACCTCCGTGTGTGTCTCCAACTGACCCTCAAGTATTTCTCTTACACCTTTTTGTTGGACACATCAACTTCCGTGATTAAATCACTCATCAAGGACTGAGATTAACAGACTTCTTGATCCGCGTCATTTAGACCATTTTAGCACATGTGTTAATTAATTCACTTTAATTATTTAATATCCCTAAAATTAGACTTAGGGAATACATTAAAATAATTAATTATTTGAATAAAATAAACACCAGATGAAATTTCTACAAATTATTTTTGGGTTTTGGAGGTGATGTGTTTCTTAGCCCCTCCATAAAATTTCACGACTAGAGCACACCGGATGCTACCACATCTACTCAAAATATCAACAGTTTGTGACTTGAATTCCTCGACACCTCATAATAGGGCTCTCCTTGCTCTTTCTGCACACATCATTTCCAAGTTTTCCTCCTGCATTCCCTCCAGTATTCCTCCTTCACACTCTTTGCGCAGACCATCATATTTCTCTTCCCTGTAGTGGGTTGGAAAATAGCAGAGCAATGTTCCTTTGTGACCCTAATTGAGTTCCTGAAGTATTTTCTGGAATGTGTCTCTATGACAGTAATAATACCCATACACACATACAATATATTATCAATGAGATGAGTCAAATAAATCATAACCCGACTTCCCATGTTGCGTCCACGATTGACTCCTGTACCTACCAGAATATCTGTGGCGGGTTCCCCCTGGCTATGCTCTTGTCCTTACAATCGTGTTAATACTTTCTCGCTCGTGTTCCCCAGAGGAGTGACAATGATATATCGTAACCACACCATTTTACATCAATATAACATGCAAGTCAGGGTGGTGCCGCCAACCTAGTCGGTTCAAGATTTTTGTAGTCACCTACTCCTCTACCCATCCCCCTATCCCCCATTTTATGAAGCATACTTCCAAATAAGATGGAAATTGAATTTCTTAGCCCAGGAAAAAGGTCATAAAACTACTACACACCCCATGCATCCAAAAAATCCATTACACCCAGCAGAAAATTCCATTGCGAAAATGTAAACATGCAATTGCCAACAATATCCATACTCAGGAGACAAAACAGTGTCAATCACAGAGCAATATACCCTTGACTAGTCGGATGTCGTAGCTTGTAGTTCACTGGTCTGCCGCTCCCGTCAGCATCGGTCTCGTTCCTCTTCACCTATAGAGCTATGCTCTCAGAATACCATACCAAGAGAATAACCTCCCACTGGCGTTTCCATTCCATTTTACGACCACATACCATATGATGACTCCCTCGTGAGGTGAGTCCTTGCCTTCGCATGCGACCTTCACCGCTTCCCTTCATTTTCCATTGGATGCTAACCAACCTAGCTCGTAGGAAGTAAGGCCCCTTCTTTAATTAGGGATCGATAACCAGATCGCACCCTAATGGGGGGTGATTAAAAGTATATTATAAGTTTGAAAACAATGGTAAGAAAATAGATCATTGGATTTGGAATAAAAATAAATTATTTTTTGAGATTTCAGTCATTCATTTTATTTATCTGGATGTGAATTTTGGTGTTGCAGTGTATGCAAATAGTTGTAGAGGAATATTTAAGAGATACAAAAGTAGTTTATAACCTACAACCTCAATATTAAAGGAAATATTCCCTACCATATCCTCTTAATTGAAACATGACTTTTCTTCATTAAAAACATGATTGTAAATAGGTATCATATATATAAGAAGAATTTATACAACATAGATACTAAAAGGTTTCCTAAAATTTCTTCTAACTCTAACAAAAATCCCCACATTCTACTCAAGTGAGTGATGGTGGCATAAGGATGCCCAGTCTTGGGGAATAAAGGAGGAGATAATCTTGGAGAATCCATATAATATTACAAATATGCCAAGTCTTGGCTAGGACATTGGAGAATAAAGGAGGAGATCATCTTGGAGAATCTAAATAATATTAAAAATATCATTACTTCCAAATTTATGAAGAAATTGTGTGAAAATAAAGAGCTAGAGGCAAAAAAGAAACTGAAGTATTACAAGGAAGTGATCAACAATGTACAAAACCAAAATTATATTTCTATCTTGACCAGCATTAAGAAAACAATGAAAATTTCCCATATAAGAAGTAATTCTCATGAGCTTTTTAGTGAAAGTGGGCATTGGTCAATGCCGAAAGCACCATGGAATGTAAGAGTCTCTCATCTTTGAGCTCATACAAGAGTTAAAAATGAAAAACACTTTCTCTCATATTATATATCTTATATTCACAATCCATCTAAGTTTCAAATATTTGTTACACTACCAACCCTCTTAACCTTTAAAGTAAACAAATCTATAGTGACATGGAAATGATTCTCTCACTTCTTAAATAAAATGTTAAAAAATTCCAGTCAAAGTTTTAGTGGATATTAATCATCATCATTACATAGTGACAAATTATATATATATATATATATAAAACAAAACTATAATTTTTTAAAATTTACTTAAAAAAATTAGTAATAATTATGTTAGTTACACATTTATTTTCTATTAGAAATTTTATATAACTAATTAAATTGGGAATTTTATATAATTTATAATTAATTAAAATGAAAAATAAAATATGATATCAAATTTATCGAACAAAATGATAAATTTTTAATATAATTTTAAAAAACTTTCTTTTATTTTAATTTTATAGATGGATTTTCATTAATTTTATAAAGTTAGATTTTTATAAAAACTGATTTAACAATACACTCTATAAATCACTAGAGAAATTGTATATATAGGTAAATTGTAGTGTATTAACTAGAGAAATTGGAAATTTATACCACAAACAAAACTGAACCCTTCCTAGGGACACTAGAGACAATTGAAAACAAAAGGTTTTGACACGGAATAAACCTATGCTAAATACTGCTCCACACACAAACAATTACAACACGGAAATCAAAAGCTTGATTCATCACAAATTTACAGATCGACTTCGAGTTGCAGATTTCAAATTAAAATCTCAATTATAAAATTATTATTTTCACAATTGAGAAGCAATCATGCATTTTTAAAACTGGGGAGAAATCGTGTATTTGATGTATAATCAAACACAAAAGTATTCCATTTCTATAAAGGTTTCTTACTCTCTATATATATTTAAATTTATATTTGTGGGGGCCATATATATGGCTTGCCCATCAAGTAACATAAGCATGAGATACACACAACTCAAATGACAAGAACGTTATTGATATATATTTAATTAACAAAAACGTGTCGTGCCTATCAAGTAACATGAAATGCACAGCCACTCGAAATAAAAAAAACGTGATTGATATTTATTTAAATTAAAAAAAGGAATGATATATTAAGTTAAAAATTTATGGAAATGTATATTGATTTTTTTGAAGTTAGTGTGAAATATCATAGTAGATTTATCGTAAATTGTTTTATATATTGATTTTACAAACTTGTGTTCGTCAAGCCCGACTTACTTTGATTACGTGATTGATATATATTTAACATCCATTATTAACATGATAAATTAAAAAATTATACATTGAATATTGACTAGTTTTTGTTTTAAAATTAAAATTTAAATTCAATTAATTAAAATTTGAAGTAATTAGGTTAGAATTTGGAGGATGAAATATTAGATTAGACTTATTATTAGTATAAATTTATTTTAATTATAAATTTATTAATTATTTTAGAGAGATTAAATTTATATAAGTTTTTTTTAGAGTGTCAAATCAGAAAACAAAATTAAAAGTTGAGAAAATTGATCTCTTTTCAAGTTTGACACATCCATGTTTAAGGGATGTATGAATTGTAATTGTGAATGTATAAATTGACTCAATGCTTCCAAATTTTTTTTGGACATTTGGATTATGTAGAGTGCACAACTTAATCTTGCAATTTCAACAATTTTTTATTATTTGAATTGCGTTTTTTAATATAAAAATGTATTGAACACCATGAAAGATCTCTTTGGAAACTTGGATTGTGTACATTATATAACTCAAATTGCAATTCCAACAATGTTTTATAGTATTTAGACAGAATTGATTAAAAAATATACCCAAAAAATCAAAATATAGTGAGAATACTTGAAATATATTAATTATATATATATATTTTGAAATATACATAATTTTTGTAACCATATTTAATATATACATAGTTCACATTTAAAAAATATGGATAATGAAGTATTTTAATGATGGACAACATTTCACATATTAAAACCAACCTAGATCTATCTAACTCAGGATCCTAAGGTGTAAATTTTTTTTAGAGTGCAAATTTGAAAAGAAAAATTGCATCTCTCTCATCCCATGATATATTTCAATGGGTATATATGTAATCAATATAGAGTCATTAAGACCTATCATGCGATGAGAGTGTTGCAATTTTTTTTTTCCAAATTTTACACTTTAAAAGAATATTACACAGAGAAATTTAATTTGATCTCTCTCAATTCATGTTAGATATAAAATTAGAAAGATCTAGACTAGTTATATACAAGACTAAAATATTTTTTTTTTCTTATATATAAATATATGAACATAAATATATATTTAAATAATGCTAGAGTTGGTTTTTCCAATGCTTTATTTCTGTATGAGCGAAGTATAGTAAAATGCAAACTCATATAAAAACTTGACTCTACGGAATTATAGTAATTATCTTCGAGAGACACTAGGTCTTCCATTGCTATATAATGGAGTTTTTATATGTAATTTTACATAAGTGTGTGAGTAATATAACACTACATTAAATTTTTGGAGTTTCTTAAATTTTTAATGATCTGAATGGGTTTTTGTTTTAGTTTGCTTTCTAGATCTACAGATCTGTCCGATTGGTGACGGTTCTATCTAATGTAGATCTTAATTTTTTAGTTCTAATAATGAAGCATTTGTTGTGAGGCATCAAGGCCGAGGGTCATTTTATTGGTGCCGGCACATCAATTAAGACGCATGACTGATATACCTCCAGCAACTGGAAGAGATGTTCCTTGAATATCGCCATTGGATTTAGGTCTTGCAGATCAACGGTGGCTGGAGAGGGTATGTCATTATGGAAACTACCCTGCCTCCTGCTCGCCCTTCGTTTCTCATTCTTTTCGACTAATCATTCCAGACGGTGCTCTACAACCTTCCTTTGGTTTCCTTAATCTGATGGTCACTAGCATTGCTACTGGCTTCAAAAAGCTTCCCTCATCAGGACTGGCGAGACCCTGTCGGCAATATTTTCATGGAGAAATGGTTAGCCACAGAAAGTGCATTGAAGACAGGGGTTTGATAGGCATTAAATTACTTTCATCTATCGGGGCGTTTGTACCCAAACAGTGGCTTTGGAGATGGATGCTTCCTTACACAAGCAGGTATTGCTTCATTTTTTACGTGCTATGTTCAAGGATAAACACCATGGTGGGTTTCTCACAAACCCAGGTTCCTAAATTTTATTTCCTGTAATATTTTGTTGGGAAAAGGGTTTACGGGTCCAAACCCTTGCTCAATTGCATCGGGTTTCCGAGCCTTGTATCTCTGTACAGTTTAATTTCGATGTTTGGGTTCTCGAAAATTTCGGGCTACATTTTTTGTGACTCGCAATATTTCGGTTCCCTTCTCGTAAATGTTCTGAAGCTGCTTCCGGTTATCACATTAAAAAAAACATTAACTGGAAACAATTTTGTAAAAATAGAGTTTTATTTAAATGAAGTTGGTTTCATGGTTAAAAAATATATATATCTACGCAAAGGTTATTGATCTTTAAAAAGGAGAAAAAGGATTGAGCAGATATTAATCAATTTTTTCATTGGGTAAAAATAGATTTGGGAATTTTCTTGTAGTAAACCTTGCTTGTTTCCTTGTGTAAATCTAGTTGGATTGATCTCACTCGTGGAATTGTAAAACATATTAATGTTTTCATCGTCAACCTTGTTTGTAGCAATTTTTGCTTTGCAAACTTCGTCTTTTCAAGATGGGTAAACTAGCAATTACACCAAATGTTGCAATAAATTCGAGAAGAATACTGACATTTAAAATTACTGAAGAAAAAAAAAAAAAAAAAATGTAATTCAAAGCTACAAGATAAAGAAAAATTAGTTGCATTATGACAAATTGACAGATTTTATAACCTTTCCAATATATATTGTCTCTTAATCTTCAAAGGTGGTATATCTTCCATTGGATGTATTGGTTTAAAGAAAAACTTCATGCTAATCAATGACATAACAACACTTTAATCTTTACACTATTTGATAGGAGAGAGATAGATATTTTGTTGAGCATTTATTAAATAATTCTATTGCAGTTAATCTTAAAAATTTATTATGTATGTGAATACAAGACCACTCCAATTACCAATTTTTTTAATATAGAAAAAAAAAGATTTATCTAATAACAAAATAATTTTAAAATTTTAAAATTCTTTTTAAAATTTTATCTTCAATATATTTTCATTAATAATAAAATTTGACAACTATTATTTTATTATTCTATTACTTATGTTTTATATAAATTATATAAAATTATATATAAAAACAACAATTTTATTAAATAATTAATATCAAACTAGAATTAACCCTGTTTAAAATTATCTTTTTTTCAAAACTAAAATAGCAAATTTCTAACAAATTACATGAATGAAAAATGCATACATCTAGTTTAAAAAGAGACCTTAGAATTTTCCTTCAGTTTTTTAGGTTGAAATAGCTTGGGGCTCAAATTACCCAACACTCCACTTGATTGGTTTAGATAAGAAAACACAATTTTCTAACAAAACGCATCCACAAGGTTGAAGCAAAATCCAACAAAGAACACTTTTTCAAGAAGGGATGCTGGTTAAGCTAGTGAATGCTGCTAGTCTCTTTTATTTTATATTAAATCTTTTAAACATTGATTTCAAAACTCAAACAAAAATATATTAATTAACAAAATGTGGTTAGTTAAACCACAAATTAATTCTCATTACATCACCAAAATTCACATTAAATGACAAAAAAAAATTATATTAATTAACAGAAGGTGACTAGTTAAACATGCATTACATAACCAAAACAAAATTATATTGGTTAACAAAAATTTCATTTAATAAAAAAAAGGGCGATGATATATTTGTTGTTATTGAACAATGGACTGATCATTTTCATTATGTAAATCCATTCCAAAACCACTTAACCCGGTTTGAAATTATTATATTTTCAAAACTTAAATAGAAAATTTCTAACAAATTAGATAATGAAAATAATAAAAGATATGTACTGAAAACCAGTGGTTGGATGCGTCCACAAGGTCGAAGAAAAATCCAGGAAAGGACACTTCTTCAAGAAGGGAGAAACATAAAAGGGAGAAACATAAAAGCAGTGATGAAACTGGGCCTGGAACTCTCACATAAGACCTCAACCAAACCCTAGCCTTGCCTCCCATTCGGATCAGATATAAAATTAGCGACTCCTCCCATCCAGATCGGATATAAAATCAGCAGCAAGGCGGAACCAAGCAAGCATGATTTGGTTTCTGAACCTATCTCTACTCATCCAGAAAAGGAAAAAGGAAATAAACAGAAAAGCCTTCATGAAACACGCCCTGGAAATATTTAAAATCACTCGTTTCACTGTTGTTAAAATCTCTCTTCATATAAAGATGCGGAAGTAAAACAGTTGAAAAGAGTTTGTTATCTATTATTAACTATTAACTTATTATTAACCTGAAATTACTATTAATAACTATTAATTGATTATTATTAATCTGATGGTTGAGTATTGTTTAATCGTCTAACATTAAACATGAAGATGCAAAGTGATGCAAGGTGGCAATTAGGAAACTTGTTTTCAAATAAAGACGCCTTACGGCCTAAAGATTGCAGAGGCTTTGTGAAAAAAAGGAAACATATGATGAACTTCGTAAAGAAGACCTTCAATTATAATAAGTTGTAGCACTATTGCAAGAAGAAAATGAAAGATTTAAAAATAGGTTGTGAGATGAATTTCGAGAAAAGGTGAGTTGCAGGAGGAAGTTGAGTATTTTTCTAATTCAAGAATAGAAAATTAGAAGAAGTAGCTGAAACAAAAAAAAAATAATAAACACATTATGGAGATTGATTGTTTAAAATAGAGTATGTTGGAGAAATATCATTGTTTGAAACAATATTATGATACCTTGTCTCAACAACTAATTGAGAATAATGAGGTCATGCAAAATATGCAAGAGTCTAAACAACAACTTGAATTGGAGGTTAGTCGTCTTCAGAAATTTGAGATGGAGACAGTTGATGTTAAGGTGCCAATATCTCATTCTTCCACACTTGATGATTTTGATTGTCAAAAGATTGAAGCCGATGATCATGACGTGTCACATTCCTTTGTCACACACAGCTTTGAAAAGCATACTACTGGTATTGGATCCTAATTGATGAGTAAAATGTGATATACTGGAAGACTTGGGAAGAATGAATGGGAATTGTTGCTACTATTAACCCTATAGTGCAGACATCAAGAGAAGGTGTGGATACGATCCTGCTGCTACTTCATCACCCACATCCTTCTACGAGGTGCTTGAATAAAATGATCCTATTCATTTTGATAGAAAAATGGATGACATGGCTACAAATGTCACTATAAATGAAAGTGTTGTTGCACTCAACTCCAAGTCCGTAGAGGAAAAAACTAAGCCATCTCCACATCCTCATCAAATGAAATCATCCAGGCACCAACATTATTGGTTAACTAGTAGTACATCATCCAGATCATTACAGAAGAGATGTGAAAGAATGAATTGTGGACCAGTGCTAACCATCAAGATTGACTGTGGATGGATCGATGAATGGTCATGGCATCGTTTGAACCAATGATTGAAGAATTCATATCATTGTATTGCATCAATTGTTCATTGTTTATTACCACTGTTCCCTTAGTTATTTTTTAGAGGGGAAATTTGCTCATAATCAAGAATGTTGATTCTCGCTTCTTCTGCAATTATGTTTTAAGGGGGGTAGTTAGATGGTGACAAATATTGTTGTTATTTTTTTTTGTTTGATCAGTGTCACGGTGATGGTGCTCAAAAAAATTCAAGAGTGTTGTTGTACTACATTTTCTATAACTACATGCCTCATTTTTTCTTTGTTGGTTGATAGCGTTGCTTCTGTTTGAATCCTTGTTCTTGTTCTTTATCGACACCTATTTTATGTAGATATTTTTGGGAGAAGTTGATAGTGTTTGCCACCCTTGTGCCTCTAAAACATTCCTACTTCACAGATCAAATGACCTCATTGAGGTTTCACAAACCTCATCTTCAGAAATTTGGTACTTCAACATTCCGTACTTGTTGATTGGAGTAGGCCTATGTTCTTATGGAGATCTACAATTCTAGCTCCATGATAATTTGAGCATTAACATCTTTCTCTCTTTTTGGGGGGAGTTTTTTCCTAGTTTTTCTCTCTTTCTCTAATTATGAGAGTTTGTACATGGGTACCTAATCGGGCCTCATTGCTGGGACCTATCCTTTGTTTTTCGTTTTTCTTTAGTTACTCTCTATGTTTCGCTTAAGGGGGGGCGTCAGAATTTTTTTTTTCCAACATTTCATTTCCCTTCGAGCTAAGTATGTTGATTTGTAAGCTCACATAGGGACTGGCATGTACCTAGTTTTCGTAATTATCCTTAACCAACACTTGACCTTCTCCATTGATATATAATGGAGCATTTCTATGTATTTTTATATAAGTGTGTGAGTAATATAATACTCTTTCAAATAGTTTATTTAAATTCCCTATTGAAAATATAAGGTTTAAACATCTTACTCAGACTTCTTTTTACTAAATTTTTTTTACTCTCAATTACTTAACACAAAATTATGCTACTTATTCATACTCAATTTTATTTTTTTATTATATAGAGCATTTAATTTTTATTATAACATCAAGTTGAGCAGTGACAAAATTACACATTCCCTCATATTGAGTTGTAGAATGAGCTTTGAGATTCGATGATTTTTTGGTTATTAATGAATTTTTAAATACACCTTAAACAATTTATTTATAACTCACATTCTTTTAATCATTAATAATATTTTTTAAATGCTGCATGTTAATTTTATATTAAGCATTGAATAAGTTACAATTTTTTTTTTAATAATTACACATTTGCCTCATACTCAAAAGTAAAAATATAGGATTTTTTTTCTTTTTTCTTTTATATTTTTATCTCTTTTTAAAGTTGATAAAAAATTATGTTAAGTCAGACATGAAATTGAAATATTTTTACAACTCCTTCATACTAAGTTGTAATTTCAACAATTGTCCTTACAAGCACAATGGAACTTAGATTATTCATTTTTATTTCTTTTTATTATTGTCCATATTATTTGTTTATTTAAAGAATATTTTATTTTTATTTAAAAGATGTATGTGTAACTTAAAATGAGTATGAAAAAAATTACACATCTCCATCATCTCCAAGATAATGTGTTTTTAAATATGTTTCAACTCAATATTTTATTTTATATTTCTCAATAATTTATTTTATATTTCTCAATAATTTATTTTATATTTTAATTAAATAAAAAAAAAACTAATTTTGTTACATTTTGGTAAATTGCAATTCATATATATATATAATCTTTGAGGGGTTTGGGTTTTTAAATTTTTTTTTTCCATTTATGAGTTTAATTATTATTATCATTTTTTAAATAATTAAAATTGGTGTATATAATAATAATAATAATTACTATTTTTTTAAATTAATTTTATAGTTAATGTTTTTAAATTTTTTTTTAAATGTATATATTTTTAATGAAATTGTAGATGCATGTTTTTTGGATTAATTACATATTTAGGATTTGGTCGATGTTTTGAACCATCTAATGTGGTTCATCCTTAGAATAAGGTGAAGAAGCTAATCAATCTTATTGAATAAATAATGTATATGCATCATTTCCAGTGAATAGCCATTATTAAATTAGTTAATTAGTTATTAGGAAAAAATATTTAATTTTTTTAGCTCTTAAGAAATATTATTAAATAATAATATCAAATAATTTATTAATAAATATTGAATATAATGATTCATAATTTTTTATTATTATAATTGGATAATATTGAGTTAAAGAGTAAAAAAAAGCCAAAATAATTTAATAATAAATGTTTAAATAAAAGGGTTGAAATATTTTATTTATTATTTTATTTTATTATTATAATCCACAGGATAATATAAAATAACTATATAAAAAAGTAGATATAATAAGAATATTAAAGAAGGTAGAAGGAAAATATAATCAAAGAAAAGGGAATTAAAAAACAATAAAGACCAGATGCAACAAGAGTCTCATCGTGGGGGTTGGGGGGGGGGGGAGGAGAAAGCACCTAGAGAGAGACAGAGTCCATCTCTTACTCAATTTCCAGCCATCATCACTGTTGAGATTCTTAGCATGCATCTGAATTTCAATAGCCTCCCTGAAATTCCTATGGTGGAAGTGATCAACTTTAGAAATGATTTTGGAGTCCTCAATGCATACATGGTGACACAATTTTTTTTGCATTTTCCGCAAGATTTGAGGTGCGGGACTGATTGTGCCTAATGTATACAACACACTCCTGGATTCTACATTTAATGGATCAACATGTTTCTCCAATATAAGTATTACCACAGGAACAAGGAACCTGATGAACCCTTAGCTAAACTGAGAGGGTGGCGGGAGGGGGGGTGAATTAGTTTAGTACATTCATGAACATTTAAAACACTTTTCTTTAAAATTATTTACACCTCCATTTCATAAGAAACTTAATATATGATGAATCAGAAAACTTATTGTGTGGGAATTAATAAATAAGAAGATTAAACACAATACATCAACACATAACCATCACGCACATAAACAACAGATATAAGTGGAAACCCATAAGGGAGAAAACCACATCTTATTATTGTTGGATGCAAAGGAAAACTGAAAATCTTTCTCACAACTAATTTTCTATAGGCTCCAACCTACAGGAGTCTACTACCTCAATTTATGCAGGCTACAACTTGCAAGGAAGCTCCAACTCCCATCTATTTTCTGCAGGCTATAGCCCACAGGAGGCTCCTACCTCAACCAACTACAACTGGCCATTTATCAAGCTCCAACTTAAAATGGAAGCACCAACTCCCATGTATTTTCTGCAGGCTACAACCCATAGGAGGCTTCTATCTCAACTAGCTACAACCGGACATATATCAAGCTACAACTTGATATGGTAGCTCCAAATCCCTCACACTACAATAAAAATCATATGCTGATTTATCTGGATATCAGCTTTGTTTTACTCCTTCTTCAATGCAATCTTTTCAACCTTCATATCTGCTTCATATCAGCTCTAGATGTGCATAACATCTCTATCTACTCACTCTCATTCTTCCACTCTGTAAATTCTCTATGAAAATTAAAATAACATCATTTATAGAGACAACTTCATGTCTGTTTGCATTCTATATGAGAATACGAACTGAACAGGCATGACTCTTTGCCTTCCACCCACTCATTTCCTCACTCAACATATTCAGAATGTTACAACAAATTACAATATATACATTTATTTCAGTATCAAATGGAGTTTTTCTTTGCCTTGGAGACCTGCCTTTTCATCAAAAACAATATAAAATATATCAATAATTTAACAGTCATACAAAATATTTCAACTTAGACCTTTCAACTTCTTAGCCTTATTTTGCTTTTATCCTCTTCTGCTTGTTGTCCCTTTGTCTTTTATGTTTCTACTGTTATATTCTAACTATGATGCATATTTTCCTTTTTTCCTAGCTAGACCCATGCTGTTACGTTTCCAACAATGTCACCATATCTCCTTTTGTCCGACTCTGCCTAGCTACCTTCCTTCTCTTGCCTGCAGTGTTCAGCCTTTTGCTTTTCTCAACACCCGACTCTGCCTAGAGGTTATTCAGAGCCCGAATTGACCCATGGTGCATGTATTCTTATAACTGCAATGTTCAACTTTTTCCTTTGCCCTTTGTTCTGTGTCAGGTAATTTACCTGAGTCTCCTTTAGTCGAATTCAAACCTTTTTCCACTTAAACAGGCATAAGTATGGACTTGAAATATATTCTATTTCCTTTGAATAATGCATCACATCCACTTTCCATCGAATTTAAGAATTCATGCGATCTCCATTAGAAGGCTCCTTTTCTCTCCGATGCGATTTAACAATGGAACACCTCATACTTCCGGACTTGAAATATATTAGTATTTACCTTTGAGAGGTATTGCGTCCAGGCCCATTTCGCATTTTTCACATCGGCATTTCTTTTGTTATTTGGTTCTATATTACTCTTCCATTCTCCGATGTCATTTATCAAAGGATAAAACTCTTAGCACTGGATTTGAAATATGTTAAATGGTAGTTCTGAGTTGTATCGCATTCGGTTCCTTTATCGGATTTCGGCCTTCCGCTCCTCTTTATCACATTTTTCACTTTGGATTTTTAACATGATCCTTGAGCACTTATCATTCGGAGCTTGCTATGTGCAATATGCGGTCCAGGTCCACGTCATCTCTATGTTTTCGTGCCACGTCACCATGCCACGTAAATATTACAAAAAAAATGATGTGAGGTATAAATTGTTTTGAAATAAAACATAGATGTATATATTTTTATGGCATGTTATCAATAATTTTATGTGCAAGTGTTAAAACAATCATACAAAGATGTTACACTAGTCTGTTCATGCATTGTACTATCTAGTTAAAGAAAGTTGTGAAATAAACAAAGAATGAAAAACCTATGCAGAATAGGTACCTATTGAATACAATAGGGAAATTATAAATATCATTTTTTCATTCTTTACTTGGAAGTAAACCTTAAAATATGGAATACGGAAAAGAGAAAACAATATCACAAGAGAGGAATAGAATAAATGGTTACATACTACATGAACTAATTAATATTCAAACATATCTAGGGAGGAATGCAGTTCCCTAATAATAACATGAGTAAGTTCTAAAATTATTTTAATAATTAAACACATATCAATGAAAGAATGCTGAAAAGAATATAAATAAATAAGTATGTATTTATAATTGAATTAATATAAGGTCGATAATTTTATGTAATCATTATGTCTATTATTTTTCTATTGAAGGAAGAGATATAGTGGAAGGGAAACTTGGTGGACCATATCATTATAAAAATCTTGGTTAAGCCTTATAGGCTAGTAAGTTGGAATAAAGTGATACAAGAAATTTTAAAAAAAAAATTCTATATGAAAAAATTGCTCCATACAAAGTGAGGTCCAAATCTTGTTTATAAGCGAAGAAATCTTCTAGTAGAAATTGAGATCCTGTGAAAAAGAAAACACACACATATATTAGTGTGTCTGTGAAATAATATAAAAATGCAAGAATTTAAATTATGAATCAAGGATACAAAAAATTCTTATGAATAATATAAGAATGCAAGAACTTAAATTATGAATAAATAATACAAAGCATTCTTATGAACAAATTATCGAAGAAAGATTTTGACCCTAGGAACAAAGAGCATGCAGTTCATTCACAAAATAAAAAATGATGTAAGGTATATAAATGCCAATATAAAATTTATTAAAAGATGAATTAAGAACCAATATACTACAAATATAAGCATATTTAATATTAGTATTGGTACAACTAGAACTTTTCTATTAAGAAAATAGACACTAATAGCACAATTGAAACAAAAGTATTCTAAATGTTATATCATTATGGCTAAGAATCAAACCACCATGGATGTCCCAGACATTCTTGTTATGTAAAACTAATAATATTATTTATGGAGGTACTCATAAAATTTTACCAAGGAAATAGATAAATAATTTTGTGACCTTGTCGGCTGAGGAAACTAGATCACTAATTCCCTTGTGGATTAAAATAATACCCTTGATACATTTGAATACCCTTAATAATTGAAGCACAGAGTGTGACTAATGAAAAATTACCAGCAAGAAAACATGAATATGTATATGTGTGTGTGCATGTGGAATATTTAAGAGGAAATTACAATGATCATGAAAAGGTAAAATAAATTCTTGATTTAAAAATTTGAATGAATATTTAAGAAGAAATTACAATGACGCTGAAAGGGAAAAATAAATTCTTCATTGGAAAATTTGAATGACCAAATGGTTTTTAGATATATATAAAATATAAGGTAAAGAAATTGTAACCAAGAGGATTAGTTGACAAGATGGTATGTTAGGTAAATGTGGACAATCACATATATGAAGGACCTTCTAAATATGTGATATATATGCAAGATGGGATAAAATACCACCATAAATTGTGGTTGAAGGAAAAATCAATAAAAAAAATAACAAAGTAGGAAGAATAATTTGAGACTATAAAGATGAAAATAATAGTAATAGTGGAATTTGAACTTAAAATACAAAAACACAAGCCACTCAGACATAGTGCTAAAAAATGGAGAAATCTTCAGCCTGACAGAAAAATGGATAAGAGTAAAATGAATCAAAGCTAAAATATAGAGTGAAAAAATTTAATCTCTCAAGCACAATTGTAATAGACCCTAAAAAGGGAAAGAAAATCTTCTATGAGATTAGAGATTAATATTATATTGTTTAGTTAGAAACTCCAAAAATTAGATTTTTATTGAACCAAAATGACCATGGGATGATGCAACTAGATAAAATTAGGATCCACAAACTAGCCTCTCACAAGCAACTAAAAAAGTTGCAAGTGGTCCAACCGTTGATAAGGTTGAAAGTGTTTCTACAACAAGATAAAATGCAAATAGGATCAATTTCTTCCTAACCCTCACCTATGTACATAGAAATGAAAAGGGGAAAGACTCTATGGTTAAATATAATAATAATATGCACATAAATAACTTGCAATACATACCAAACTGAAAAAAGAAAGGAGTGTTGTAGATCTGAGAAATTAAATTTTGTTGTTTTGACCATGAAACTTGAGTATATCAAGATACCTTTTAATTATCTATCTTGGTACTGTGAATTCCTCATTTCTGTTCTCATATTTTTTTGAGATAGTGGTAGAATAATATTGATTAACTTGACTAAGTCCACTTTGGAACAAAATTGAAAATAATATAACATACATGAAAGTGTGAGAGATACTAGGTTATCCTACATTTAAATATGCATGAAAAATGCACATTTCATAAGATGGTATCAAAATAACATCATAAAATAGAATGCTTCAAGTAGTCCTTTAATTATTATTGCATTTGTGTAAGTGATATTAAAGGAAAAATGACAATTTCATATTTTAAATTTCACATTAAATGACATCTATGTCACTTGCCATATCCATGAAAAAATGTAAAAAATAACATATTGTAATGTTGTGACTCTATACCGATGTTGCTGACCATGTTGGGTGCATGTGGATAGTTGTGTTAGACGTAGGTTAAAAATATTTTGTGGAATGCATGAATGAAAATGGAAATTGCCTGTTTATCTTGTATAGAAAGATGTTAGAAAATGAACTTAAAATTAAGACAAAAATATTTTTTACTCTAAAATTGAGCCATTGCTCAAAATAATATGCAATTGAAGCACCGTAGTACTGAAGATATTATAGTGAAAAGGAAACAAGAAATACAGGAGCCATTTCCTTCCCATCTTTAGAAAATATGGAATTGAGGAAACATCGAGGAGTTTACTTCAACTGGAAGATGTAACACCCCTATATTCTAATTTTTAAACAATGGTTTTTTTAAGATATCATACTATTATTGGATTGAATGGATATGGAAGATGGCACTTATATGATGAAGTAATTATTTTAGTATTATTTTAATTAATAAATAAAATACTTATAAAGATTCTTGAAAAATCATTGGAGTTTTTGAAGACTTCTTTCCAACTTAGAAAAAACTATTGGTGGTTAAGTCCACTTGATGGACTTTCCCTAAAAGTCTAGTAAAAATCACTACCAGAAAATAAGTAAAAATATTAATATAATGTGAGAAATATTATATTAATCACTTACTTAGAGAGAAATATTAAGATGGTTGGAATAAACCACAATGAGAGATAAATACCTGCATTAAAGAAAAAAAAGAAATATTTGTCAACAAACTAAGACAAAAAAAACTTACACACCTTAAATCATGAGACTCCTAATATCAGCTAAAAAGATATTTATAAAACAAACTACATAGGAATCAAGGAGGAAGTTGATTCCAAAGAGAAGAAAGATATTAGCTGTGGGAACTAGTAGAAGATATTAGCTCATTCATGGTTTTCCAAACAAATTTTTAAGGATAGATTAAATTCTGTCATTATGGTTAAATTAAATTTCAATTTTTATTATTCATTGTCTATATTTTTATTATCAATTATTATGGTTAGATTAAATTTCAATTCTTATTATTCATTATTATGGTTAAGTTAAATTTCATTTATTTATTTAGAGTTCTTTAATAAAAATCACATAATCAATGAAGCCAAAATTTCATTTATTTAGTTATTATTGTTGGTTTGAAAAATTTAATGATTTGTATCTTGTATGCATGGTTATCTATTTTTTCGATAATATTTTGTCACATAAGAATAAGTATTTGTTACGTGCATATTTTATATATTTTGTAATTAATCTTGATTATTGGAGGACCCATATTTTATATATTTTGTAAGTAATCTGGATTATTTAAGGATCACATAAGTCAGATATTCCATGCCCATCATATATTACACGAATTAATGGTAGCCAGTTAACTATTTTCAAATATAAATTAAGTGAAAAAATGGATAATCTTATTATCAATTATATAGAATTCATTCCAAATAAAGAAGTATGAATGCATAGAATGAATATAGATAATTGAATTAAATAATATTATAATCATGAATATAATGGAAAAGAGTGTATGCATCTATAGAATCGAAGGATAAGATTTAGTAAATGAGTTCATGTAGTTATCATATTTATTCTTCTGTTGGTCCACTTGAATGATTAATTGTTTCCACGGGAATGATTGATTGTTTAAAGAGATACTAAAAAAATAAGAAGAATATAATTTTGGAAAATAAATTGTTTGAGTGATATACGTTATACATTAAATAAACAATTACTTCCCATTGTGAGTTCAACGAAGACAATTAAAAAGAATATAATTCTAGAAAATATATTGTTTAAGTGATATAAGTTGACCATTAAAAAGATTATAATTCTGGAAAATATTTTTTTTTAGTGATATAAGTCGTAAATTAAATAAACAATTACCTCAAATTGTGAGTTTTGCTAAAGACAATGAGTTAGATAAATTATGTGTTTGGAACTGATGGTAATCATCGTAAACTAAATAACTATTATTTAATTACATCAATATATTATTACGGTTGGAATATTGAAAAAATTGTAGAATAACAATGGAGAGAGTGAACTCCCCTCTTCAACACAGAGAAATTAATAAAATTTCACTCACATGAGATACAGTTTCAACTTTTAAAACAAAATTTTATTCCATAAAAAAATTGTTACAAATTCTTCCTCACACAGAGGGATTTACAAAATATGTGACTGCTACTACAATACAGTTCACACACAAGACTTTACTGTCTTATTAAAACTCTCTTTGTCTCTCTGAAAAATACGCTGCTGTGTATTTTCAATTCCGCACTGCTGTGCTTACAAAACGACTATGTTCTATATAAAAAAATATTACAATTATAGGCTCTCGGGCCATTCTTTTATATGTGCCGCACACAATATAAAACATTAAACATAAAACATCGGGTCCGCATTTTAAAACATAACACGCGACTGAATAAAAATTGCGATGTTGCGATGTTGCGATGTTGCGATTGCGATGAGATCGCATCGCACTATCGGCATCAACAGTATAACATATGGATGGAACACTTGAGACTTGCGATTTGCGATTGCGCGATGGCGCGATAATCGCATCGCAGCTTTCAACTCGGCGAATAACAAATGGAATTGTGATGTGTGATTGTGCAATGGTGCGACAATCGCATCGCAAACATTACAATGTACCTTGGTTTGTGCGGAGGGCGATTTAACACTTGTGTTTGTGATTTACGATCACATCGCAATGTTTCAATATTGCGAATACATTGCGGTGGTTTCAATTGGAACTGCCGATTGCGATGATCACATCGGTCCATCGTCACATCAACAAGACACTTGCAAGTAAAGTCTTGCAATTTACCGTCTCTTCCATTACTCCACCGATTTTAAATTGGTAAGGCTTTTAAAGCCTGATCTAATTTGTAATCAAAGCTCTGCCTGCTAGCAAGAATTTGAGTCTTGACATTTAACTTTGCTGTTAATGAAAAACGACTACCGCCTTGTATAAAATATCAAGGGAATCAAATCCCATCTGTTTTGTATTACTCCTATGAAGCTTTCCAATCCTTTTGCAATTTGTTCAAGACATCGGCAACCGCCTTTGCCTTGGCTTCAATGTGCCGCTGATCTTTCACTTCTACTATTACTACTGATTGACTTCAGTAGTTGGAATTAATTTCCAACACCCCCCCTTAATTTCAACTGCTGGGTTTTTCTGCATACCCAGACATTTCCTGAAATGTTTAAAGCTTTTCTGCGCAAGTGGCTTTGTGAGGATATTTGCAAATTGATCCTCTGTTCTGCAATGTTGCAAAACTATCTCACCATTGTTAACCAATTCAAGTATGAAATGAAACTTGGTGTCAATGTGCTTTTTCTTTTTATGAAAAACTGAATTTTTAGACAATGCAATAGCTGAGCTATTGTCACAAAAGATCACTGTCCCTTTTACTTGTTCTTGACATAAACTTCTCAACATTTTTCTCATCCAAATTGCTTGACACACTGCTGCTGTAGCTACCACATATTCTGCTTCTGCTGTAGACAACGCTACAATGGGCTGTTTCTTAGAAGCTCATGAAATGACTCTTGAACCCATGTGAAAAACATAACCAGAAGTGCTCTTCTGATCATTTACACTTCTAGCCCAATCACTGTCAGTGTATCCAACTAAATATGAACATTTTGAAGCAGTATATAAAATACCAAATCCTTTTGCACCTTTAACATACCTCAGAATTCTTTTTGCTGCCTGCCAATGTGCATCCTTTGGCTTTTCCATAAATCTAGAAATCAAACTAACAACATTCATTATGTCCGGCTTAGTTGCAGTCAAATACATAAGGCTACCAACTATGCTCTTGTATTAGCTAGGATCAAAATCCTTGCTTCTGTCCTCTCTGCTGAGTTTTAATCCCATCACTGTGGGAGTGATCGCTTCTTTACTTTTCTGCATGTTAAATCTTTCAAGCACCTCATTAACATACTTTGCCTGTGAGATAAAAATCCCACTTTCATCTTGTTCTACTTCTATTCCCAGGAAGTATCTCAATAAACCCATGTCAGTCATTTCAAATTCTTCTTTCATGACTGTTTTAAAATGTTCAATAAGGTAATCATCATTACCTGTAAAAATAACATCATCAACATATAAAACAACTATCAACATTTTACCATTATTTTCTTTGATGTAGAGGGTGGGTTCTCCCTCACACTTTTCAAATCCATTTTCTAGTAGATAGGAATCTATTCTACTGTACCACGCTCTTGGTGCTTGCTTCAGCCCATAAAGAGCTTTCTTCAACTTGCACACTTTGTGCTCTTGGCCTTTCTTCTCATAGCCGAGAGGTTTTTCAATGTAAACCTCTTCCATTAACACTCCGTTTAAGAATGCTGAATTTACGTCCATTTGGTAAACTTTCCACTTGTTTTGTGTTGCTATGGACAACACTACTCTCACGGTTTCCATTCTAGCAATCGGTGCGAAAGTTTCTTCATAATCTATCCCATGCTTCTGCTTATAACCTTTGACAACAAGCCTTGCCTTGTGTCTCTCTATTTTTCCTTCAGCATTACTCTTGGTCTTGTAGACCCATTTTACTCCAATGACATCTTTACCTTTTGGGAGTTCAACCAAATCCTAAGTTTTGTTCCTCTCTATGACATTTATCTCCTCATCCATAGCTTCTATCCATTTCTTATCTTTGATATCTTCTTCGAAATGAACATGATCATCAACATGACAATATAAAGCAAACAAAGAATTGATACCTTCATTAGCTATATCTTGTTCATAAATATCTTTCGAAATTCTGAATTTCTTACCTCTTTCATTAGATGTATAAGTGCTTGAAGAAGCACTTGAATTTCCTCCTTGTGGTGTGCTTGGAGAAGCAATGTCATTTCTCCTCAAGGGTGTGCTCAGCTGCTCTTTTGTTGGTGTTTCTGTTTGGAGATGTATTTAAGCAAACTCATCATTATTTTCATCATGAGATAAACAGTGTTTAACATTCACTATTTTCTCTATGCTTCCATCCCAAGCTTCCTCTTCAATGAACTGACCATCTCTGCTCACAATAAACTTCTTGGTGGATGGGTTATACAACCTATAGGCCTTGGATTTCTCATTGTATCCAATGAAAATACATTTCTCCCCCTTGCTGTCCAATTTCTTTCTTAGCTGATCCGGAATGTGTGCATAAGCCACACATCCAAAAACCTTCATGTGTGTGACACCTTGCTTTGTGCCACTCCATGCCTCTTCCAGAACTTTGTTCATAACATATTTTGTAGGTCATATATTCAATATGTACGCTGCACAATGTATAGCTTCAGCCCAATAATCTTTAGGCAAATGCTTTGCCTTTAACATACTCCTTGCCATGTCCATTATGGTTCTATTCTTCCTTTTGGCTACTCCATTTTGCTGCAGAGTATATCTTGTTGTAAACTGCTTATGAATACCATTTTCTCTAAAAAAACGTAGAAAATATTTAGAGATATACTCACTTCCTCTATCATTCCCTAGGACTTTGATGTGCAGCCCACTCTGGTTCTCAACAACTGCTTTGAAATTGCAAATTTTTTCAAACACTTCACTTTTGTTTTTCAAAAAATAAACCCAAGTTTTTCTTGTAAAATCATCTATAAATGTTAACACATAGTGGCTGCTTGCAAGTGATGGAGTTTGCATCGGTCCACATAAATTTGAGTGGACAATCTCTAAGGGTGCTTTCGCCCTTATGCTTTTCCCAAAAGGAAAAATTTCTCTGTGTTATTTCCCCAAGATACAACCTTCACAAAGCCTATCCGGTTTCTCTATCAATGGTAAACCACTTACCATTCCTTTTCTGTTCAACATATTAAGACCTCCAAAGTTGAGATTTCCAAATCTCAAGTGCCATAACCAATTATCATCTTTTGGTTCACTTTGGAAAGTCTCTTGTGCCACTGCTGCTATCTTTTCTTCATTCTTCAAGTCTGCTCTCATTCTGAGAGGGAACATTCTGTTCTTTGTCATCTTTACTTCAGCAATACACTGTTTGCTGGGTGGTTTATCCATGATGGTACAAACATCATCCCAAAAGAAAACATTATACTCCTTATAGACAAGCTGTCCAATACTTAAGAGGTTACACTTCATTCCTGGAACATAATAAACATCTGCTATCAATTTCCTTGCACCTTTCCTTGTTAAGACATTTACATCTCCTTTTCCCATAACAGAAACTTTGCTATTAGTTCCTAGTGTGACTTGTGACTGTACACTCTCATCCAATATAGAAAACATTGCTAAGTTTCCTGTCATATGGTTACTGCAACCGGAGTCTAGAAACCATAAATCCTCACTCTTTTCTTCAGCCATATTACAAGCGAAAAACAAATTATTTTGGCTGATATTTTCCTTAGTGAAATTTGCACTAGTTCTACTTCCCATATCATTTTTCTTCTTTCTACATTCATTAGCATAATGACCATATTTTTTACAATAGTAACATTGGACATTGGATTTATCGTACCTCTGTCCTTGAGAATTCTGCTGACCACTTTGTTAATTTCTTTATGTGCTGGTATTCATTATTTTTGATTTTATTGTTGCCTTAATGAATAAGCATCAGGTTGTTTCCTTCCACCTCTGTTTTGGCTTACTTCTTCCTCTTTGTTTCCTCTACCTTTCCTCTTCCTATTAGAAGACATCTGGGTCTTAAGGCATCCTCGAGAGATGAGTTTTCCTCCTACCCAATCTCTGTTCTTCTGGGTCATCGATGGTATGTAGTTCATCCTTGAAAAATTTGTGAATCCTTAGTCTCTCTATGAACAGTGACAATCATCGAATCTTGGTAAACTTCTCTTTTTCAAGATTTTTCAACAATCCTCTTGTCCTCAAGAGTCTCTCCATAAGATCTTATTTGTGTGACCATTCCAATCACATGAGTGAAGAATGAGTCAATAGTGTCTGACTCTTGCCCTATCTGGTCTCAGAATCTCTCCTCGACTTGCTTGAAGTTTGTGTCTTTACGAATTTCTACCTTGATAGGCTATCTTGAGAGTTTCCCATGTTTCTCTGGATCTCTTGGCTAATGTTATCCTTGGAAACACACTTTTATGCACTACTTGAAACAAAAAGAAAAGAGTTTTGGATTCTTTCTTTTTATTGCTCTTCAACAGTTCTCTTCCTGCCTGAGTTAACATCTCAAACTCTTCAACATCTGCTGGCTCTTCAAAGCCATCCTCAACAAATTCCCATAAGTCTTGGGAGACAAATAATGCTCTTATAGTTATTGACTAGTAGTCATAATTTTTTCCATTAAACTATGGGAAATGGATATTTCCCATACCCATACCAGTGTTGGCTCCAGCCATTCTACACTCTTAACTATGATTCAAAAACACTTGAATGTGTATATAAAATAATTCATTATTCTACAACAATAACACAAAAAACTATATAGATAAATACCTTTGGATTCTTTTGTCTGAGTCTTCACACTGCTGGAGAAGCTGCTGCAACAAAGAACTCCTTTCCTTTAGCTTCTTTGATTTTCAAAGAGCCTGGACTAGCTCTAATACCATGTTGGAATATTGAAAAATTCCAGAATAACAATGGAGAGAGTGAACTCCCCTCTTCAACACAGAGAAATTAATAAAATTTCACTCACAGGAGAGACAGTTTCAACTCTGAAAAAAAACTTTTATTCCATAAAAAAATTGTTACAAATTCTTCCTCACAAAGAGGGATTTACAAAATATGTGACTGCTGCTACAACAAAGTTCACACACAAGACTTCACTATCTTATTAAAACTCTCTCTGTCTTTCTAAAAAATATGCTGCCGTGTATTTTCAATTCCGCACTACTGTGCTTACAAAACGACTTTGTTCTATATAAAAAAATATTACAATTATAGGCTCTCGGGCCATTCTTTTATATGTGTTGTGCACAATATAAAATATTAAACATTTAACATAAAACATCAGGTTTGCATTTTAAAACATAACACGCGACCGAATAAAAATTGCGATTGCCTGATGTTGCGATGGGATCGCATCGCACCATCGACATCAGCAGTATAACATATGGACGGAACACTTGAGACTTGCGATTTGCGATTGCGTGATGGCGTGATAATCGCATCGCAGCTTTCAACCCGGCGAATAAAAAATGGACTTGCGATGTGCGATTGTGCGATGGCGCGACAATCGCATCGCAAAAATTACAATGTACCTTGGTTTGTGCGGAGGGTGATTTAACACTTGCATTTGCGATTTGCGATCGCATCGCAATGTTTCAATATTGCGAATACATTGCGTTGGTTTCAATCGGAACTGCCGATTGTGATGATCGCATTGGTCCAATGCCACATCAACAAGACACTTGCAAGTAAAGTCTTGCGATTTACCACCTCTGCCATTACTCCGCCGATTTTAAATTGGTAAGACTTTTAAAGCCTGATCCAATTTGTAATCAAAGCTTTGCCTGTTGGCGAGACTTTGAGTCTTGGCATTTAACTCCGCTGTTAAGGAAAAACGGCTACTGCTTTGTATAAAATATCAAGGGAATCAAATTCCATCTATTCTATACTGCTCCTGTGAAGCTTTCCAATCTTTTTGCAATTTGTTCAAGACATCGGCAACCGCCTTTGCCTTGGCTTCAATGTGCCGCTGATCTTTCACTTTTGCTATTACTACTGATTTACTTCAGCAGTTGGAATTAATTTCCAACAATTACAGAGGTACCATGATTTTGTAAATAAATATTTTATATAATGGGAAGATAGTAAAATGATTCCTTAAAAATATGTAATAAAATTTACGGGACAACTATAAATAAGTAATTGCACACCCAACTATTTTTTATAGGAATACACTAGGTATTCCAGGAAACAAATTTAAAAATTCTATTTGATGGGAAAATTAAATGAAACCAGTTACTAGTATGTAGTCACTAATTTCATACATTTACTTGGGTGTATTTAGGAGAAACCCATTTTGAGGCTTATGTAAAAAGAATAGAGAACTTAAAATGAAAAGCCACAGAAGTAAGAGGCAATTAACTGAAAAAAAAAAAGGTTTTCATTACCCAATACAATTAACTGAAAAAAGGGTTCACGTATAAAGATCTAGGAGCTAGTTCTTCACGGTAACTTAAAGCCTTATTTGAAACTGATATCAATAAACAAAGACACTGTATCAAGTAGCCAGATTGCTACGGTAATAATTACATACCATGTTGTGAAAGAAATCAACGTGTTATATACATGGTCACTAAGAAAAAGGATATTGTAACCATTGGTGTCTAATCTTTGCCTCCTTGCTATTTTGTTTTTTTCATCTGGCCTTTTGCACATTTGCTCATTTTTGTTTCGTATACTCTATTTTCTTTTGCACATTTGGACATTTCTGTTTCATATACTCTGTTTTTCTGTCTTTGTAGTATTTCATGTGTCGTTGTTATGTTTTCCGAGTAGGGATTTTTTGTCAGCACAAAGGGTTATGTCGCGTGATCAGAATGTCCATAGTCATAAGTTTAGTTTCCACCGTTAAAAGAATGATGAATATGTAAAACATTCTATTTAACATGCAAAGAATGATGAATATATAAAACATTCTATTTAATATAATATGAATGTTCTGTTTTTTTCTAAAAAAACAAAAACAAACAGGCCAAACCATTGGTGTCCCAAATCCAACCATGAAACCATATAGGAAATAAAAAAATATATCTCATATGTTTGAGCAAGTAAAAGAATAAGTGAACTAATTGAAAATTATTAAAATTCGTTTCATTGAAATTCTTCAAAGGGAATAGTTTAAATACTGTGATTCTGTTACAAAATCTACTGACTCTGAGGATTTGATGGGTTTATATATAATATAAAAATAAATTAAAATTGAATACAAATGTTTTAACAAAATTTGTGAGAAGTTATTGGCTTCAATAATTTGCGGTCCATAAATAATAAAAACCTTGAGGCAACGAACCGAGATAGAGATTGCATTCGCCCATAAGGCTTTGGGTGAAGCAAGAAATTTCCAACTTGAAAAGTAGACCCTTGTTAGTACTTAAGATGGTAATAACAGGGAACCAAGTACGAGTTGCATTAAAAAAACCCATTCTCCAATTCTCATGTAAACCATGAGAACTCAATTGCATTAGAAATGCTAAGCTTAGGGATGTAAGTAGAACAAAATTAAAAAACGCTGTGACAAATTACTCGTGTCCCTCGAAGGCCGTATGTGGGAACCTCACATGCATATAGAAGCAAATTAAAAAATACTAACCACGTTTTAGGGAATACCTAAAAACTCATTAAAATAAATTGGGAAAAATTCTCGGTAGAATCTTAAAATAATCGGACAGGGTATAGTCAATAATGAGAAATTTCACAAGACAACAACCATAATACTACTAATTAGAAAGAAAGAATGAAATTTTAAGCTTCATGCACAGAGGCAGCATAGCCAATCACCACGAATATGCAAACCAGAGTACTCTGGTACATGAAAGAGACATAGAATAAGTAAGAAGAAAATCTTTTTTAAGATTTAATACTGAATTAAAAAAAAAGAAGAAAACGTTACCAATACAAACAAGAAAATTGGTACTGAGCATTTCATGAGCGGCTTAAGCTTTTGGCCCAACTCCACTGTAAAAAAAATATAAGTGTGAGGAAATAGTGTCCAAAGAAATGTCAAAGGCAAGAGGACATGATACCTGGAGTAACCTTTGAGGTGCTTTGGTAAAAAAATTGATGAGACATTGACTCAACGATCTTTATCGAACCAGGTGGCACTACACTATGGTTTCCAGAGGAAAGAAACACTATCCATTGTCCACCATTGGATCTCCGGGTTAGATCACAACCTTAGAACAACCAGACAACTCACGTTCCATGTGAAATTCACATGGAAAATCGTGATGTGGGCCTACTCCAACGAGTCATGTGTATCAATAACCAAACGAACAATAAAACCCATCAAGGGATGATACCCAAGTATAAAATAATACAAAGATAATTTTTTTGTATAGGTTTAAGGCATGATACCGAGGTATAAAGTAATACAAAGATAATTGTATTGTATAGGTTGAAGTTTGGCTATGTGCCATTGCAATTGCATATAACGTATGATATGTACATGTGTATAATGCCTAGCGTACCTGAGCCTGTATTGGTGTAGTTATTTATTCAATAATCCCAAACTTATATGTTGTTTTTGTGTTTTAAAATGGAAAGAGAATCATATAATTAAGGATGTCCGTATATTATAAAGAGACATAGAAATCGTTTTGTTCTACTAAATTGAATCTCACATTGAGTTTGTTTACAAATTCATTACCATATAAATTAGTGTCGATTAATATCCAAATAAATAAAAGTAAGTTAGAAGAGGCAAAGTTAATGAAAGACAAGATACAACACAAGATATTTGAATAGAAAAATATAAGTTACTTAAAACCAAATAAATAAAAGTAAGTTAGAAGAGGCAAAGTTAATGAAAGACAAGATACAACACAAGATATTTGAATAGAAAAATATAAGTTACTTAAAAAATTAATTACTGGAAGGACATTTTATTAAAAAATGAAATAAGCAATAAAATTTTGCATTGAATTCATCTATATATTTAAAAAAACAATTTAATTATATATTACAAATTTATTAAAAGTTTTGCAAATATATTTAACTAATTACTATTTGAAAAAAATATAAATCCACCAAATAATATATTTCAACCCACTGCTTTATTTTTAAAAAATATAAATCCACCCAATAATATATTTCAACCCACTGCAGATTTAAGAAGACAAATTCAATAATGTAGTTAACGAATAGTAACTCATATTTAATAAAAAAAATTAAAATTCAATTGAAATCAGATTATTCATAATGGTATATCATATTAGTCATGAGTTTGGAGTAGTTTTATATAAGGTGGTTTCTTTATAATGGATGGGAGTTGTGTTTAGTGTGACGTTTTGGAGTTTTAGGTGTTCGAATTTCGTGAAAAAAATTTGAGGTAAAATTTTGATTTCTGTTATTTAAACTGGTTTTTTTATTGTATATATGGATTCAGCACCCTAAAAAACCTTAAGACACTTCGATTGTGCAAGATTATCCATCAAAATTCTGTTTTCAATAAATTCCTACCTAATTTTAAAGAAATTAGACCGGAAAAAACCACCCTAAAAACTTTCGAAAAAATCCACTAAAGACTACTCGTAATGATGTGTCCAAATGGGCCGTTAAATAATAACGGCTAGGTATTGATGTAGTTTAAACTTTATATGGCTCCTCCTTTCCTTTTCGTTGATGACGCAACCCTTCATCTCTTTTCATAATCTGGTTGTGACCAAGTGCCTACTTGCTTGTGCTTCGATTTTAGGGTGAGCTCTTCACCAAGGTAGGTGGTCAATCAAGAATAAACCCAATTGTCGTGGTGAGCTCATCATCGATAAAAGTGAAGTATTACCTATGCTTTCAATTGAGAATGAACCCAATTGTCAAAAAAATAATGAGAATTGAGTTGCAGGGTCACCTACATTTAGCCACAAGCCTAAGATTTGTGCTAGACGACCCGATTAGTGGGATGTAGCGAGGATTCTTTGAAAAATGTTTGCAGATAAATATTATTGTTCCTCAAGGAGCGAGGGACAAAATTTCAATACACAACATAGTTACTTGAATTCTTAAAAGTATATTGAAATATTAAAGTCACCTGCCAGCCTTGGGCAGGAAGAAAAGAGTACAAAGGCAGCAGCAGGAGAAGTTTTGAGTGCACAACACTGTACATTAAAGAAGGATGGAAGAACCGTAAGGAAGAAATTAACTCTTGATGGGCCGCAGCCACAAATTGCAGAGGAGATTTGATTTTGTTACAGGCGTAGCCGTTTTTGCAGTGGAATGAAGATTTTTCTTGTAGTTCTGAACTACGGAGGAGCAGAGTTAATTAAAAATAGTCTTTTCGGGCATTTAAAGCCCTCAACAACCAGAATGGAGAAAATTGTTCAAATAGGCGGAATTCCTTTTAATTTCTGAAATGGTGGGACAAGTGGTCCCCACCACTTATATGCTAAATCGCAATCGCAATTTTCATACACAGTGTCTTTTTGATATGAAGATTTGTGATGCGATCTAATCGCAATCGCAAATCGCAATGCAAATGGATCATAAACCAAGTGTCTTGTTGATATGGCAGAGTTCCACAAGCGGAACATTTAATACATTGAAATATATATTATAATCGTCCCCACAGCAGTGGAGGCCCGTGGGTCCATTTGACCACGTGGAGAAGACTTAATGGAATCGAAAAGTTAAATCACAAGGTTCAATCGGAAGGTCTTATGTGTTGGGCCTGATTGCACTTTTTGAAGTGGCGAACCCGATCCAGGTATAGGCCGGAGTTCATTAATTTCATCACGTCCGTCTTTGAATCGCAATCGGAACCTCTTTAGAACGAGGCCCGATCGCACAGTGTTGAAGTCCCGACCCGATTGGTTTGTGAGCCAAATTTTATATTTGGTTATCGCATCTGTTTGTCAATCGCAATCAGAACTTTTTTTAGTGTGGTTGTTTTATGTTTAAAAGCGCGGACCCGATTGGTATATGTATTGCATTTAAATTAGTTATGTGGGGCCGACAATATTATTAATAGTTTTCTTTTTAAGTTTTAATATAGTTTTGTAATGTTTTAATATGCGCGGCATATAAAAACAAAAAGGCCCGAGAGACTAAAGGTATGTATTGTTTTTTGTTTGTTTCGCACATCAGCGCGAAACTGTAATACACAGCAGTGTTGGTTTATAGTGATAGAGAGTATCGTTTTGAAAGAACAAAGTGTAGTTCTGTGCACTGTGTCTGTAGCAGTCATTTTCTTTATGTTATCCCTCTGTGTTAAGAGGAATATTTGTAACAGTTCTTAAAAGAAATAGAAATTTTGTTTTACAGTTTGAAAACTCTGTCCACTGTCAAAAGAAGTTTTAAATTTCTTTGTGTTTAGAGGAGGGGAGCTTACTCTCTCCATTTGGAATTCTCAATATTCCAACATGGTATCAGAGCACAGTTAGGCTCTTTGAAGGTTTCAAAGAAGCTGAAGAAGAAGAAGACCTGTTGAAGTGATTTCTCCAGCAGTGTGAAAGCCCAACAGAAGTCAAAATTTCAGGTATTTCTCAAAGATAACAGAGTTGTTGGTTTGTTTTAAAAGAGTTTTTTCTTTCAGAGAAGAAAAGACAGTTTGTATAATTTTAGTGTTCAGTTTAAAAGCAATGGCTGGACTAAGCACTGGTATGAACATTGTAAATTTTCAGCTTCCACAATTTAATGGAAAGAACTATGATTTTTGGGCCATTACCATGAGAGCCCTATTTGTCTCACAAGACTTATGGGAGTTTGTGGAAGATGGTTTTGTTGAACCAGCTGATGAGCAGGCTTTAATGCCTTAACTCAAGCAGAGAAGGATTTATTGAAGAACAATAGAAAGAAGGATGCTAAAGCCCTCTTCTATTTGTATCAGGCAGTAAATGAGAGTGTGTTTCCAAGGATAGCAACAGCTAAGAGATCAAAGGAAGCATGGGAAACTCTGAAAGTAGCCTATCAAGGTATAGAGAAAGTTAAGACAACAAAGCTTCAGTTGCTAAGAAGAGATTTTGAAACTCTTTGCATGAAAGAATCAGATAATGTAGACACATTCTTTACACATGTGATTGGGATTGTAAATCAGATAAGATCCCATGGAGAAACTCTTAAAGAAATAAGGATTGTGGAGAAACTTTTGAGATGCTTACCCTCAAAGTTTGATGTTATTGTTACCACCATAGAAGAGACCAAAGATCTCTCACAGTTCACAGTGGATGAACTTCATGCCTCACTGATAACTCATGAACAGAGATTGAGCGGAGATGAACACTCATCTCTAGAGCACACCTTCAAGACCCAGATGCCCTCAGGGAGAGGAAGAGGTCAAGGCAAAGGAAGAGGAAGAGGCAGAAGCCAAAAAAAGAGGTGGAAAGAACAACCCTTCACATTCACATGGAAGGAGCAACAGTCAGAATCAGAGCCACGGCCAATGCAACAGCCAACAAGGTGGACACCAACACCAACATGCTCATGGACAAAGGTATGACAAATCCAATGGTCAATGTCATTATTGCAATAAATATGGACACTGTGCCAATGAATGTAGAAAGAAGCAAAATGACATGAAAAATAAGCAGAATGCTAATGTAACAAAAGAAGAAAAGAGCCCAAGTAATGTGCTGTTAGCGTGTAATGTAGCACAAGATAGAGAAGATGATGTTTGGTTCTTAGATTCATGATGTAGTAATCATATGACTGGAAACAGAGCAATGTTTTCCAATCTAGATGAAGAAATAAAATCTGAAGTGACCACAGGGACTGATACTAAGATCTCTGTCAAAGGAAAAGGCAGAGTTAGTATTCGAGCTAGAAATGGGGAGCAGAAATTTGTCCCTGATGTGTATTACGTTCCATGTTTGAAGTGTAATATTTTGAGCTTTGGGCAGCTCATAAATAAAGGTTACAATGTAATATTCAAAGATGATGTATGCAGAATAAAAGATATACCTCCAAGTAAGAAAATTATTGCTGAAATTCAAATGACTAGCAATAGAATGTTTCCGCTCAAGCTCAACACTGACTTGAAGGGAAAAGGAAAGAGAATAGCAGTTGTAACATAAGAATCCTTCCAGAAGGAAGAAAAAGATGAAAATTGGTTATGGAATTTGAGATTTGGACATCTCAATTTCGGAGGATTAAATTTGCTGCACAAAAAAGGAATGGTAAAAGGTTTGCCATTGATTGAGAAGCCTGACAGCCTATGTGAAGGCTACATCTTAGGAAAGCAATACAGAGAAAATTTTCCATCAGGGAAAAGCATAAGGGCGAAAGCACCCTTAGAAATCATCCACTCAGATTTATGTGGGCCGATGCAGACAACATTAGTTTCAGGCAGCAATTACATGCTGACCTTCATAGATGATTTCACAAGAAAAGTGTGGGTTTATTTTCTCAAATATAAGAGTGAAGTCTTTCAAAAAAATTTCCATTTTAAAGCTCTTGTAGAGAAACAAAGTGGGCAGTATATTAAAGTTTTCAGAACTGATAGAGGAGGAGAATATATCTCAAAGGAATTTCTGCATTTCTGCAGAGAGAATGGCATACACAAGCAGTTTACCACAAGGTACACACCGCAACAGAATGGAGTTTCTAAAAGGAATAATCGAACCATAATGGAAATGGTGAGAAGTATGCTAAAGGCAAAACACTTGCCGAATGAATATTGGGCAGAAGCAGCAAACTGTGCTGTGTATATTTTGAATAGATGCCTTGCAAAAGCTGTGATGAACAAAGTTACAGAAGAAGCGTGGAGTGGCAGAAAACAAGGAGTCGCCCACATGAGATTTTTTGGATGTGTGGCATATGCACACATTCCAGACAAGTTGAGAAAGAAGTTTGACAGTAAGGGGGAGAAGTGTATTTTCCTTGGATATTATGAAGATTCCAAAGGATACAGATTGTATAACCCATCCAAAAAGAAGTTTGTGATAAGTAGAGATGTGCAATTCATTGAAGAGGAAGCGTGGGATGGAGGCATTGAAAAAAGAGTCAATGTTAAACACTTTTTATCTCATGATGAAGATGAGGGAGATGTGGTTCAAATTAACAACTCATCTGTTGCACAACCTCCACCAGCACAAGGAAAGAAAGGGACACCTCAAGCAGCAGTGAGAACACCCTTGAGAAGAAGTGGAAGTGCATATCCGAGCACACCACATGGAGCAGAACTAAGTGCTTCTTCAAGCACGATACACCAAGTGAAAGAGGAACAAAATTAAGAAGCATTAGAGAAATCTATGAGCAAGGAGCACCAAATGAAGGTATGAATTCCATATTTTCTTTTTATTGTCAAGTTTATGATCCTATTCATTTTGAAGATGCTATTAAAGATAGAAAATGGATAGAAGCTATGGATGATGAAATTAATGCCATAGAGAAGAACAAAACATGGGAGTTGGTTGATCTCCTAGAAGGCAAAGAAGTTATTAGAGTTAAATGGGTCTATAAGACCAAAAGCAACGCTGAAGGAAAAATATAAAGACACAAGGCCAGACTTGTTGTCAAGGGATATAAGTAGAAGCATGGGATAGATTATGAAGAAACTTTTGCACCAGTTGCAAGAATGGAGATAGTAAGAGCAGTGCTGTCAATAGCAGCACAAAACAAATGGAAAGTATACCAGATGGATGTAAAATCTGCATTTTTAAATGGAGTTTTAATGGAAGAGGTATATGTGGAACAACCTCTCAAATATGAGAAGAAAGTCCAAGAGCATAAGGTCTGCAAATTGAAGAAAGCTCTTTATGGGCTAAAGCAAGGTCCAAGAGCATGGTACAATAGGATAGATTCATATCTACTAGAAAATGGATTTGAAAAGTGTGAGGGAGAACCCACCCTCTACATCAAATAAAAGGATGGTAAGATGCTCATTGTTGTTTTATATGTTGATGATTTAATATTTACAGGTAATGATGATTAGCTTATTGAGAATTTTAAAATAGTCAGGAAAGATGAATTTGAAATGACTGACATGGGTTTGTTGAGATACTTCTTAGGAATAGAAGTAGAAAAAAATGAGAAAGGGATTTTTGTTTCTCAAGCAAAGTATGTGAATCAAGTTTTGGAAAGATTTAATATGCAGGAGTGCAAAGTTGCAATTACTCCCACAGTAATGGGATTGAATTTGAGTAAAGATGACAATAGCAAAGAGTTTGATCCAAGTTTGTATAAAAGCATAGTTGGCAGCCTCATGTATTTGACTGCAACTAGGCCAGATATTATGCATGCTGTTAGTTTAATTTACAGATTTATGGAGAAGCCAAAAGAAGCACATTGGCAAGTAGCAAAGAGAATTCTGAGGTATGTTAAAAGAACTAAAAGGTATGGTATTTTATATACTACTTCAGAAAATTCAGAATTAGTTGGATACACTGACAGTGATTGGGATGGAAGTGTAGATGATCAGAAGAGCACCTCCGGTTATGTTTTTCATATGGGTTCAGGAGCCATTTCATGGGCTTCCAAGAAATAGCCTATTGTAGCACTATCTACAGCAGAGGCAGAGTATGTGGCAGCTATAGCGGCAGCGTGTCAAGCAATTTGGATGAGAATAATGTTGAGAATTTTATGCCAAGAACAGGTAAAAGGGACAGTGATTTATTGTGACAATATCTCAGCTATTGCATTGTAAAAGAATTATGTGTTTCATAAAAGAACAAAACACATAGACACAAAATTTCATTATATCAGAGAATTGGTAAAAAATGGAGAAATTGTTTTACAGCATTATAAAATAGAGGAGCAATATGCAAATATTTTAACAAAGCCATTGGGACAGAGGACCTTTGAGTTTTTAAGAAAATGCTTGGGTATGATGGATAACCCAGCAGCTGACTTTAAGGGGGAGCGTTGAAATATTAAAGTCACCTTCCAGCCTTGGGCAGGAAGAAAAGAGTACAAAGGCAGCAACAGGAGAAGTTTTGAGTGCACAACACTATATATTAAAGAAGGATGGAAGAATTGTAAGGAATAAATTAACTCTTGATGGGTCGCAGCCACAAATTGCAGAGGAGATTTGATTTTTTTACGGGCGTAGCCGTTTTTGCAGTGGAATGAAGATTTTTCCTGTAGTTCTGAACTACGGAGGAGAAAAGTTAATTAAAAACAGTCATTTCGAGAGTTTAAAGCCCTTAACAACCAGAATGGAGAAAATTATTCAAACAGGCGGAATTCCTTTTAATTTCTGAAATGGCAGGACAAGTGGTCCCCACCACTTATATGCTAAATCGCAATTGCAAGTTTCATACACAGTGTCTTGTTGATATGAAAATTTGCGATGCGATCTAATCACAATCGCAAATCGCAATGCAAATGGATCATAAACCAAGTGTCTTGTTGATATGGCAGAGTTCTGCAAGCAGAACGTTTAATACATTGAAACATATATTATAATCGCCCCCACAGCAGTGGAGGCCCGTGGGTCCATTTGACCACGTGGCGAAGACTAAATGGAATCGCAAAGTTCAATCGCAAGGTTCAATCGGAAGGTATTATGTGTTGGGCCCAATTACACTTTTTAAAGTGGCGGACCCGATCCAGGTATAGGATGGAGTTCATTAATTCCATTACGTCCGTCTTTGAATCGCAATCGGAACCTCTTTAGAATGAGGCCCGATCGTACAGTGTTGAAGTCCAGACCCGATTGGTTTGTGAGCCAAATTTCATATTCGGTCATCACGTCCGTTTGTCAATTGCAATCAGAACTTTTGTTAGTGCAACAGAGTTTATTTCTGTGCACTGTGTCTGTAGTAGTCATTTTCTTTATGTTATCCCTCTGTGTTAAGAGGAATATTTGTAACAGTTCTTAAAAGAAATAGAAAGTTTGTTTTATAGTTTGAAAACTCTGTCCACTGTCAAAAGAAGTTTTAAATTTCTCTGTGTTTAGAGGAGGGGAGCTTACTCTCTCCATTTGGAATTCTCAATATTCCAACAAAGTAAAGTTTACATTGCAATGCCATCTAACGCAATTTCATCAATTAAATCCTTAGCTCCTCAAGCCAGGCCTGCTGGGTTCGGGTTAATACCTATACTTGGGGTCTAGGTCCTATATTGTTCGTGCATTTCAAATGATTCTATCTGTTGGGTGGGTGCACAAACTCACTACCATATAAGAGGGGAGGGGGTATCCAAAAATATTAGTTCTGCCCGTGGCTGATAAGGTAGGAAGTAAAGGTAGCGAGGAGACCCCTGTAATTATCGATCTTACTCCTGGGATATGAACTATCCAGGCTATCCAATTATGGATCTAGGCAGACACCATGCTAGCAAGAGCGACTGATCTTCTATCGATCCCAATATCTGAGCCTCATAGCGGTAAGTAGGTGAGTAGAAATAGTGCAATAGGTGGTGGTATCGAGAGAATAGGCAATGCGGTAGCTCCTAAGTGTCCTAACGTTATGTGATGCCCTCTCCTCCTAAATAGGAAAGTAGGGTAAGTAGTCGGGTCGGTAACTCTAATAAGGTCTTGTAAGCAGGTGTCCTTCCGTTTTGATAGGTTTTAAAGAGTGCTATTGTAACAGCCATAGGAGTGGCTACTCAAATCTTCCCAGTTATGAGAGTTTATACAACCTGAAGTGGTATATTTGGATTGTATGTTCTCTTCTATGAGTGATAAATCCATAGATAAAGTGAGATTATTTGGTAAAATGTGTTTACTCCAGTGCTTTAGTTGTAATCACTGAGTGGCACCATTAGATGTATGGTAATGCATGTAATGAGTGAGCACCAATGGATAGGTACAATGCATGTAATGTGTGATTTGCAATGGAAAATTATATTTTTATGATATTAAAATCTATTTATATTATACTATATATTGCCTTGAAAGAATTATTATATGATCCTTTTTAAATTTTTAAAAGACAAACATGCAGACTACTTTTGAAATATGGATTGCTCAATCCTTGCATCCACTTTATGACCAAGTATCATTGGAATGCTTCATGAAGAGGTATCAAAACATCATATATTAGTTAGTTTTATTATGAGTGATATATTTGTTTTAAGCTATCTATATCTATATCTATATATAGATCTTTATCGACGAAAACTATAATTTTGCATAGACAAGACCTAGCAGGCCTACACTAGATAGATAGACATACAAACCCTATGTTCAAATGTTTCCAAGAAGATACATTAAAAATTATGATAAGGAGAAACGTCTGAAACTAAAAACCCTAATTATGCACTAGACAGTAGACACACCTTAGATGCAGATTCTTGTATTCTACAACACACACTCATTTAGCACATTTATTTTAAGGAGTAACGCCTAAGCCTAAAAACCCTAATTCTAGACTAGATAGTAGACACACACCTTAGATGTAGATTATTGTATTCTATAATACACACTCATTTATTTTTATTTGTTTGTTTAAAGTAGTTTGGTAGTTCGGTACATGTTCAATCCCAACTAAGTTAACAATTGGAATCATGTATACTAGGTAAATTTATTTACAAAAGTGTGGAAAAGGGTTCTAGATTAATATCACCCAGAATAATCTTTATATATATATACACACACTATTAATCAACAATTATTCATATACATATATATAAATGAGAATTAGTTCACACTAATATATTTGCTCATTTTCATGTGAATGTGTAACATCTATAACTTATATATATATATATTATATTTTTTAAATGTTATTGTTTTAAGGACTAAATATTTCAAATAGGTGGTGGCGTTTATCTATTGACTAAGGATATTATATCCAAAGAAAATGGTAGGGTGAAGGGCCAACCAGTTTTTATGACGATAATACACATTATAGCTTACAATTAGAAGTCTTCATAACTTAGAATTAGATTGATGTATACCGTTTTATTTTGATGAGTTTATTTTATCCATTACTCTTTATAACCTATCGATAACTTAAATGCACATCAAGTTAATGGCGTTGCATACCATTTTATTTTGATGAGTTCATTTTATCCATTACTCTTTATAACCTATGGATAAGTTAAATGTGCATCAACCTAATGGTGTTATCTCTGTGATGATTAACCTAGGTTATGAGTAGACCCAAATTAATATCCTAGGAGATTATGTCTTTTGACTATTTGCTAAATTTCATAAGAGGGATCTCATTTACTTTAGTAGAATCTGAGTTCTAAAATTTTGTTGGAATTTCTGAATAATTCCTTAACAACTGAGAGAAAACAAAATTTCTCTTCCTAACACAGAGATAACAATATAAAAATTGTGCACAGAGAGAGATATGGAGTAAAAGCTCTTCTTCATTCAAATTAAAAGAAAACTATTACAAAATGATATTTTCTCCTCTGAACTTCAGTTCTGGATTTTCACAAAAGGTGCACTTAGCTGCTACAAAACACAATGTTTTCAAATTCTCTGTCTCAGTGTTTTAACACAGTCACTGCTCTCTGTCTTTTTCCTTTGGGCATACACAGTAAAAAAAAAATGCACATAGTGCTCTTCTCTTCATATTTTAATTACACAACCTTCGGGCTTATATATTTTGCCTACAGGATTCTTCACAGTCTATACATATGCAAAATGGTTTATGAATTTATCACATCCAATTTCGGGCTTGCTGACTATGCACCTGAACTGTGCGATAGAGCTCTCATTTGCTGAGGCTCGACACGCTGGCAGAATTCAAAGTTTTATCCAAACTGCTTCAAAGGTTTATCACATCCATTTTGTGCATGGGTGACGTCAGATCATTTTTGTGCGATACACATAGGATTCACTGTGGGGATGGTGATGTGGAGTGGTGGGTTCCACACAAATGACGTAGGGTCATTTGAATTAAAATTAAATGGCTCGTTTAATTAAAATGGTTTGTTGGTGGAGTTTATGGCACATAAGGCAGAGTTTTAAATGTGTTATGGTGTCGCGGATAAGAACAAGGGTTGCATGGTAAAACCAAAAATTTCTTTGCAGACATAAGTTACGACCTCATAAACATAAATTTTATCTTGTAGGGTTTAAACAAAAATTTCAAACTCAAAATTTATTGCACGATGGTGTGCGAATTTAAACAAACGATCTTTTGCTACTATTGTCCTTTGGGATTAAATCAAAACATGAATTTCTATCCTCCTGCTCAATGTTGCAGTTGGAATTAAATTTCCAACACTCCCCCTCAATTACAACTTTTGTTCTCATACATACCCAAACATTTTATTAAGTAATTAAAACTTTTCTGCCCCAATGGTTTTGTCAATATATCAACAAACTTCTCTTCTATTCTGCAATACTGCAAAACAATTTCCCCATTGTTCACTAATTCTTTGATGTAATGATACTTTGCATAAATGTGTTTCGTTATCTTATGAAACACTGAATTCTTAGATAAAGATATAACTGAGCTATTATCACAATACACTATTGTGCCTTTTACCTGTTCATGACACAAAATTCTCAACATTCTTCTCATCCATACTGATTGACATGTTGTTGCTGTAGGTGCCACATACTCTGCCTCTGCTGTTGATAAAGCCACAATTGGTTGTTTCTTATAAGCCCATGAAATGGCTCCTGATACCATATGAAAAACAAATCTAGAGGTGCTTTTCCTGTCATCTATACTTCCAACCCAATCACTATCAGTATATCTAATCAATTCAAAATTTTCTGAAGTAGTGTATAGAATTCCATACCTCTTTGTTCCTTTCACATACCTCAGAATTATTTTTGTTGCTTGCTAATGTGCCTCCTTTGGCCTTTCCTTAAATCTGGAAATTAAAATCACACCATGCATAATATCTGGCCTAGTTACAGTCAAATACATGGGGCTTCCAACTATGATCTTATACAAACTTGGATCAAAATACTTGTTGCTATATTCTTTGCTTAAATTCAATCCATGATTGTAGGAGTAAATATTTCCAATTTTTTTTTAACATACTTTTCTTGAGAAATAGAATTTTTATTCTCATTTTGCTCTACTTCTATTCCTAAGAAGTATCTCAGCAATCCCATATCAGTCATCTCAAATTCATCCTTCATGACTGTTTTAAAATTCTCAATGAGGTAAGAATTATTACCTGTGAATATAACATCATCAACATATAAAACGACAATCAACATCTTACCATCTTTTTTTTTTGATGTATAATGTAGGTTCTCCTTCATATTTCTTAAACCCATTTTCTAGTAGATAGTCATCTATCCTACTGTACCATGCGCTTGGTGCTTGTTTCATCCCATAAAGAGCTTTGTTCAATTTGCATACCTTGTGCTCTTGGCCTACTTTCTCATATCGTAGAGGTTGCTCAATCTGCATACCTTGTGCTCTTGGCCTACTTTCTCATATCGTAGAGGTTGTTCAACATAAAACTCTTCCATCAATACTCCATTTAGGAATGTTGATTTCACAACCATTTGGTAAAATTTCCACTTGTGTTGTGTTGCTATAGATAGCAGTGCTCTTACAGTTTCCATTCTTGCAAATGGTGCAAAAGTTTCCTCATAATCTCTTCATTGTTTCTGCTTGTAGCCTTTGACAAAAAGTCTCGCCTTGTGCCTTTCAACCTTACCTTCAACATTGATTTTTGTTTTATAAACCCATTTCACTCCAATAACTTCCTTGCCTTTTGGGAGATCAACTAATTCCCATGTCTTATTTTTCTCTATGGCATTTATCTCTTCATGCATTGAAACTATCAATTTCTTATATTTTACAGCTTCTTAAAGATGAATAGGATCTTCTACATGAAAATACAATGCAAATAAAAAGTTCATACCTTTATTTGCTACCTCTTCCTCATAAATTTCATTTAGACTTCTGAATCTAGTTCCTTTTTCACTTGCTGAACTTGTGCTTGTAGAAGCACTCAAATCTGCTCCTTGTGATGTGGTTGGAGAAGCATTTTCATCACTTCTCAAGGGTGTCTTCATACCTACTTGTGGTGTCCCTTGTTTTCCTTGTGTTGGTTGAAGTGCTACTAATAATGAGGGGTTTATTTTAGCCATTTCTTCCTCATATTCATCATGTGACAAACAAATTTTTACATTCACTATTTTCTCAATGCTTCCATCCCAAGCTTCTTCTTCAATAAATTGTACATGTCTGTTTATCATGAACTTCTTGGTGGATGGGTTATACAATCTGTATGCTTTTGATTCTTCACTGTATCCAACAAATATGCACTTCTCCCCCTTACTGTCCAACTTCTTCCTTAGCTAATCTGGAATGTGTGCATAAGCCACACAACCAAAAACTCTCATATAGGTGAAAAAATGTTTTATTCCACTCCATGCTTCTTCTAGAACTTTGTTCATAACACTTTTTATTGGGCATATATTGAGCACATATGCTGCACAATGTACAACTTTAGCCCAATATTCATTTGGCAAACATTTTGCCTTCAACATGATTCTTACCATATCCATGATGGTTCTATTTTTCCTTTTAGAAACTCCGTTTTGTTGTGGTGTATATCTTGCTATAAATTTCTTGTGTATCCCATTTTATCTGCAAAAACACAAAAATTCTTTGGAGATGTATTCTCCTCCTTTGTCTATTCTTAAGACCTTAATATTCTGCCCACTTTGATTTTCTACAAGAGCTTTAAAGTTGCAGAATTTCTCAAACACTTCACTCTTCAACTTCAAGAAATAAACCCATGTTTTTCTTGTGTAATAATCAATAAATGTCAGCATATAGTGGCTATTTGCTAATGATGGTATTTGCATTGGTCCACACAAATCTGAATGGACTATTTCTAAGGGTGCCTTTGCCCTTATGCTCTTTCCTGATGGAAAGCTTTCTCTATGTTGTTTTCCCAAGATGCATCCTTCACATAGGCTGTATTTCTTTTCAATCAATGGTACCCTTTACCATTCCTTTTATATTCAAAAATTCATACCTCCAAAGTTGAGATGTCCAAATCTCAAGTTCCATAACAAATTTTCATCTTTTGCTTCTCTTTGGAATGTCTCTTGTGTCACTACTACCATTGCAGCTCCTTTCTTCAAATATGCTCTCATCTTGAGAGGAAACATTATGTTTCTTGCAATCTTCACTTGTGCAATGCATTGCTGGTTTATCCATGATGATGCATACATCAGCTTCAAAGAATACATTCTAGCCTTTCCGAATGAGTTGTCCAATGCTCAAAAGGTTCCACTTCATACCAGGCACATACTAAACATCTAATATCGATCTCCTTTCTCCTTTATTTGTCAAAACATTCGCTCTACATTTTCCAATGACAAATACCTTACTTTTTGTCCCCAAAGTAACTTGAGACTTTACATTTTCATCAATCATGGAAAACATAGAAATGTTTGCAATCATATGGTTGCTACATCTTGAATCTAGAAACCATATATCTTCATTCCTTTTTTTAGCCATATTACATTCTAAAAATAAGTTCTCTTGGCTGATATTTCCTTTTGTAGAATTATCACTGGGTCTAATACCCATGTCACTATGTTTCTTCCTACATTCATTGACATAATGCCCATACTTCTTATAGTAATGACATTGGACTTGGGATTTATCATACCTTTGTCCATGTGCTTGATTTTTTCCACCATGTTAGCTGTTGCATTGGCCTCAGTTCTGATTTTGATTTTTTCCCCTTCCACTAGTATTTGCAGGGTTGTTTCTTCCTCTATTTTGGTTTCTACCTCTTCCTTTTCCTCTATAGTTTGATCTACCCTAACCTCTTCCTCTTCCAAATTATATTTGGGTCTTGAACGCATGCTCCAAAGATGAGTTTTATATTCTACTCAATCTTTGTTCATGTGTCATCAATGATGCATGAAGCTCATCAACAGTAAACAACGAGAGATTCTTTGCTCTTCAATGGTTGTTACTATCACATCAAATCTTGAGGTTAAGCTCCTTAATACTTTCTCCTATATTCTTCTTTCTTCTATGGTCTTTCCATGAGATCTCATTTGGGTGACCAACTCAATCAACACTATGAATAATGAGTCTGTTGTATCAGACTCTTTCATGCAATTGACTTCAAAATATCTTCTCATTAACTGAAGATTTTATGTCTTTACCTTCTCCACACCTTGGTAAGCTGTCTGGAGGGTATCCCATACATCTTTGGACCTCTTTTCTGCTGCAATTCTTGGAAGTATGCTTTCATGTATTTTCTGATAGAGATAGAAGAGGGATTTTGAGTCCTTCTTCCTATTACTCTTTAGAAAATCCTTCTCTGCCTGTGTTAAGGCATTATATGGTTGCTCATCTGCTGGTTCTTCTAAACCATATTCAACTAGATCCCATAAACCTTGAGAGGCAAGCAGGGCTCTCATTGTGATTGCCCAATAGTCATAGTTCTTCCCATTAAACTATGGGAGTTGAGTATTTCCCATACTCATTCTTGTGTTGGCTCCTACCATAGTTAACTTACAGAACTATGCTTTAAAGCTTGATTGTGTTTTTAAATAAACCTTCTCACTGTTGAGAGATTAAATTCTTCCTTCAAGAGACTTCCCTGGACTGCACTCTTCAAGAAGACAAAAAAATATATTTTTGATAAATACCTTGTTTTGTTGAGCTTTCACACTGCTGGAGAAAACTTCAACAAAATTCTTCTTCCTTCAGCTTCTTTAGAAAATGTAAAGATCATGGACTAGCTCCTTTACCATGTTGGAATTTCTGAATAATTCATTAAGAATTGAGAGAAAAAAAAAATTATCTTCCTAACACAGAGATAACAATATAAAAATTGTGCACAGAGAGAGATATGGAGTAAAAACTCTTTTTCATTCAAATTAAAAGAAAATTATTACAAAATTATATTTTCTCCTCTGAACTTCAAATCTGGATTTTCACAAAAGGTGCACTTAGCTACTACAAAACACAACGTTTTCTATTTCATTATTTTAACACAGTCACTGCTCTTTGATTTACACACATAGAGTCTCTCTGTGTCTTTTTCCTCTGAGCATACACAATAAAAGAAAATGCACACAGTGCTATTCTCTGTATATTTTAATTACACAACCTTCAGGCTTATATATTCTGTCTACGAGCTTTTTCACAGTCTGTACATACATTCAAATGCGTTGTTGTTTTATATATATTATATACATATAATATATATATATATATATATATATATATATATATATATATATATTGCCCTAAGTTAAAAGACATTAACTTTATATCACCGTGGCATATAAAACATAAAACATTAAAATTTTATCCTAAGGTTTAAAACCTTATACAAATTCTTTTCGCGGATTTCAAGCATCCTTATGCAAAATGGTTTATGACTTTAACGCATCAAATTTCGGGCTTGCTAACTGTGCACCCGAACCATGCGATAGAGCTCTGATTGGATGAGGCTTGACACACTGGCGAAATTCAAAGTTTTATCCAAATTGCTTCAAAGGTTTATCACATCCATTTTGTGGATGGGTGACGTCGGCTCATTTTTGTGCGATACGCACGAGATTGGCTGTCAGGATGGTGATGTGGAGCGGTGGGCTCCATGCAAATGACGTAGGGGCATTTGTATTAAAATCAAATGGTGCATTTAATTAAAATGGTTGGTTGGTGGAGTTCATGGTGCGTAGGGTAGAGTTTTAAATGCGGTATGGTGCTGCGGATAAGAATAGGGGTTGCGTGGTCAAACCACAAATTTATTTGTAGACACAGGGTACAACCTCATAAACATAAATTTTATCTTGCAAGGTTTAAACAAAAATTTCAAACTCAGAATTTATTTCATGGTGGTGTACGAATTTAAGCAAAGAATCTTATGCCACTGCTATCCTTCGTGATTAAATCAAAACATGAATTTTGTCCTCCTGCTCAGTCTTGTAGTTGGAATTAAATTTCCAACAAATTTGTTTGGACCAAGAATACAGATTTCGCTACCATCTGCCATTCCATAATATTTATGTGACAGAGACCTACGCCTGAGCATGCATTAGGTTTAGCTAATATAGAGTCCACATTTACGAGTAACATTCAGGAGAAATGTTATAGGTAATCACTTATGTTATACTATGCACAATTGTAACTAGATTCCTTCACCTCCACAAATTTTCTAATTGTCACAACTCACACTCGTTTACTTCACCTCTGTAGATCATGTAGTTACCCCTGCACCACTATATCATTAATTTAATGTTTTCACTCGTTATATCTAGCCACCGGTATCTGAATTAACTATGATGTAATCAACAGTGTGGGATTAGCTAAGATTGTATAACAGTCAAGTTGACTTATTAATAATTTGAGCTGTTATCATAAACTAATGGTGGTTCAACCTTCAGGAACAACTGTACAAAGACTACAGATACATGAATTGTGAGGTTTCCACAACAAAATTCCACCATAAAAAACACAATTATAACCTTTACATGATATCTCTACTTGTAATGAGTTGATTGGAATTATCAATTGTCATGAGTAATGAAAACTAATAATTTTTAATAGATTACAACTTGCATCCAAACATCTATGGGATTCAAAAACGCCTATGCTACAATTTATTTTTTCCTAATCAACAAAACGATAAATGGGAGTTTGATCCACCCAAAATGTGAGAAAATATACATGTGGATGATGTTGAATTCTAGTAGCTAGGTGTAGGTTGACACAATATCTTAGAGCTAAACTAAGGAATAACTTGAATTTTTTCCAAATGGTTTAATGGTGAAATATAGGGACGTCAAACCCTATTGTTATAACTTAAAAAAATTGAGTGGTATGTTAACTGCTGGATCAATGAAAGGTTGAGTGGTCCGTGATGGAAAATATAGTTTGAATAATTCATAATATGCTAAAATCCAAGGGCTACCAAAGTGACAAATTTTGATTTGATTGGTGCCTCCACTGAAGAATGTGAAAATACCGAGTGAGCCCTTGATCTCATTCTTGAACTTATCAAATTCATGACTGAAAATAATTTTATCATCCTTGGATGAATTAACTTACACATACTTAGGGCATTACTATGGAAAAGAGAAAAGAAAAATGTAAAGCCAAATATATACAACATATGCAATGGTAATGTCAGGGAATGATTTTTTCGACTTGGAAAGACATGATTTCCAAATTTTATTAACTCCCTTTTGATTCTTCACTGTATCCAACAAATATGCACTTCTCCCCCTTACTGTCCAAATTATTCCTTAGCTAATCTGGAATGTGTGCATAAGCCACACAACCAAAAACTCTCATATAGGTGAAAAAATGTTTTATTCCACTCCATGCTTCTTCTAGAACTTTGTTCTTAACACTTTTTGTTGGGCATCTATTGAGCACATTTGCTGCACAATGTATAACTTCAGCCCAATATTCATTTGGAAAACATTTTTTCTTCAACATGATTCTTACCACATCTATGATGGTTCTATTTTTCCTTTTAGAAACTCCATTTTGTTGTGGTGTATATCTTGCTGTAAATTTCTTGTGTATCCCATTTTATTTGCAAAAACACAGAAATTATTTGGAGATGTATTCTCCTCCTTTTTCTACTCTTAAGACCTTAATATGCTGCCCACTTTGATTTTCTACAAGAGCTTTAAAGTGGCAAAATTTCTCAAACACTTCACTCTTCAACTTCAAGAAATAAACCCATGTTTTTCTTGTGTAATCATCAATAAATGTTAGCATATAGTGGCTACCTGCTAATGATGGTATTTGCATTGGTCCACACAAATATGAATGGAATATTTCTTAGGGTGCCTTTGCCCTTATGCTCTTTCCTGATAAAAAGCTTTCTCTATGTTGTTTTCCTAAGATGCAGCCTTCACATAGGTTGTATTGATTTTCAATCAATGGTAATCCCTTTACCATTCCCTTTATATTAAAAAATTCATACCTCCAAAGTTGAGATGTCCAAATCTCAAGTGCCATAACCAATTTTCATCTTTTTCTTCTCTTTGGAATGTCTCTTGTGTCACTGCTACCATTGCAGCTCCTTTCTTCAAATATGCTCTCATATTGAGAGGAAACATTCTGTTTCTTGTCATCTTCACTTATGTAATGCATTTCTTGCTTGTTGGTTTATCCATGATGGTGCATACATCATATTCAAAGAATACATTGTAGCCTTTCCGAATGAGTTGTCCAATGCTCAAAAGGTTACACTTCATGCCAGGAACATACTAAACATCTGATATCGATCTCCTTTCACCTTTATTTGTCAAAAAATTCACTCTAACTTTTCCCATGACAAAGACCTAACTTTTTGTCCCCAAAGTAACTTGAGACTTTACATTTTCATCAATCATGGAAAACATAGAAATGTTTGCAATCATATGGTTGTTACATCCTGAATCTAGAAACTATATATCTTCATTCTTTTCTTTAGCCATATTACATGCTAAAAATAAGTTCTCTTGGCTGATATTTCCTTTTGTAGAATTAGCACTCGGTCTACTACCCATGTCACTAGGTTTCTTCCTACATTCATTGACATAATGCCCATACTTATTATAGTAATGACATTGGACTTGGGATTTATCATACTTTTGTCCATGTGCTTGATTTTTTCCACCATGTTAGCTATTGCATTGGCCTCAGTTCTGATTTTGATTGCTGCCCCTTCCACTAGTATTTGCAGGGTTGTTTCTTCCTCTATTTTGGTTTCTGCCTCTCCCTTTTCCTCTGTAGTTTGATCTGCCCTAACCTCTTCCTCTTCCAAATTATATTTGGGTCTTGAAGGCATGCTCCAGAGATGAGTTTTCTATTCTACTCAATCTTTGTTCATGTGTCATCAATGATGCATGAAGCTCATCAACAGTAAACAATGAGAGATTCTTTGCTCTTAAATGGTTGTTACTATCACATAAAATCTTGAGGGTAAGCTCCTCAATACTTTCTCCTCTATTCTTCTTTCTTCTATGGTCTTTCCATGAGATCTCATTTGGGTGACCAACCCAATCAACACTGTGAAGAATGAGTCTGTTGTATCAGAATCTTTCATGCTATTGACTTCAAAATCTCTTCTCATTAATTGAAGCTTTTATGTCTTTACCTTCTCCACACCTTGGTAGGCTGTTTGGAGGGTATCCCATACATCTTTGGACCTCTTTTCTGCCGCAATTATTTGAAAAATGATTTCATGTATTGCCTGATAGAGATAGAAGAGGGATTTTGAGTCCTTATTCCTATTACTCTTTAGAAATTCCTTCTCTGATGTGCTAAGGCATTATATGGTTGTTCATCTGCTGGTTCTTATAAACCATCTTCAACTAGATCCTATAAACCTTGAGAGGAAAACAGGGCTCTCATTGTGATTTCCCAATAGTCATATTTCGTCCCATTAAAATGTGGGAGTTGAGTATTTCCCATACTCGTTCTTGTGCTGGCTCCTACCATAAATAACTTACAGAACTATGCTTTAAATCTTGACTGTGTTTTTAAATAAACCTTCTCACTGCCGAGAGATTATATTCTTCCTTCAAGAGACTTCTCTGGACTGAACTCTTCAAGAAAACAAAAAACTCTATTTTTGATAAATACCTTGTTTTGTTGAGCCTTCACACTGCTGGAGAAAACTTCAACAAAATTCTTCTTCCTTCAGCTTCTTTAGAACATGTAAATATCCTGGACTAGCTCCTTTACCATGTTGGAATTTCTGAATAATTCATTAAGAACTGAGAGAAAAAAAAATTCTCTTCCTAACACAGAGTTAACAATATAAAATTTTTTCACAGAGAGAGATATGGAGTAAAAAATCGTTTTCATTCAACTTAAAAGAAAACTATTACAAAATTACATTTTCTCCTCTGAACTTCAGTTGTAGATTTTCACAAAAGGTGCACTTAGCTACTACAAAACACAATGTTTTCAAATTCTCTATCTCACTATTTTAACACAGTCACTGCTCTTTGATTTACACACACAGAGTCTCTCTCTGTATCTTTCCTCCGGGCATACACAATAAAAGAAAATGCACACAGTGCTCTTCTCTATATATTTAAATTACACAACCTTCATGCTTATATATTCTTCCTACGAGCTTATTCACAGTCTGTACATACATTAAAATGCATTATTGTTATATATATATATAAAATAAAACATATATATTTCCCTAAGTTAAAAGACATTAACTTTATATCACCGTGGCATATAAAACATAAAACATTAAACTTTTATCCTAAGGTTTAAAACCTTATACAAATGCTTTTCGCGGATTTCAAGCATCATTATGCAAAATGGTTTATGAATTTATCGCATGAAATTTTGGGCTTGCTAACTATGCACTTGAACCATGCGATAGAGCTCTAGTTGGCCAAGGCTTGAGACACTGGCGAAATTCAAAGTTTTATCCAAACTGCTTCAAAGGTTTATCACATCCATTTTTTGGATGGGTGATGTCAGCTCATTTTTGTGTGATACACACGAGATTGGCTGTGAGGATGTTGATGTGTAGCGGTGGGCTCCATGCAAATGACGTAGGGTAATTTGAATTAAAATCAAACGGTGCGTTTAATTAAAATGGTAGGTTGGTGGAGTTTATGGTGCATAGGGCAGAGTTTTAAATGTGGTATGGTGCTGCGGATAAGAATAGGGGTTGCGTGGTCAAACCAAAAATTTATTTGCAGACACAGGCTACGGCCTCATAAACATAAATTTGATCTTGCAGGGTTTAAACAAAAATTTCAAACTCAAAATTTATTTCACGGTGGTGTGCAAATTTAAACAAACAATCTTTTGCCACTACTGTCCTTCGTGATTAAATCAAAAAATGAATTTATATCCTCCTGCTCAGTCTTGCAGTTGGAATTAAATTTCCAACAAATTTGTTTGGACCAAGAATACATATTTCGCTACTATCCTCCATTCCATAATATTTATGTGACAAAGACTTACGCCTGAGCATGCATTAGGTTTAGCTAATCTAGAGTCCACATTTACTGGTAACATTTAGGAGAAATGTTATAGGTAATCACTTATGTGATACTACACAAAATTGTAACTAGATTACTTCACCTTCACAGATTTTATAATTGTCACAACTCACACTCGTTTACTTCAGCTCTATAGATCATCTAGTTACCCCTGCACTGCTATATCATTAATTTAATGTTTTCACTCATTACATCTAGTCAGCAGTATCTAAATTAACTATCATGTAATCAAGAGTGTGGGATTAGCTAAGATTGTATAACAGTCAAGTTGAATTATTAATAATTTGAGTTGTTATCATAAACTAATGGTGGTTCAACCTTCAGGAACAACTGTACAGAGACTACAGATACGTGAATTGTGAGGTTTCCACAACAAAATTCCACCATAAACAACACAATTATAACCTCTACATGATATCTCTACTTGTAATGAGTTCATTGGAATTATCAATTGTCAGGAGTAATGACAACTAGTAATTTTTAATAGATTACAACTTGCCTCCGAACATATATGGGATTCGAAAACGCCTATGCTACAATTTCTTTTTTCCTAATCAAAAAAACGATAAATGGGAGTTTTATCCACCCAAAATGTGAGAAAAGATACATGTGGATGATGTTGAATTCTAGTAGCTAGGTGTAGGCTAACACATTCTCTTAGAGCTAAACTAAGGAATAACTTGATTTTTTTCCAAATGGTTTAATGGTGGAATATAGGGACGTCAAACCCTATCGTTATAACTTGAAAAAATTGAGTGGTATGTTAATTGTCGGATCAATGAAAAGTTGAGTGATCCGTGATGGAAAATATAGTTTGAATAATTCATAATATGCTAAAATCCAAGGGCTACCAAAGTGATAAATTTTGATTTGATTGGTGCCTCCACTGAAGAATGTGAAAATACCGAGTGAGCCCTTGATCTCATTCTTGAACTTATCAAATTCATGACTGAAAATAATTTTATCATCCTTGGATGAATTAACTTACACATACTTAGGGCATTACTATGGAAAAGAGAAAAGAAAAAGGTAGAGCCAAATATATACAACATATGCAATGGTAATTTCAGGGAATGATTTTCACAACTTGGATTGACATGATTTCCAATTTTTATTAACTCCCTTTTTCACTGTAGATATATAAATAGAAAAAGTGATAGGATTAATGGTATATCAAGATTATGAAATACTATGATCAAGATGTGAATGTGGAGGTTTAGGGATTCAAGCTCAACTTTGGAGGGTTCATATTCATCCCTCATATGCTAGAGATATTCATGTGAGTAAATATTTTTTCCTATTGGTTTAAAATCTATAATGTTAATCATTATAAAACTAAGATTTTTTTAAATTTATTTATTTAGAAATATAGATTTGGAAGATGTTGGATGCTCAACACACAATATAGTTGAATTATATAAGTATTGATAATAAATATGACCTTTATTGTATCAATATATTATTTTTTATCTATATCAATGCTTTCAAAGTGGAAAAGGTGGAGGAATCAACTCATAAAATTTTTACTAGCTAGACGTAGTTTGAAAAAATGGGGTATGAAACCTTCCATGAGTAGTTTGAGGCATCAAGTAGTGTTTTTTGGGGGAATTTTTTTTATTTATTAAGCATTTCAATATTTTTTCTCTATTCTACACACATATACATTTCCAATGGTTCAAGAATCACGTCAATTAGATTTCATATGGAAAACTTATGCCACTCTAAAGTTATGCTTCCTATTTTGACCATCATAATTCAAGAGAATGCCATATTAGCCCTCATTATTCATGCTAAAGGGGATATTCTTGTGATAATGATGGATAATAATTTAGAAGAGTGTATCATAACTCTAATTAAGAATTGAAGGAGTCCAACTTAACCAATAGTAGGTGAGAGAAGATATGGGGAGAGAAAATAGAGAGCATGTTATGTATATTTTATTAATTATTAGTTAAATATAGTTATCTTAGGTTTATTAATGTGGAAGGGCATGATCAATGATCATGCCTCTTTGCCAAGGGACACCATAAGGATGTATTTAAAGCCTTGGTGATTCCCCATTATAATCATCTCATCTTTTATCAATAATAATATATAATTATCAAGTTTCCCAGAGTTTGTACACTCCATTGGTATCAGATCAGTCGCTCTTCATGATCTGTGTGATCACCAAGAATTAAGGAATTACAAGAAAATTTCAGAATTGTAGATTTTTTTAAAACCAAGTGCTTGTGGGCAGCAACATTTGTTTAAAAAAGAAAAAGAATATATATATATATATATATATATATATATATATATATATATATATATATATATATATATATATATATATATATATATATATATATATATATCTATATCTATATCTATATCTATATCTATATCTATATCTCTATATATATATATATATATATATATATATATATAATAAAAGAGAGAAGGAAAGTTAACATAAATGGGGAAATAAATTAAAAGGAAATATTTTTTTTTAAAAGAAAGTAGTTCCAAAAGATAAAAAAGAAAAAGAGATACATATACGTACATATCAAGAAAAAATACAATTAAAAAGGAAAAAGAAATAAGGAATAGTAATTTCTTGTGGTTTACAAGCTCATGGTTTTGGAAGCCCATGGTAATTGCCCATGGTATTAAAACCCATTCCCCCTTTTCAAAACAACATGACTTTTCAAAGTTAACAAATTTTTTTTCCCCATATATATATATATAATAAAAATTATTATTATTACTTAATTAAAAAAAAAACTGGCAGAAAAATATTCCCCACCACATACGCGCTCAATGACGTCATCAATGTCGATGGCCGATTTCCAAACAAAATTGTTGGATCTCGAAAAAAAGATCAATAATAATTTAGATGACTTTGGAAAAATATTAGTCGGTCTCGAAGGTACAGTTGCAGGAAGCTCCAAAGAAATCAAAAAAGGTTCAAGATATGACGAATCGAATAGAAAGACAAATGTGGCTAAATCATCACGAGGCCACAGAAAATCATAGTGTAGCAATGAAAAAGATGACAGAACTGTTCGATAAGTTAAATGATAAGCTAGATAAGATAAGTCAGACACAAGAATCAATATTCCCGAATGTTGAACATAATCAACTGAACAATGTAGCTAATTCAGATCAAAATCATGAATATAACATGTTTGAAAAAATGCAATTAAATGAGGTTGAATTGGAAATCAGCTCACATGAAATCTATAGTGTTGAATCACCTAGAAGTAGAGACTTTGAGATCAACCATGAAAATTGTAGAGCTAATAAACCAAGAGAAGAAAATGCAACTCAATCCACTAATAAAGCCATTAATGCAGCAATAGAAGTTATTGAGAACTTTTATATAAATGAAAATCCAATGGCAGAAAAAGAATTCAACGTGACTGCTATCACAAATGCAAAAATAGACATATTCATTGAAAATGAAAGAAACCATGAAAACGAAGATGCTTATAAACAGCAAAATGTTTCATCCCTAGATTTGAAAGAAAAAAGTGAAGAGACAAACACATCCGAAGCGCCTGATACAATGCCGAAAGTTGTTGAGGCCTTCGATGATGAAGCAGATATGGTTGTTAAGAAGGAGGCATTTTATGATGGCAAGAAGTTGCATCGAACGATAATTGCTGGTAACTTACCTCTAAATCTAAAAAGGAATCACGAAGAATCACCAGAAGAACAAGGAATAGTTCGGAAACACGAAAAAGTCTTCCAAGACCTGCCAATCAAAGTACCTCCTAATAAGGAACATGAGCATCCAATAGAAGTCAAGAAAGGACCTGACCCTGTCAATATCAAATCTTGTCGCTATCCACATCACCAAAATATTGAACTCGAGAAGATGCTCCACGATATTTTTGAAATGTGGGAAGCAAGAGCTCGTCGCTCGAGAAACCCAGGTATTCGTCAATGTTGTCCATCATTACGTATGCTTTGAGGACAAAGCATCTTTAAGACAGGGGCAATGTTATGTATATTTTATTAATTATTAGTTAAATATAGTTATCTTAGGTTTATTAATGTGGAATGGCATGATCAACGATCATGCCTCTTCGCCAAGGGACACCATAAGGTTGTATTTAAAGCCTTGGTGATTCCCCATTGTAATCATCTCATCTTTTATCAATAATAATATATAATTATCAAGTTTACCAGAGTTTTTACACTCCAGAGGATTTGTGCACTATAGCATCCCATGGGCCACATACCTCACTTCTTTATACTTTCATTTATTTCTTTCTAAAGAAAGAGAGAAAATCTACCTCACCTTCTAGTTGGGTTTTGTCTTGAAAGGGTTTCCTAGGTTATATATTGTTTTAATTTGTGATTTTTTAGTTTTCTACATATTTTATCTATTGCATGTATAAACATATGACAATAATTAAATAATCGTTAAATTCAAGGATAAATTAACCCTCATAGCATAGATTTCATATTTGAAACATATTTCTATCAATTGTGACGAATTGTCCAATGGAATATTCATGTAAATTCTTGGATCATATTGGAATCATAAAATATTTCTTTTGTATATTGTGAGTTACAAGGGATCTATATCGATTAAACTGAAAGTTACAAAACCTTAGTCATGACCATTAGATTTGTGAATAACCCTCATGTTTCCATAGATGAGAGATTTTCACAACTAGAAGCACAAGTTGCAGATAAAAAATGTAATGTGAGTCTCCTCATGGTGGTCCTAAAAAATAAGCTCAGGCTATTCAAAGAAGTTTTAGGTTCAAATGCCAAGGTTGGATTAGAGGGGAAATTAGAAAAATGGGAAGAACCTAAAACAAAATATAAGAAAGAATTTGAAAAGGATCAACCTAGTTCAAGTGCTATGAACAATTCACAGTCCCTACTCAAAGTGGACATGAAAATCAACATCAAGATTTAATAGGGTTATATTGATGCTCTAAGGATAAATCACTGGTTGCAATGATTAGAAGTTTATTTTAGTGTTCATCATATAGAGTAAGGATATAAATTTTCGTTTCTTAGCAAAAACAACCTTGAAAAAGAAAAGCTTTAATGTTAGAATAACATCTTTTTCCTTTTGGCATAAATTGTCAACAAGTTTTAATAATGACATTAAAGATACAATATCATGACTCTGAAAAACCTTAAAATTTCAATGATAAACATGAAATTAAAGATAAAATATCAAAAGTCTTAAAATTGTAACATTTTTTATGCATGATATTAAAGATAATCTATTATCGTGTCTCTAAAAAGCCTTGAAAATCCAAAGATGACATTCAACATAAAATATCACCTATATGAAAATAAAATTCCAATGATTTTTAGGCATCGTATTAAAAATAAAATATCACTTGTAAACAAAAATAAATAGAAAACAAAAAATTTCAAAAGAAAAAAAAGCACATAGAATTTAACGAAAAAAACTAAAAATTAACCCAAAACAAAAAGAAACAAATATATATATATATATATATAATAAAAAAAACAACATAATTAAAAAATTAAAATTAAAAAGGAAATAAGAATAAAAATTTTAAAACAATAAAACTTTGAATAAAAGTAAAATAAATTAAAAATTTTAAAAAATATTTAAATTAAAAAAAAACATATAAATCTATGAAGGATACATTTTTAAATAAAAAAATTAACAATTAATTTTATTTTTATTTTTATTTTTTTTAAATTAAAAAAATAAAAATAAAATAAAAAATACAAATTAATTTTTTTTTTTTTTAAATAATAACATTTTTCAAATTCAAATTAAAAAAAAAAAATAGATATAAGTTTAAAAAATAGAAATTAAATTTAAAAAAAATAAATAAATAAATAAATAAAAATCACTGTTGCCGTTGTGGGGGCCGCGGGGCTCTGCTGACAAGTGTTTGAGAGTTATTAGTTCTCCGCTTCCTGTTGGCTAAGCCCCACGACCACTAGGGCAATGACAGTGGGCGGCAACGGTGATTCCCGGAAACGACACAGGGCAATGATTATTCTGAGAATCGACCCAGGGCAGCGGTGATTCCCGTAATCGATCCAGGGTGGTGGTGATTCTCGGAGTCGACCTAGGGTGACGGTGATTCCCGGAATCGACCCCCGCTGCCCTGGGGCTTGCAGGGCTTGGTCGGGCAGCAAAGAGCTGCGAGCTCTTTGTAGCCCGTCGGCCGAGCCCCGTGACCCCCAAGGTGGCAATAGTGATTTTTTTTTATATTATTATTATGAGATATTTTTAAATTTTTTAAATTTAATTTATTTATTTTTAAATTTAAATTTTGATTTTGATTTATTTATTTATTTATTTTTTTGTTTTATTAATTATTATTATTATTATTATTATTATTATTTTTTTTTTTTTGAAACTTTGATTTTCTTTTTAATTTAAAAAAATGAATTATTATTTTTTAAAATTTGAAAATTATATTTATATGTTTTTTTTTTTTTTTTTAAATTTAAATTTAAATTTTTATTGTGTTAAAATTTATATTTGAATATTGTTTTTATTTTTATTTTATTTATTTGAATTTCCGAATTTTAGTTATTTGATTTTTTTTTTCTCATTTTTTTTTAATTATGCTGTTTCTTTTTTTTTGTTAACTTAAATATTTTTTTGGTTAATTTTTTTTTTAGTCTTTAAATTATGAGCTTTTTGAATTTTTTGTTTTTAAATTTATTTTTTGAATTTTTTTGTTGTTTTATTTATTTAGTTTTTATTTTTATTTATTTTTAATTTTTATTTTACAAGTTATTCTGCTTTTTCTTTACACTTTTATTGGTTTTTTTAATATTTTCTTTATATTTTTTTATATTTGAATTTTTTTTGTCGTGTTTTTATTTTCTATTTTTTTTGTTTTTGTCTTATTACCAGGATGAAAATCACCACTCTAAACAAAACTGATTGATGTTCCATCAAAACTATTCAAAATTAGCATGAAAATCATTAATATTTTAAAATAAATGTTCATACTTGATAAATAAAAAAAATTAAAGTGCTAAAAAACATGACCATTTTTCTAAATCGACATGATATTTGAAAAAAAAAGTGCAAGAAAATTTGAAGTTCCAAAAATATTCTCCAAAAAAAAGAGGTTATTCCACATCACCACTTTTCAAAATTGACATGAAAATCATGACATTAAAAAAAATGTCATAAGAAAATTTAAAGTGTCAAAACTATTCTAAAAATAAAGGGTGATTCTGCATCACCTCAAAAAAATGTGTACCGGGTAATTTTCTCATTTGATCGGTAACTATGTTTAATATACTGGTATATAATGATACCTACGAAAAACACATCTCACATTTGATGTAGGTGCTAGAGACATTAAAGAGGTATAAACTACTAGAAAATATCAAGAAATGTGAGTTTACACAACAATCTTTGGTGGATATGGGTATGTGATGGGTTGTGTAAAGATGAAGATAGATTCTACCAATATGTAGACCAACATGAAGCCGATTCCCACTTTTTTATTTTTATTTTTATTTTAGGGTTTTCACTCGGGTAGCATAGTAACTCAAGAAATTCATAGCCTCTTTTTCAATAGTGGAAACACCACTCCATGCGATAAAAATGAGTGGAAAGAGTTTTAGTGGGGAAAGGGTTAGAAGAGGCCTTTAAGGAATTAGTGAAGAGGATTAGTTTTGGAATTAACGAACTTGCAACATCCCTTTGAAGTGGAGATATATGAACGTGGGTATGACATGGGAGAAATATTGATATAGGGAGGAGTTCCTATATGCTACCATTATAAAGTGTTTTATGGGGAATTTATCAACCACTATACATATGGCAAGAAAATCTATGCCTTGGTGCAATATGTGAAGAAGTGGAAACATTATCTAATGGAAAGGAAATAGTGATCCAGAAAGACCATTAGCCACTAGATTACTTACAGACATTGAGAAAGCTATAACAGACCAATAATTACAAGAGGATGGAATTTTTATAGTTGTTTCATTTAGTGATCAAGTTCGAGAAGGAAAACACATGCAAGTTGGCCAACATTCTTTCAAGGACACCCACATTGAAGGTCATAGCTTTGGGAAATATTATATATAAGGATACATTCACCCATGACGGATAAAAAGAGTTAGATTCAGAGGATGAGGAATTCAATGAGGGTTTTTAGTAATTATAGAGCCAAAAACCATGTGCATGATGTTGATAAAATAGTTGACTACCATATCTAGGATGGGTTACTCTATGGGATTGATAATTTATGTGCTCCTAAAGGTGAATCACTATATAGTTGATTAGAGAGATTCACACCTCCAAGGATTTAAGGAAATTTGGTGCAAGTAATATGATGAAAAATTTGTAGAGTTATGTATACTGACCCAATATGAAAGAATAGGTGGCTAGGTTCATAAGATGATGCATGCTTTATTGTACCATTAAGCCTAGTAATATGAACAAGGTCTATAACATCCCTTGCTTGTACCCACTTGTCTTTGGGAAAGAATTTGCATGAAATTTATGGGAGATTTATCAACAAGTAGGAAGGGTCATGACTACCTATTTGTGGTAGTTGACAGGTTTAGAAATATGTGTGTTTTAATGCCCTATAAAAAGACCATTGGCAGGAAAGAAGAAATAAAAAATTTTCTTTGGATAGGTCTAGATCCAATTTAAAATAACAAGTAGCATCATTTAGATAGGGACACAATACTTATTGTTTCATTTTGGAATACATTGTGGCATAATATGGACACAAATTTGAAGAGGTTTGAAACATTCCATCCATAGATATATGGGAAAATAAAAGTAGTCAACAAGATTATGGTGCATCTCTGAGCGGTTACAATCAAAAGCATTTGAAGGAATGGGATGGAAATCTAGTATATATACAACACTCTTATAATAAATTAGTCCACACTTTTACTAATAATTCCCTATTTGAAACTCATTTTGGATATATACCACCACCTTTGGATATTTCATATGTAAGGAGTGAGGGAGGATCTTATAGGGATGCCCTAAGGGAAGTTTTTTTTTAATAAGAATAAGAAAGTCCATATATAGCTATGGGAGACACTTCATAAGTCATAGGAAATTTATAAGGTGAGGCATGATCAAAACATAAGGAAGAGGTATTTTAAGGTGGGATACAAATCATCGGTATAATTGAACAAGGAGAGGCTACAAGGTCTCGGTAGGAAAATAAAGGCTCTATAGTCCCTTTGATATATTGGAAAAGGTGGGAGATAATTATTCTAAATTTATTCTACCCCCATACATGAACATTTAATCAATGGTGAACGTAGAGAATCTGAAACTCTATGAGCCTCCCTTGTTAAATTAGGAAGAAGAACATGTCCTACCTTCTATAGAGGATTTAGCACCAGATTCATAGGTTGATTTGATAGAAGATGCAATTTTTCAAAAGAGGTATAGAAATATAAGAAAAGGGTAACACAAACTTTAGCAAATTGGGTTGAAACAACAACTTCCAGGAAAAGTTAAATGGTACACCAGACAGAAGGTGGAGGAAAAATCTCCTCACCTCATTCATTAGAATATTAATAGGAACAAAAGCATCCAAAAATGGGGATGTGTGATATGGGTTGGATAGCTATATTATTTATCACCCATATTGATGCCTTGAAAGTGGAAGAAGTGGAGTAATAATCTCATAGGACCATTTTTATCGATGGGACCCAGGTTAGTAAATTGGGGTATGAAACCTTCCAGAAGTAGTTTGGGGAATAAAATAGTATGTTTTCAAAGTAATTTTTTTTCACATAAGCATAGAAGTTTTTGGTGATATTCTACACAGAAATAATTTTTCAACGATGTAAGAATGTCCTCAATCAGATTTTGTATGCACAAGTTATGCCACTTGGAAGTTGGCCTTCTTGTCTTGATCATCGTAATTCAAGAGGATGCCACATTAACCACCATTATTCATGAAAATGAGATAATAATATGATCATGATGAATAATACTCTAGAATATTGAATATTGTAATTCTAGTTAAGAGTTGAAGGAGTCAAACTTAACCACTAGTAGGTTGTCAGGCTATCTTATAACTTGACCACTTGGAGGAAAAGGTGTTCCATTCTATTTGAGTGCATTGTTTTCCATAGATGGGGAGAGGATCTAGGAGTGGATATCGATAGATAAAATATAGAGGATTTATGCACTGTATGTTGGAATATAATTCTTCCATACTCAAATTCGAATTAGTTGCAGATTTGTAGGTGGATGTTGAAAGAATATCTCAACCTCCCTAATTATATTCAGAATTGATTGGATCTCACCAACACCATAAATATTGTGTTGTATTCATGTAATTAGTGTTAACGTAATAAAATTATTTGTTATGTGTGTGCACACCTTTGTTTTTATCATGGTATTAGAGCCTCTATGGGCTTGACTCCTTTTAGGGAGGGCCCAAGAGGATGGGAAAATTATGAAATTAAATTACTCCGTTGTACATATTTAGATTGAGTGTGTGTACATAGTTATATTTAATGTTTATTTTTATATTATTTTAGTGCTGAATTTAATATTGCATATTATGAAAAAGTTGTATAGTCTCGATGTTCCTTCATTTGTGTGGAGCCAATATTTTGATGTGTTAATAAATCTGTGGTGATGGAGCATTGTGTTCTTCCACATCCAATTGATGATGATTCCTATGATCACATTAGTGTCTGCATTCTGAGTCTTGTTGAGAGAGACATAAGAACAAAAACCCACCATTGTTTCTGTTCAAGGCATTTTTTTAGATCAGAAAATAATTCTGATGTTTATTTAACGGTGACGAATCATAATTTTTTAATATTTTTGTTTATACACATTTCAGATATATTTTATTTTGTAAAAGGTTCAAAAACAGTTATTGAACAATGAAATATAATTACATTAGTCGTTCTTGACATTCTTGGGCCCCAAGAGAAAAAATGGATAATTTGATTGTGTGAATTTATTATACGTTGATGGGTCTTGTTTTGCTTCAAGCTTCAAGAGAATCGACTACATGTTACAATATGAGATCTATTTATGTGAAGAAGGTCAAGTTGTTAGATCAACTCATGAACACATTCAATATTGAGAACATTTTCCTAGCCATTGATGCATTGCTGAAAGAGAAATATACGGTAGATGGTGATTGGTCCATATGATGGTTCATCACTTGTCAGCTCTTATCGCAGAAGCCCCGACTAGCCGAGTTGTCAATATTTTTGATCTTGCAAATTTCATCATCGATGGTCAGAAGAAGGTGTACTTTGAATGAGTCGTAAGGTAAACTCGAAAACATGGAGAGAGAAGGAGTGGAGTCCAGATGAATGTAGAGTGGGTAGAGTTTCCAATGAAGACTAGTGAGATGAAAATCATTTCTTTTAATACTATGTGTTATAATATGTATGTAATAATTAAGGGGGAGTGTTGGAAGATAATTCTTCCATGCTCATATTAGAATTAGCTGGAGATTTGTAGGTGGATGTTAAGAGAATATCTAAACCTCCCTAATTATATTTAGAATTGGTTGGATCTCACCAACACCATAAATATTGTGATGTATTTGTGTAATTGGTATTAACGTAATGAAATTATTCGTTATGTGTGTGCACACCTATATTTTTATCATTGTAGCATACAAGAAAATAAATACCCTACTTCTTTGTACTTGTATCCATTTTTGTTCAGAGAAATAAAATAGAGTGACCTCACTTTCTAGCTGAGTTTTCTCTTAAAAAGATTTTCCAAATTATATCTTATGTTAATTTATGATTTGTGAGTTCATTTATTTTTTATCTATTTTGAACACATTCTATCTATTACATGCATAAACATAACACAATAATTGACAAATCTAGAGAGAAATTAACCCTCAATGTGTATATTTGGATTTTAAACATAATTTTATTAAATATTTTATAAACTATCGAATGGAATATTTATTATGATGGGTTACACATCGTAATAAAGAGAAATTAATCACTACATTATAGTGGAATAGTTGAAGAAATAAATAAATTAATTTATAGGGACTTAGAATGCGATTAAAAAAAATATAAACATCTCCTTAACCTCCATTACTAGAGTTAAATGATATGATTTGCTTTCCTTAGACGACGTGTGATAAAGGCAATAATTCTATTCAGATATATATATTTTCTAATAATTACATGATTGATGAATAAATTCCAAACTAACATTTGGCTTTATCTACTACATTCAACAACGGGAGGATACTAAGAATACCACAAAAACATAATGTTCAACAAATATTAATAACAATAAGTCCCTTTTCAAGGAATAAGTTTCCATGAAATATATTCAATATTGTACCTTTCATACATACATTAAAATTTTGTTTACAAAATTACTATCATTCAATTTATTTTTTACAAAATGAATGTTTAACGAGTATACTAGATCATTCAAATCACATACATATATTCATATTTTTATCCATGATACGAAATTATGACAATAGTACCATTTATTTTACATGAAATATTTCTTTACCTTTTACAAAATTTCCATAACCAAAGAAACTTGAACCTTTAATCATCGATTAAATTGAGATAAATTCCTCAAAGAAAGAGAGGTTGCAACTTTTGTCTCAGTTGGTGGGATATCCTTGCAATCTTCACTCCTATCTTGCTCGAACTTGATATTTTATAGGTTAAATTCGCTGCCTACTCTTTGTAGATCTTAGAGTTGTAATGGAGCTAAATGAAAGATGGGCACATAGAAAAATAAATTGTGAGTTATCAATTTAGGAAGTTTCTATTTAATGGAATTTCATTTACACCAAACTCACAATAGATCTCTTAGCAGTCACATAAAAACAAATCACCATTAAGATATTTATCTAAAAATAGGTTGCTAAAAGCGAGCTTCTCATAACATGCTCTTTCTTTTATAATTTTTTTTAATAGTATTACTTGGCTCATGTAAAAATAAGTAGTTTTTTTAATTAAAATGTTTGATTATTCACCCATCCAAATATCAATATTTTATCAAAGGTATTATGAAATTATTTTTCTTATTTTCTTTTATATATATATATATATATATATATATATATATATATATATATAATCCATGTTTCAATCATATGAATATTCTCTCATAACTTCAATTTTCATCATTTTTAAATTAATCAATTTTAGTTTTATGCACACTTCTACTTTCTTATCATAAATATGAATCATCTATTTATTGCTATTATTTTCTAATTTAGAGTTCATCCTCTTTGTAGATCTTAGAGTACTCTTTTGGTAATTTCTCTTTGTAAATCATAGACTTGCAATTGAGCTATATGAGGGATGGGTACATAGACAAAGAAAATGTTAGTTATCAACTTAGGAGATTTCCACTTAGTGGAACTTCACTTGCACCAAAATGACAACAAATCTCTTAGTAGTCACAAACAAAGAAAACACCATTAGGATATCTATCTAAAAATAGGTTGCGAAAAGTGAGCTTCTCATAACATGCCCTTTTTTTAATAATTTTTTTTAATAGTGTTACTTGGCTCATGTAAAAATAAGTAGTTTCTTTAATTAAAATGTTAAATTATTCACTCATACAAGTGTCAATATTTTATCAAAGATCTTATGAAATTATTTTTTCTTATTTTCTTTCAAAAAAAATAATAATTTAGCTTACTCATACATGTTTCCATATTTTTTCTCTTAGTTCTTCCTTTATTCCAGATTAGACTTTCAATTTTTACACTTATGTGTTTATTAAAATAAAATAAACATGTAGGTATCAAATTATTGTTCCCAACTACCCTACTTTTTATCAACTAATATTTTTTGGATATTTTTTAATTTTTAATTCATGTTTCAATTACATGAATATTCTCTCATGACTTCAATTTTCATCCTTTTTAAATTAATCAATTTTATTTTTATGCACATTTCTAATTTCTTATCATAAATATGAAAAATCTATTTATTGCTATTGTTTTCTAATTTAGAGTTCATTCATCCCCATATTTTAGGATATTTTTAGTATTAAGGGTTTAGTTTCTTATGTATATTTTACTGAGTGTGAGGGTGATTAGAGAGAATGTTTTATTTATCTTTAAATTTAACTTTAGAAGTATAACCTTATTTCTCCATCTTAAAAAAATTGACCTTTTGATTAATATTTAATTTAATTATCTCTTTTATTAGTCTAATATATTTTAGTGTTCTTAATTAATCAACATTAACATTAATTACCTTCAATTTTATGATGTCAAGGGTGCCAATTTGGTTTTTCCCTTAAAACATTTCCTCATGAAGTTCCAAGGTTACCACATCACTCACCCTTCATACATCTATGCCTAAGAAAGGGGAACATGGACACACAATTTGAGGCAATTTTTAACTCCTAGGTCGTAATCTATTATGAGACTAATGGTGATGAGGATCAATGATTTTTCCTTGATGCATTCCCCTTAGTAAAGACTTGTGAGTGACTGAATCTCATGCCATCCCCTTAGTAAAGCCTCATGAGTGATTGAATCTACTTTCCACCTTCACACCATCTAAATTCAAGGCGAGGGAATCCCAACACTCTGTAGCCCAATTCATGTCAGTTGTGCTAGTGGGTAGAAAGCAATGACGTTGCACCACCCATCCCATGAAACTCCATTATACACTATAAAACCTCATCTCCAATGTGTGAGTCTTTCAGCCAATAATTTAATATGTTACTAAAAAACAATAACATTTCATTAGAAATCATCAAATTATATAATGTTTGAAAATTAAATTCTAATGTAAAAAATATTCAAATAAACCAAACAAAAATTGTTGACTCATAATGCACATACACA
>JAXQQM020075609.1:0-13431 GCA_034641835.2 Pinus albicaulis
CTCAACTTCCAGCTGCCCCTACAAAAACTCCAAATAACTTTAGTTGGAGTCAGTTAGGCCCGCCAAATATGGCGGGTCCGCCCAAATTTTGTGCTCCGCCAAAATTTCCGCCAACTTGACTGTCAGTTAACTCCGCATTCAGCGCGCATGTGACCAAATCCTGGCCGGTGGTTTGCATTGGAGTTCCTGCCCGGGATTTGCTAAGGGAATAGACCCACGGTTTTGGGGCTGGGTCGTATGGCATGGGGTGCTGGCCCTTAGGGGCTGGCCCCGTTCTTTTTCCGCCCAACACAAAATCAAACTTTAAAACAATTTTATGCCGCCCACATAACAAGACCCACCTGTTTGGCCCAACGGTAAGGCGTATGGCTATTGATCCGGAGGTCATTGGATCGAACCTCACCGCCACCAAAATTTTAAACAACGCACATACCCTTGTTGATGTCACCCCGGGCCACGTGGAGGCCTCCGGGCCTGCCACGTGGCAACCTGTGATTGGCTGCCCAAATGGAATATTCCAAAGAATATTCTGCGGAATATTTTTTTTTTAATTTTTTGAAAAATATTCAAAAATTAAGGGTTATTGGGCAATTTTGTTTTTGGCGTAACTTTCTCATACGACGACCGTTTTCCGAACCGTTCACGGTGCTGGAATCAGAAAGACGAGCTCTATCCAGTCGTTTAGGTTCAAACCAGTTCTGAGCACCTTTATTTTTGACCATTTTACGGCACTTGGTCCTGAGCTCCTGATCAGCAATAGTTTCTCTAATAAAACTGCGCTGTCATAGCCTTGGGCATTTTTCTGTGTAGCAGTGACCTTCATTTTTCCATGTACATGTTTCTTGAGGCTTGCATTGCCTAGGTTGAGTGATTGTTTCCTCAAGACATTGTATGCATTTTCTGATATTATCTTAATATGATGGATATTTGGATCTTCTTACATCCTATGTGTTGTTGTATCTCCAATTTTGGAATATCTTAATATATTCCCATTATTGTAGATTTTCCCTATTTTTGGATATTACACATCATTTTCACTCTTTAATGACACTAGTCTCAAGTTTTGTGATATTGGGCAGTTTTCTCACTTTTCTTGTCCCAAGATCCTAGCCTGTACTAATATTTGTGTAAGCTCATAAAATAGTTACTGATTGATTTTATTAAGCACTTAATTTTAGTGTACTTGCATTTAAGTCTTCGGAGGGGGATTGGACGTATAAATTTTTAGGCGACTCTGACACAAACCATGCATAAAATTATTTTTAAATTCAGTTCGATGAAATAGTTACTTCTACAAGGAGAATTTTTTCATACATCCATGCAATGAAAAACATCCAATAATGCAGTTCATCCTATGAACGATATAGATACCAATGCTCATTAACAACTATTTAACCCAATAATTTACAGAATGAAATCAACTATATCATAAAAACTAAAAAAAAACTTTTCCTTTCAAAAATTAAATGTAACTAAGCTAACTTTTCAAAAAGAAAAAATAATATGCCAACAAGCAACCAAGCACAGAGATCCAATTTGCAGGAACTAGAATGCTAGCCAACAACTCAACAACCAGGGAAATTACAACAAGGGTGAAATATCTAAGTTTAGGCTGAGTAACACTGCGTATCAAAGGGTACAATGCATTAATAGTAGGACTAACACATTGTTCTCAAGAAGGAGTTGCGTTATAATGCTCTGGAACACACACAGGGGGTGTGTTATTGAGGATAAACTGCAAATTGTGGTAAGGTAAGGCCTGTTATGGACAATGAGCAGATGAAATGTTTACAAAGCACATCAAATGGTCAAAAAGGGATGTGAGCAGAACATGAAGTGATAGAGGGAAAGAACCAAGGGTGTGGAAATGAAAAACTAAGAACTAAGGATTAGTCTCCAGTGGAGTCGCCAATTCAGCTTAGGGGTAAAATGTAGAGGTGGTATCTAGAGTAAGGTCCCTCTTAGGCCTTCCAGGGACCCAAGGTAAACAGTTAGATTAGCTGCAACATTCACAAAGTAAATACATGCATGTTTATACTAGTACTTGATTTACATAGTGAAGTAGAAAAGGATTACCTTGATGTGTAGTGTGGTTTTGTTGGAGAGCTCAATGTAGTGTGGTGGAAGTCCTCCTCACCAGCTCCAAATCCAAATTCTACGAGAAAACAACGAACTAACGTAATCTTCACAGTGTTATCACAATAAAAAATCAAAACAGGTATATAATCAAACAAGAAACCATGTAAATCTAAGCCACTTATAACATGTATCTCTAAGAAATAAATCAATAGATGCAATAGCAAGACACCAAGTGGAAAAAATAGAGGCAATTCTACTATATCAAAGAAGGAATATTACAACCATCAGTTTGGTCAAGCTTCCCTAAGTTCTCTGACTCCAAGCTCTCTCTCGTCAATATCCTAGTGTGACAATGCTTAGGAAAATAGTTCTCAATGAACCAAGCCAACCATGAAACCTCACACTAAAAAAAGTTTTTGCCTAAAAAAATCAACCTTTCGACATTTTATAATGAGCCCTTGCCTCCAATTTATAAGAGTTTTGGAGGATCAACCTTGCCATTATTCTCCATTAGTTCGATTAGGGAAAAATCCATGATGTTTCCAAAATTTTCTAGCTTTTTCCCTCTTTGGATGCTTAGTTAGGTTTGGAAATGTCCAATCAGAGGCCTACACCACAGGTTGCCAGCCTTTTGGATTGACTCATTGAGAAAAATTTGAAAATGTCAGTAAGTTACTGCGGAATTTTTCCCTTATTCTTCATGAAACGTGGTTAACGATGCCCCTTAGGAAAGACAATGCGTTAACCTAGGCACTAACGCTCCTTACAAGAGGTAGGGAAGTGTTATAACTTGGCCTAGCAGTGTCTGGGGTACGTTACCTTGGAAAAATAGGTCTCTGTCTATGTAAAATTATTCCTTCCATGTGTCCTTCTCCTCTGATTTGATGAGGAGGTCATTTGTGGTATAACACATAAACATAGTTGAACCAAATATTTCTTTCAGCCAACCACCCCTATGCCATATTCCAATCATGAATGTGGGATATCATGGGATAGACCAATCCAAAACAACCAAGGGAATCCAGAGGTTAAATGACCTCCACCTTCACCATATCATGATCTCACCTAAACTGGCCCCGAGATCACAAAAACAATCTGACCTTGGAATGCCTCTAGATTCATTCACCATTTTTGAGGAATTTTGATATCTCCACCCTCAGGATTTACTGTGTATCCCGCTATTAGCAGTCAAGGGATTCCTAGGCATTTCATAATTTTTCCGAGACAACCTTTGCCCCAGATTTTGAAACCTTCCGACAATTCCAAAGCTCAAAACCGAGAACAATCCCATCACACCATGGCTATCCAGAAATCAAAATGCAAGGCTAAAAACCATTGTCAAAACCTGACAAAACCATGCCACAGGAAACAAAAGAACCAAATATTAACGTGCACATACCATGCATGTCAAAACCAACTACCAAATCATACATGAAATTTGTTACCTACAAGTATTTTTTTTGAAATTGCTTGATCCTGCTTTTCCTTTCTTGATCTTTGCATTCCTTTCCTTTCCTTGCTTAATATCTTTCTCCTCTTGGTTCTATTCTCCTATCTAAGACAAATTCTAAAAATGAACTGAATTTTTTTTACCAACTAATGCTCTGAGGTATTTTTATTGATGAGACCTCTAATTTCTTCAATTTTCTATTATTTTCCTTCATTTTCCTCCTCACATGCAACTTGTGACCTTTCACCTTCCTTTTATCCTAATTTCCTTTATTTTCATAATTAAATGTGCCAAAAATATTTTTTTCCTTTTCAAAGCCTTCGTCATTTCCTTATCCAATTTCCCTTAGCCATAAACACATCAAGTGATGCACACTAGGATATATTGTCCAACATTCAACTTGGAATAAGTGTTCCTTAACCGTGGTCTTATTTTTGCCTTTATTAACTTTTATTACATGGAATTTTATCTTGGGTCTATTACAGAACTTGTTAAGTTTTGCAACTAAGGTCAAATTCCATATTGGAAAACTCAGATGATTAAGATAACAATTTAATTAGATTCCTCTTTTTGAGAGGATCAAAACCAACCTATAGATCGCCCCAATCAATTAAGCATAAATTAAGTTATGAATTAATTTATTATTTTTTATGGGTCGACTTAACCGCATGTTGATTTGGTCAAATCCCCAAGTGGTCCCTCACAAATTTATAAATCGAGGTGACCTCGAGATCATTTGTACACTTGCTCAAGCGATCCATGATTTGCATCTACCAGTTTATTTCATATATGTTTATGTATTGGCTTGCACAGGTACGTCAGAAGGAGTTCATGCAGTGGTTCACAATAGATCAAGATCATATTCTGATACACATTTCAGGTCTGGGTCTATTGGGCCAAAATCGCAGGCAATAAACACTTAAGTATTGGCCTAGGTTAGCAGAGCCGCGGGCTGGATGTGTTGTTCCCACGGCTAAGGAGCCAAAGTCATTGGCACAACTTGTTAAGGGCATGACCAAATCCTTAAGGTGATATCGGGCTAATCTGAAGCAGATTCGTGGGCACAAAGTGTTGTGGTAGCAGCTCAGAGCCCCAAAGCCATGGGCTAAGCATGTTAAGGATGTGGCTTAGAGAATTACTAGGTAGATCTATTTTGGTTCACCTTCAGTTGATTGTGTAGTGCTTCGAGACATTAGTCGTTCAATAACAGTTGCGTCAGAGTGATCATCGACAGTCTCTTGGATTCATATCTAGGGCTTAAGAGTTGAGATCACTTGGTGATATTTCAGATCTTTGTTTTGATATTATAGATCTGTTGATTTTTATATCAGATCTCTTTGTTTCCGCTTGTTACATAGTATTTTTTTGCATTCCTAAATTTTTATCCGAAGTGTCATCTTTTGTGCCGCTCATGTCACAAACTTCGCAAAGTGACAAAAGCTATATAAACTTGTTCATCCTGGACAACATGCTTAAGAGATCCCTGAAGACCTAAAAGAGAAGTATCTTGAATTTTTTTTGAAAAGTTTGTAAAAAACCTTATTTTACAAGACCAACCCGGTTCTCCCCTTTATAAGCTTGCGGTTGTCACCCTGTCCCTATCCTGTGAACAATGCAACTAGCATGGGAATTAATTATTAAAAACGCGTTGTTCCTCTAAAGGTGGGTTCTCAAAAGATGGAGTAGAAGATTCAACCTATATAATTATGTTATATTCCTACTTAGCCTAAGCTAAGAGGAATATACAATTTTGTTTCATTTTCTGTTGCATGACTAAATGAATAAAGGAGGACATGTAAAACTCCTGAAAAGAATGAATAAATCAATGCCCATATGAACAAGTATAAATTTGGGCCATGTAAACAAATCACTTGTAGGTGTGAAAGGGGTTTGAGCTATGAGACTGGGTCAACCTTGACCAAATCTACAATGTTGTCTAGATACAATGTATCTCATGGAGGGACAACGTAGTTCTATATGGATGCCCCTCATGTGAAAGGAGCTAATACATCAAGGTGGTTTAGGGTTTGCCAAGGCTTTCATCTTATAAAAGGAAGGGGGAGGCAGCAAGAGAAGGTGGTTGATTGTGCATATTTTTGAGTATCTTGTCTATTTGGACAAATACCATTCTCTGTTGTTTAGCTGAGAATAGTGCTGCTTAGCACTTGGGAGTTCTTATGCAGGGATCCCACCTCTTCCATTGAGGATTTCTTGGAGGAGTCTTGCTGATTTCATCCACCATCAGGCATTTGGCCAAGCTCATATTTCAAATATAGTTCTGATCCTATTTAGGATTAGGTTGTCCTTGCAAGCTACAACAAGTGGATGTCATATTTTCTCAGATCTAGGCGATTTCAGGCCCTCTTTTCACTAGGAAAGTCTTCTATCCCACGAGAAAGAGAGTTCTGAACCTTTGGAGCTGATATTTCACATCTTGGCATCAGGCCAACTCAGTACTTCAGGCTACAACACAGTTTCCCTTCCAGAACTGCGTTATTTTCAGTGGAGGTTTTGCAGGGTGTTTTGATCCCCTTTTTGAGAAGAGATCTCTGGTGTTGGGATTTGACTTTCACTTTGGTGATCCATGGATTAGCTTGATAATCCATGTTCTGTATAGATCTGATCTATTTCCAATGAAAAATCATCTTCATAAATTTCTGAATAATATTGCAGATCTGCTACTTTAAACTCAAATCTACTCTTTGTATTGCATGATTTGATCAAATCTCCAAGGGGATCTTGTAATAGAAAATTTCTAGTGTACAGATCTGAAATGGATCTGATATTTTGTACACAGATCTGCTCTATATCTAAAGTGTAACATTCAGCTACTAGAGCTCCATAAAATAACACTGTTAAGCCATTTTGCAGTAAATATATGTGTTGCAGTCCTCTTTTTTGAAGATTTCTTTCTCTCTTGTCTTCTATATTCTGCTGTATAATGTAAGAGCATCAATATAAATCTAATTTTCTACTGTATATTCAAAATTTGATCTTATTTGATGGCCTCCTACTCATGCTTTCCAAAACTACGTTATTTATGAAGCAGTTTGTTGTACATAGCTGCAAACCCTCTCTTTGGGTGTTTTTCAGCTAGACTAGGTGGTGGGAGATCTGTTTACCACACTTGGTTTGATTTGTTTTTGTTCTCATTTTGGATATAGACCCCAGATCTACTAATCTAAGGGATCCATGAGCTGAAAACTCATTTCTGTGCACATATTTCCTAGAAGTGCGTTATTTCAGCAGGCACTGCTATGCATTCCCATTTGGGGATATTATAGTGGTATCAAAGCTCCTTTCTTGGCACAGCCTGTGCTTCCATTGAAGAGACAAAACCAACATGCATTTAAAAGAATATGAGCCTCTTATTGATAGGGATAAGAGGTATCATAATAGAAGTCACAAGAAATTTGATTACACCACTGAGGATTAAGACAAGGGTAAAGCCCTTGAAACTGGAAGTGATAAAGAAGGAGAAGGGTTTGCAAGAACTCTTTTGGTTGCCATGCAAGATATTTCTAGAGAGATCAAAGAGATGAGAATGGATAGGATGAAGGAATCTCCTGGGATATTTCATCCTGGGGAAAGCTCTGGCATGTCTCGCCACTGGAATGGTCAACCAGTGAACCAGCCACAAGCTCCACAAGCTCCACAATGCTCTACTATGCCTACCTTCTTGGCTATGGAGAATGAAGGGTCACAAGAGAAAGCATCCCTTGAAGACTACTTTAAGGAATATGAGTCTCAGAACCAGAGATTCAAGGACCACTTGATTTTTCAAGAGTTTTGTCACCTCAAGGACAAAAGAAGACCAAGGCATCATTATAGAGATGGTGGATTCATTCAGAATCATGATAGACATCACTCTATCGGCATATTATTTTTTCCCAAGTTTGATGGGTCATACACCAGTTCTGCCAAGGCATGGGCAGAAAATCTAGATATCTACTTTCAGTTGAACAAAGTCCTTGAGATTGAAGCCATCAAGATTGCAGCGCTGCACTTTGAAGGTGAAGCACACAATTGGTGGTTCCATGGGTTGTCTACATTGGGCCATGCTAATGTGACTGCCTATTCTGAATTAACTAGAACACTGGTGGAGGGGTTTGACGTAAAGGATCCAAAAGCACCTTTCATGAGCCTTGCAAAGTTAAAGCAATCAGGAAATGTAGAAACTTATATCTCTGAGTTTCTGAGATTATCTGTTATGGTTCCTGATCTGTCTACAACAAGGAGAGTGTACATGTTCATCGATGGCTTGGATGAACCTTTGCATGGGTTGGTTAATTCTACCAAGCCCATCACTTTTCATGATGCCAATGAGAGGGCTAAAGACCTCCAAGATGCCTTGCCAAAAGAAAAGGCAACTTTTCAGAATAAGGCCCCTTACCTTTCTAAAGGAAAGGAAGAGAAAGCTGCTCCTTCCAAGGAGAGCTCATTCAAGAAGCCTCTTGATATTAAAGTCAGGATGGAGCTGAGAAAGAAGAAACTATGTTTCAATTGCCAAGAGTCATGGGCACTTGGACATAGATGTGCTGCTGGGAAAGCACACTACATAGAAGTCTTCTCAGATTTTGAGGAGGAAGAAGAAGATGATGAACCAAGAAGAGGTCACAGTGCTGACAATGTTTAGGGAGATCTAGCACCATATGGAGATGGGAATGGAGCCTTTGCTCCAATAGGAGGAACTCTTGCATCTTTGAGAGGAGTACCTAAGTACTTGAACCTAAGAGTACGAGGTTCAATCATGAATTAGAGGGTTTCTGTACTGATTGATAGTGGGGAAACCCACAACTTTATTGATGCTCATATTGTGCAGAGGAGGGCAATACCCACTGTTACTTTTGAGGGATTCTCTGTATTGGTCCTAGGAGATAGGACAATGCAATGCATCAAATATGTCTCATCACTTTCAGTCACTATGGGATCCTACAATTTGGTGGATCACTTTTTTGTAGTTGAAATACCAGACACCAATATCATTTTGGGTGTCTGATTGTTGATTACATTGGGGAAAGTCACCACTGATTAGAAGGCTTTGCAAATGGAATGGGTGGGAATGAAGAGTGGTAAACCTCAAATGATCTAAGGAATGCATACTTACCCCTCACCTAGAACTTCCACACAAACAACAGAGATGGATTTGCGTAGTGGAAGCAAGGATCTCACAGTCCCTTCTCTTATGTTCATGAGAATTCTGCATGGGACATTCATATCTAGTGGCAAACCACTTGGGAGGCCACTAGATTCAGATATTGAGGGGGAGACCTCACAAAGTGTTGCTCCAAATTTAGATCCAGGAGGGATTGGAGTAATGGGAGACCAAGCTACAGCGCTGGGAGGCTTGGGACAACTCAAGAGTGAGGGGGATCTTCTCCCTTCATCACTATCACCCCCTCTCATTTCTAGATTAGCGTTGTGGGAGGTGAAGAATGGGAGGATCAGCCTTCCAACACACATCTTTGGCATGAGAGATGTCAAAGAAGAGATAAACAATATGACAGGCACTCCCATGGATGTATCATCAGCACTGTCATTATTGAACAATGTGGATCTGTACTAGAAATCTCAACTGCTTGTAGAGTATTCCAAAGATCTCCACACATGTATGATACTAGATGACATGCAGCAAGAAGAGGGATAATTAGTCCAAGGGGGAGTCATCTATCATCATGGTAAGGTCTTCTTGGCTAGAGTTTCCAAGCTCAAGAAGAAGATACTACATGGGGCACACAAACAATTATTTCTGAGCCATATGTAGTCAGTGAATATCTACACCCTGATCATGAGGAGCTTTGATTGGGAAGGCTTGAGAGAGGAACTACATCAACAATTTCAAGAGTGCACGAGCTATGTGGATTTAGGACAGCCAATGGACTCTATGCAAGAGTCATTTTAGACATTTCTTCCTTCTTTTGGGAGAGGGGGAATGCCCATGCACAACTCCATGTGTATAAGGAACTATGATGGTAAAGGATCTGATCATGCAAAGCAAGTTTCATTTTCTGATTTATCACATTCTTTTACCATGTTTTTGTAGGCTATAACTCCTAAAGGGAGTGAGAGATCATGTGGATCTCATGGCTTTTGGTGGTCCAATATAAATTCTGAACTTGGCCACTCCCTTGTTGTGCAAAGGGAGATTCCTTTTCATGATGGGTGCTTCCTAAAGGCTCCAAACATATCTGACATCTTCAGCTATGTTGATATGACTCATGCAGTAAATGTGTGGTGGGAATGCCACTTTCCACACCTTTATCTAATGCAGGCAGGAGATGCACTGCGCTAACATCACATGTGGGATTTTGACCCACCTCCTCAAGCTCAAATTTCTGTTTGTGTATATGTAATCTTGCTTCCATACTTGGATGACATAGTTGTTCTATTTATGGGATTTTATAGAGGGAGGATGGGCAGTTTGTATGTACCAAATGGAATGGAACTTCTCTATGTACCTCATGCTACATTTTTTAGAGAAATAATTGCTCCAACCATTTTTATTTTTGTTGAATTTTTCACTCCTTGTGGGATGGACTATGTACATCTTATGATGACCTTGGAGGAACAATTCATGATGTGTTGGCTTGGTGAATACTTGGATTATGAGGAGGAATTGATCCTTGGTGGTGTCACCTCTGGAGAGGGAGAAGTACTGCAGCACTCACCCTATCAGTTTCTTGAGGAAAAGAAACATTATAGAGGGGAGGACTGTGATATTCCTACTTAGCCTAAGCTAAGAGGAATATACAATTTTGTTTCATTTTCTATTGCATGAATAAATGAATAAAGGAGGACATGTAAAACTCCTGAAAAGAATGAATAAATCAATGCCCATATGAACAAGGATAAATTTTGGCCATGTAAACAAATCACTTGCAGGTGTGAAAGGGGTTTGAGCTATGAGACTGGGTCAACCTTAACCAAATCTACAACGCTGTCTAGATACAATGTACCTCATGGAGGAAAAATGAAGTTCTAGATGGAGGCCCCTCATGTGAAAGGAGCTAATTCATCAAGGTGGTTTAGGGTTTGCCAAGGCTTTCATCTTATAAAAGGAAGGGGGAGGCAACAAGAGAAGGTGGTTGATTGTGCATATTTCTGAGTATCTTTTCTGTTGAGACAAATACCATTCTCTGCTATTTAGCTGAGAATCGTGCTGCTTAGCACTTGGGAGTTCCTATGCAGGGATCCCACCTCTTCCATTGAGGATTTTTTGGAGGATTCTTGCTGATTTCATCTACTATCAGCTATTTGGCCAAGCTCATGTTTCAACTACAGCGCTGATCCTGTTTAGGATTAGGTTGTCCTTGCAAGCTACAGCAAGTGGAGGTCAGACCTGCTCAGATCTAGGCCATTTCAGGCCCTCTTTTCACTGGGAAAGTCTTCTATCCCATGGGAAAGAGAGTTCTAAACCTTTGGAGCTGATATTTCACATCTTGGAATCAGGCCAACTCAGTGCTTCAGGATACAACGCATTTTCCCTTCCAGGACTGCATTATTTTCAGTGGAGGTTTTACAGGGTGTTTTGATCCCCTTTTTGAGAAGAGATCTATGGTGCTGGGATTTTCCTTTCACTTTGGTGATCCATGGATTAGCTTGCTGATCCATGTTCGGTATAGATCTAATCTATTTCCAATGAAAAATAATCTTCAGAAATTTTTGAATAATATTGCAGATTTGCTACTTTAAACTCAGATCTACTCTTTGTATTGCATGATTTGATCAAAACCCTAAGGGGATATTGTAATAGGGCCTTTATAGTGTACAAATCTGAAATGGATCTGATATTTTGTGTTGAGAATGCAGCAAGATGATGGAGCTTAGTGAAATGAAGTCGCCTTCACTAAGTGGGCCCGCAGGCGAATTCTGGCGCAAAGTCTATTTTTAGACTATGTCTATTTTTAGACATATGGAGCATGGTTTGGGGATTCCAGTTTGAGATTCTTGGAGCATTGGTCATGTTGGTAAAAATATATGGGACTCTATTTATGTGACCTATAGGTCGAAGAGGTCGAAGTCTATTTTTAGACCGCCTCTCCTAAAAATAGGGAAGTCAAATATTATTTACCCTTAATAATATTTAGACTATAAACTTCAGTTTACTCTCTTGGAGCACTTCAGTTCGAGCTACAGAAGTGGCTCATGCATCCGACAGAGGAATTATGCTATTCCCAAGGGTTTGATGGCATCATGCATGGTTGACTTCAGTTAGGACTTCAGTGGCAGAAGTTTGGTGGAGTTAATGAGACAACTAGTGGAGTTGTGTTCGGTTTAATTTAGTTGAACTAGTTGAGATTAGTTTAACTAGCTAATCAACTAGTTATGAGTGGAGTGAATTAAATATTATTTAATTCATTAATTAGTAACTCATTATTCAACTCAAGAACACATCAGTTCACTACAGTGCATGATCAGTTCAGTGGAGACCAGTGAAAGAGGTAGATGAAAGGGTGGAGTTAGCTATCAATGGCGACATCAGTTGTGCATGAGATTTGCACCACACTTGGAGGAATTTCCCATGATGATTGCGTTGTAAAGCCAAGGAGATTCAAACCTTGGATCTCTATATAGATAGGCCTGGATTGCGCAATAGAGGCAAGGCAATTGGCGGGGAGTTTTGAACCAGTAAGCTGTTCAAAACTGAGCTAGATTGTGGGTAACTGTATGAGAAAGTACTGAGTACTTGTGAGGAGTATTGTACTGAGTTGGTTACTTGATTTATCCATTATAATATACACAATAGCTGCGGGGTTTTCAGCTATAAGCTTTCCCCATACATACTGTGTTAATGTGTATGATGATTTGATGTGTTATCGCTTGATTTTATTTCCGCATGTTTGATGATCCGAGTGGAAGAGATTATGTGTTGCATATAAATTCGAATTGTATGTGATCAGGATAGTCTCGGTGGATAATTAATCATTATTCAGCAAATTTCTACATGGTATCGGAGCTATTGAAGCAGAGATTGATCATCACAGTGATTACAAACTTATTTCGGTAGACAGAGTCTGCATGCGGGCCAGGTAGCCTCCAGATTCATATTTCTTCGGAAAGTGAAAGGTCTGGTAAATGCCCCTTGCAGTCAATCTCTGTGCTAGAAATAATTTTTTCTCACAGATCTAGAGCGGTTGAGCTTTGAGGTGGAATTCGAAATTTTGCAGCAGTTTTGTTTTCTTGGTGCCAGTGTTGAAAATGTCTTTCAATGGTTTGCGACTCGAATATGCTCTTGAAGGCAGTTCGAATTATGTTGCATGGAAGGATCGCATGGAGGCAGTATTAGAAGATAATGGACTGAAGGAGTTCGTGGATATGGATGTCCAAAAGCCCACCGATCCTGCTGAAGTCGAAGCATGGCAAAAGAAGATGGCAAAATGTCGAAGGATCCTGTTGGAGGGTGTCAAGGATCATATTGTATCCAGCCTGCATGGAAAGGCTTCTCCATATTTAATGTGGAAAGCTTTGACGGATCTATTCCAGAGTAAGAGTGACCAAAGGAAGCTGGCGCTCAAAGATAAGCTCAGGAACATCAAGATGGAGAAGGGCAACAGCATCGCCAAATACCTCACGAAGTTCACTCAATGCAGAGATGAGCTGGGAAGTGTGGGGGTGACTGTCGAAGACGAGGACATGGTTGACCTGGCTCTCCTTGGTCTTCCGAAGGCTTGGCACTCATATCAAGATAGTGTCAATGGTCGGGAGAAGCTGCCGGGATGGGAGCGCCTTTGGGTGGATCTCATGCAAGAGGAGATAAGGAGGACTACTCGAGATGGATCTTCATCAAAGGGAGCTGATGAAGAAAACTGCGCTTTGGTTGCCAAAGCAAAGAAGGGGAAGGGTAAGAAAACCTCTCATTCTGGTGCAAAGGGCAAGAAGCGGGATATGGCGAAAGTGAAGTG
>JAXQQM020083393.1:0-21084 GCA_034641835.2 Pinus albicaulis
TGCAAATGTCCCATTCTTCTGTGCCATAGCTCATTCAAGTCCATTTCATCATTGTTGCCAACTAGTGCCATTGGGGATTCAAGTTGCAACTTGTAAAGTTTGTTGCTTCTTACTTTGATCTGTGCTTTATTCTTCCGACTGGGGTGTTTGACGTAGACCCTGTTGCCAATAAAGTAATCGTCATAACCTTAGTTTTGAAGTTGAGACACTAAGAGAAAGTCTGCCCCCAACTGGCACATGAAGCACATTAGTAACCTGATCTTACTTCCAACCTCGGTCTCGAATACTACGGTACCTCTCCAAATAAGAGGACATTTTGCTTTATTACCCATGGTTATTAGTGTGTCCATCTCATTCTTCTTTGATAGTCTAAAAACATTCCCGCACTTCGTCATGTCACAGGCTCCATCACAATATACCCCTACATCGAATAGCTCTCTGATACTAAGCAAATTCTTCTCTCAAGTCCGGATGCCGTAATAGAAACATCGTGATCCATTTGTTTTATCATGCTTTTTTCCTCCCTAGAGAACTACGTGAACTCTTCTACGTTGTCGGCGCAGCGCAGACTTCTCGTCCACTAGTCGCTTCTCCATTTTACTCATCTTTGTCTGATACTATGTGAAATTTTCAATCTGAAAACTATACAGTTGCAGAGATAGATTTATTCCTGCTACTTATTATTTGACTAAGTTATTTTTAGAAACTTCTGGCAAATATCGAAATAAACACTACTGCAACATTCACAAATATATATGCAAAGAAATAAACAGTAAAAGACATAAGCACAAGAACCAATCACATGTACACAGTTATTTTTGGCCAATTGTCCCCGGAAAAACCCAATGCAAGAAAATCGGTGCAGCAGATGAGGGTTTTATTAAATTCTTCAACAAATGATTTCTTTACAAGGAATAATACTTGCGGATAAAATCTGAAACATAGGAGACTGGATTCTCGGCTCCTCCTGACAAATCTTTGACACCCAAATCGGCCTCTGTTATCTCCTGGGCCTGTCTGTGTGTTTCTCTGCGCAGTCCCTACGTTGCACTGCATAAGTCTGCGTAGGGTCTATGTGTTGAAAAGTGTAACTAGGATCGTTCTTCAAATTGACTATGAAATTATGAATTTTGAAAAGGAAGAAGATAAAGATAATACAATGTATTTTTGGTGTATTTGCCTCATGGGTTTCATGAGCAGGATTTTATTCTAGGTCAGTAGACTTCTCCTTGATGTCTATTAGGATTTGTCTTCAGTTTAAAAGTGTAATTAAGAGTCATGATTATGAAGTATTTAGTCTGACGAATGTCTCCAAGACCTTGTGAAAGAAAGGCTCATAACAGCCATCAAGACAGCCCTCATTCAACATTGGAAATGATAAAGTCGGCTTATATTCAGTGTTGAAGTCGGCCTAAAAGTTTGTTGAAGGGTCGGCCTAAAAGCCAGAGAGAGCACTATATATATAACATGACCTGCGGTTCATTTGTACGTAAAATCATGGACTGTTTAGTCTAAAGGTGCGGATTTCAAAGGTAAAAGATTGCATATTTTCTTCGTAATTTCCACAAGAAAAGGTGCGGATCCATCTGAGTAAGAAGTGTCTTCTAACTGAAGTAACATGGTTCCCTGGAAACAGCAAAGATAAAGTGGGAAACATGAAACATGCTAATAAGTCTGAAGAAAAGGATGCGTACCAACCAATAGAAGCTGCGAACTTCAGGAACAAGTAAATCTGATATATATACATTTGGTCAAGGGTCTGTTCTCTCCTCGCATAATCTAGGAAGGCTGAAGGTGTTCACAGCGTGAAGGAGAAATTCTACAAGTTCGATCTTGGGCTACTATATCTCTCATCTAAATAGAATGGTTGAGATACATCTGAAAGGTTTGGTGCGGAAGTATATATATCTCTATTTTGGATATCAATCGAGACAGGAAGGAGCCAAGAAGGAACCTAGGTGGAGTTAAGGTAAAGCCGAGAAGTAGAAGGAGAAGCCAAGGACTTAGAGACCGAGTTCTCTAATGTTGATGCAAAAGCCAGTCACGTTGGTATAGAAAAGAATGATCACGTTGGAGGTCAACTTAGAAGCAGTTGACAAGGTCTTGGAGGTATTCATAGGTCAACTGTCCGAGTCTGGTCATTGTAATTTGTCATTTGAAGATCTATAAGAAGAATTTCTACGGGTTTTCTTTCTCCAAGAGGGCGAGGTTTTTGCCCTTGCCGAGAGCCACTGTGTTTCTTAGAGCTGGCACCGACTTCGATGAAAGACTAAATAAGTTAAGGAGAAGTTCACAAGTAATTATCAAGAAAAGAATTTAACTTAATCACCAGCCCTCCAAATTTTCAACATGGTATCAAAGCTAAGGTGTTGAACACAAGGGCTAGTTGACAAAGAAGACACTCCAGGAAGCGAAGATCAAAGTTTGGGTTGAAAAGTCAAATCAGTTTTCAAGGAAGACTCTCAAGCTATTTCAAGAAAGATCTTCTATCTCATTCAAAGGATCAACTCATTCAAGAAAATAATCTTTTCCACTAAAGATTTACATTCAAGACATTGTTAGAAGAGGACATCATCTTTTGAAGATATCCTTTTATCAACAAGGATCCAAAAACATCTACATTGGAGATCTCAATCTTAGAAGAAGCTCCTAACTTCATCTTCATCATCATCAAGGAAGCTACAAGACACTCTATTCAAGTAAGTATCTATGACCTTACTTAAATATGTCAAGTTGACTTATTGTAAAGAGAGCAACAAGTTGGTTGGGTTATTAAACTTTAGCGCATGGAAGAAGAGGACAGATTTGAATTTAATTGAAGACGAAGTTATGGACTACATCGAAGGATCTACAATTCAACCACCAAAAGAAGATGATCCAGCTCATGCCAAGTACAGAAAGGGAGAAATCAGAGCCCAGAGGATTCTCATAGAATCCATTAAGGACTCACTCATTCCCTCTGTATCAAAACTAAAGTTTGCAAAAGAAATATATGAGAAACTGGTGGAGCTATTCTCTGTGAGTACTGCAGGAGAAGCAATCTCTCTGAGAAAAGAACTATACAAAATGAAATTTTCAAGAGAAGAAGGAATCACTTTATACTTCATGAGGATTTCTAAAATAAGAGATCAACTGCAGGAACTGGGAGAAGTAATGTCTGACACTAAGATAACTACAGTTGTGTTGAATGCTCTACCAGAAGAATGGGGAAACTTCACTTCAAGTTTATATGGGAAGAAAGAAGCCACACCATTCCATGATTTATGGTCTCTATGTAAAATAGAGGAAACAAGATTGAAAGCCAAAGTTGATACAGGATCAAGTGAAGGGAATCAAGCCATTGCAGCTATATACAAGAAGAAAGGAAAATTTGGAAAATTTGGTCCTCATAATAAAAGAAAAAATATGGACAAAGTATGATGCTTTGGATGTAATGAACTTGGGCATTATAAAAGAGATTGTCCTAAATCTGAAAAGGACAAGAGAAAAAGGGAAGAACTTGATGCAAAGAAATCTAAGAAAGAAGAAGTGAGGGATCTCTACTATGATTGAGATCATCTCCTCCTTTAAGTTGGTTGTAAAATAGCATGATAGCAAGCAATGTATATTAATAGCATCATGATAGAAGTATGGTAGGAGTCTTGGTAAAACAAATACTGAAAACCTCTCCGATAACAAAATTGATGGAAGGCAAGCCATCAAGATCAAGGGTCATCATGGAAACAGCTTAAGCTGACTTTTCCAATGGAGTTCTTAATTTGTCTTAATTCACCACACTAGAAAGAAAGAAGAATGGTTTCATCAAGAATTATATGCTACAGAATTCTAAGATGTGATGACATATTGATGAAGTAGGTCAAGGGAATGAAGCTCTTCATTCTAGTGAAATTGCTATAGGATGACTCAAAGGAAAAAGGTATGAGGTATATATTTATATGCTAATATAGGATGATGTGAAGTCATGTCATATGGTTGTATGTAATGGGCGTCTATATTTAGAAGTATCATCTATGGAGGAGGATATCTCGGTGCACTGTCAGATGAAATCAAGATAATATATCCTCATATAAATATGAGGTAGTTAGAGCAGAACAAGGAACTGAAATTGGTGTTCCTAACAAAGATGTGCGTAAACTAAGAGATCATGAAGTGTAACAATGCTCGTGGGCGTTTATCATCCGGAAGCCAAGAAGATGTGACTAGAATATCTCTTGGGAGGATATGTAGATTCTGATAGAAGTCTGGTAAAGAAGAAGACCCTTGACAAAACATATCATTAGGGGATGTGTCAAGCTGAATAAAGGATGTCGATGCCTATAGGAAGATGGCATGGTGAAAGATCATCACTGAGGTAACTTTTGTTTTAAAAGTTCATACTTATATGTTTATCTGGATGAATTTATGCAGGGCTGCTAATCATGAGAAAGGATGTAAGATCCTTGGAGGTGATTCGAAAGAAAGCAACATGGCATGAAAGGTGGACCAGATAAGAAAGAAAGATAAATCACTTTCTGGTAGATGACATGGCTCATGAATGAAAGTGATGGATCATTTGTGCCCTATGGAGCTAAAGTTGAAGACTCCTCAATATTGAAATCCATGACATCAAGGGAAGGAATTCTTCAGAGTTAAAGTAGTCTTTCATTGTCTGAAAGGTGGTCCCTAATTGAAAGGGAGCTTGGTGATAAGTTTCTTACTTGGGAGAAACTGGGTAATTCCTAAGAATGAGCTTAGGTACATTCCTTATACATGAATGAGTACATTCCCTTTTCAAATAGGTCCTCCCTGGCTGAGAGGGAGACATAGACACATCTTTCAGGTCTTCACTGTACACGTAATGGAGGATTGGGTAATCATCCTGCATTCATACTCTTTTGGAGAATGTGTTAGCAATTTCAAGATGTAAGAGCAATGAAACCACGATCCTTTCACTAGCCACCCAAGAGTAGCACACAGTCCTGGGCAAGCACACTTTGGGAACAATCTTCGTGGAGTATGTACCTTTGAGAGAAATGACTATGGTGTCTATAAGTCATGTATCTTGCCAGCATTTTAGCCCATTGTCTCATTGAGAAATGGGGTTGTTAGTCAAGGCCTTGCATTAGGACAATGTTGGTTGATATGATGCTATACAGATTTGATTACCAATCTGATTCTTCTTATCAGATTCTTTTGTTTGAAAGTGACCATGAACCTGTATGAATACCTCCCTAGTTAAGGAGTGTTGAAAAGTGTAACTAGGATCGGTCTTCATATTAACTATGTAATTATGAATTTATGTAAAGAAGAAGACAAAGATAATAAAATGTATATTTGTTGTACTTTCTTCATGGGTTTCACGAGCAAGATTTTATTATAGGTCAATAGACTTCTTAATGTCTATTAGGATTTGTCTTTAGTCTAAAAGTGTAATTAAGAGTCACGATTATGAAGTATTTAGTCTGAAGAATGTCTCCAAGGCCTTGTGAGACAAAGGCTCATAACAGCCCTCAAGACAGCCCTCATTCAACGTTGGAAATGATAAAGTCGGCTTATATTTAGTGTTGAAGATGGCCTAAAAGTTTGTTGAAGGGTCGGCCTAAAAGCCAGAGAGAGCACTGTATATATAACATGACCTACGGTTCATTTGTAACACAGAAAACTGCAGACTGTTCTTAGTCTAAAGTGCGGATTTCAGAGGTAAAAGATTGCGGATTTTCTCTGTAATTTCCACAGTAAAAGGTGAGGATACATCTGAGTAAGAAGTGTGGTCTTCTAACTGGAAGTAATACGGGTCTCTCTAAGGCTGTTGCAGTGTAAAGGATACATGAAACATGTGCTAATAAGTCTGAAGAAAGGATGCAGATCAGCCAATAGAAGTTGCGGACTTCAGGAACAAGTAAATCTGATATATATACACTTGGACACGGGTCTGTTCTCTCCTCGCATAACATAGGAAGGTTGAAGGTGTTCATAGCGTGAAGGAGGACTTCTACAATTTTGGTTTTCGGCTACTATATCTCTCATCTATATAGGAATGCAGAGATACATTTGAAAGGTTCAGTGCAGAAGTATATATATCATTGTTTTGGGTATCAATCGAGACAAGGAGGAGGCGAGAAGGAACCTAGGTGGAGTTGAGGTAAAGCCGAGAAGTAAAAGGAGAAGCCAAGGACTTAGAGACCGAGTTCCCTAATGTTGATGTAGGTCAGTTCACGTTGGTGAAGAAAAGAAAGATCAGCGTTGGAAGAAGACTTAGAAGCAGTGACAAGGTCTTGGAGGCATTCATAGGTCAACAGTCTGAGTCTTGGTCATGGTACTTGTCATTTGAAGATCTATAAGAAGAATTTCTTACGGGTTTTCTTCTCCAAGAGGGAGAGGTTTTTGTCTAGGCTCGAGGAGCCTAATTGTGTGTTTCTTGTATTTTGGTAATTGACTTGACAAAAGACTAAATAAGTTAAGTAAGCTCACAAGTAATTATCTAGTAAGAAAATTTGAATTAATCTCCAACCCTCCAAATTCTCAACATTGCGTGGGTTCACTACACTGTAGCCCAGAGTTGACTCCTGTGACCCACTGCGTCCCTTTGTCCCTGACCTCAGTCACTTGCTGACTCCCTCCTCCTTCTAAGTCTGCAAATCTCTGCCCTGCAACTCTCCCGAGATCAAATTCTCTTACTTCAAAATTGATCTCCTTCGGGTACGGAGTGTATGTCTGACTTATCTTCCAAATGACCCTCAAGCCCGCTTTTATAATCTTCTCGTTGGTGAATCAACGACCCAGATTAGAAGTTTAATCAATGGTTAAGATTAGAACTTGACTTGATCTTTTTTTTCTAGAAGATTCACACTTTGAATTATTAATACCCTTTAATTATTTTATTTCCCCAAGTTTAGACTTAGGGTCTTCATTAAAATAATTAATTATTTTAATAATTCATGAACCGAGTGGAATTTCCACAAACGATTTTTGGGTTCTTTGGAATGTTGATGTCCAAGCATCCTTGCAAAGTTTGAGACTGGGAACGCTTTCTGATGCTACAAAAAACAACAAAAATGTTATAGCCAACGAAGATCCCTTTAATGCTTGTACAATCTAATTTTTTTCACTTGTCCTTTGAACATGGATGTATGCAAAGCACCCAAAGATCTTGAGATGGTCCAACATACATTTTCCCGTGAATTCTTGGTCTGTGTGTCATATTCTAAAGGATTCTATGAGGACTTCTATTTTGTATATATACTATTGTCATTGTTGCTTTCCATAGGAAATCTTATGATGTCTGACGAATATCATAGTTCGTATACATTCTTCAATTGTTCTATTTTTCCTTTCTGCAACTCCATTTTGCTCAGGATTGTACGGAACAATGAGCTCCCTCTTAATACATGCTTCTTTACAATATGCAATTATTCTTTTGAGTTCTATTCCCACCATTATCGTATCTCAAAGTCTTTATCTTTCTTCAATTGTTCTATTTTTCCTTTCTGCAACTCCATTTTCAGCCCCAACAACAAATTTTCAGCCCCCAGCTTTAGAACTTTGACGCTGCAATAGAAACAGAATTTTGTCCCCAACTTCAGCCCATTATCTTCACACGTGTGAGATAAAGGTAGCCCAAAAACTCGATTTTCTTCTTCCCAACTTCTCTCCTCCTTCTCCAATAACTTCGCACTCTTTTCCAGCTACTGCTTCGTAGAGATCAAACTTGTTAATGATGCTCAATATATAGGCTTCTTGTGAGGTCAAATTGCCCTAATCTAGGTCAACTTGTTGAGGGCAGGGTCAACTTGGTGTGGAGGTGACAAATTACCCTTTTGACTCGAAACTAATTATTTTTACATGTTACAAAGGCCCAATAAGGGTTTAATAAAAATGACAATGACACTAATGACTCAAGACAAAACCTAGAACCCTTCATTGGAGGCTTTGACCTAGAAAACGTTGACCCAAGCATGAAACCCATGCTTTAATAAGTCAATTACATTAATAATAAATAAGATTAAGGAATAAGATTTGATTTTGGCATGGATCAAGAAGCAACTAGCCGTTATTTTCCGTGATCACGTCAAGCTAGTTGTTATTTCCACTTGGAGGGGTTATTTCCTCTCATTTTTTTTATATAAGGAAGCTCTCAAGCTCCTCTTGTGAGCATGATCTAACTAGATCGAAAAAAAATTGTACTGAGCTACGCTTTGTTGCAATTTTGCATTAATGAAGACTTTGGGGTTCAATTCAAGGTGTTTTTGTCTCATTAAACCCTCCTCCTTGTCTAGCCATAACCATGCTCTAAATAGCAAAATAAGATCAATATGAGCACAAGAATTTGAAGTAAATGATTTAAAACAATATGAATTTATTACAAGCCAATGCTAGGATCCCTACAAAACACGTTCGAAAGATGAGACTTTAAGATTAGACAAATGTGGGAACTTCCATGAGCATTCTCAAGAGTGGGATGGTTACTCCTATAACTTCCCCTCACGCTTGAAGTATGATCCAAAATTTGTCTTTTACACAACTTCACACAAGATTATTACGTCCATATGGGTTTAACAACATTCAATGATAAGAAAGTTTTGGAGATCTATAGGAAAATCAACTAAAGTGTTCTCTATCAAATCTTTAAACCTCATGCCAATGTAAGATAACTCTACATCAACATAACTTTAGAAGCATAATGGAAATAATAGAATAACAACACAAGCAGAAGAATTGAAACAATGATCAAGATATTAACATACACAAAAAGAACAACACCTCAAATGCAACCCCAAAGTCTTTATTATATTAAGAATGTAGAGAGGCAGAGCTTCCGCGAGCACAATATTGAGATTTTGGGGTAGCATCGGGTGTGCTCTAGCTCCGAAACTTTGGGGAGGGGTTGGAACACATGAGATCTCCAAGACCCATAAAGCATTTGGAGAAATTTCATCTGGTGTAAAAGTTATTCTAATAATTAAATTTTTTAATGGGGATCCAAAGTCTAACTTAGGGAAATTAAAAAATTGATGTGAATTAATTTACACATGTGATGAAATGTTCTAAGTGACATGGATCAAACATTCTTTTAACTCAGTCGATTAGAGATTAGATCATCGTCGTTGATTTGCCGACGAGAAAAGTATAAGGGAAGGGCTTTAGGTCAGTTGGAGCAGAAACACACACATTGCAGAAGCACTGAAGCTAAGTCGAATTTCTAGGGCAAGGTTTGCTGAGGAATTCGAAGTGAGTTTGTAGTGCAGTGAGGGGCAGCGATCGACAAGGGATGATCTGATCTAAGGCCGAGAATACAGCAGCAGAGAGGCAACATCGTACTAGGGCAGCACAAAGGCCGGCAGGAGGGACACAGCCCAACCAAGCTGACGCAGAGGGTGACGCAGACCCTTCTGGGTGACGTAGAGGCCTTCAGAGTGACGCAGGGGCAACCTGTGTTGCACAGAGGCTGACGTTGAGCCAGTCTGCTCACGCAGAGGTTGATGCAACAGCAGGAGGGTGACGCAATCCAAGTTCAGAAGTTGTTGTGCAGTTTGTTGAGACCGAAAATGCAGTTTCTGATCTTCAGAAGTTGTTGGTGTGGCACAGGTTATGTCAATGCAGAACAATGCCTAGCAAAGGTGACAAAAGCGAGAGGAGAACAGTCGCTCAAAAGATTCTCTAGATAAGGAAACTGAGTTTAATCAGGAGGAGTGATCATAGAGGATTGATTCATCAGATTTGGTGAAGGATTTCCGGGAGGGAAATCATTTGTCAGAGGGAGCACATTCTCTAGAGGGTTCTTTCGCCAAGAAGCCCAGATCCAGTCTTTTGCTGAGTGTAGCAGCAGTGGAAAGGAGAAGAGTTTGTGATTCGACAGTTTGAGCAGAGATGGTTTCTCATGTACTGAGAGATCAGGATAGGTTGGACAGTGTGTCAAACTTTATCATCTGGAGGGCCAGAATCTTGACAGTCCTGGATGAGTACTGCATCAAAGACCACGCAGAAAATGTCCTAGCTATGCCAACCGATGTAGATACCCGAAAGAAATTCAACGAGAATCGGGCATGGGCTAAGTGCTTGATCATTGATGGAGTAAAGGATCATGTGGTCCCTCCTATGGCCGGAAAGAACACGGCAAACGAGATGTGGACATCATCGATGTATCAAGGAAGCTCCATCCAGAGGAAGATGCTTTTGGAGAATCAGATGTGGTCGTTCCAAATGCAGAAGGGAGAGGAAATCAATCCCTTCCTCTTTAGACTACAGACTATCCGAGACCAGCTGATTGTTATGGGGTCAACTCCGAATGAAGGGTTCAAACTTCATGGTGAGGACTGCCCTGAATGCAGTCACCAATGAATGGGAGACATTTGTCCAAAGTATCTTGGGCAGAGCAGCTCTACCATCCTGGGTGGACATGTGGGAAATCCTCCGTCGGGAGGAAATCAAGAGGATAACCAAGAAGGAAAGCAGCAGCGGAGGAGTCAAGGTGAAGAAAGAGGAGGAGGAAGATGCAGCCCTTGTATCTAAGGGATGGAGGCAACAAGGGAAGAAGAAGAAGGACCTCTCCAAGGCCCGTTGCTTCAAGTGTGGTGAACTTGGACACTTCACCAACACTTCTCCTAAGCGAAAGGACAAGAACCTCTGATTCCAAGGCAGCAGTAGCGAAATGGGACGATGGCAGTGACGATGACGTAACCATGAGTACTCATGAACCAAGGAAGTGGTGCGATATTGATCTGTAGAGTAGCTACAGATGTTGGCGGGCTCCTTAAGGTGCCCAAAATCTTGGATCACATACGAGCTATAGGAACCTTAAGATAGTAGTAGGATGACTGGAGCAATGGGTGCAAAAGATCATGGAGAAACAGAGGCGAATTGAAATGCTTAAGTCTGGAGCAACGCAGAGGAGAGGCAACAACAGCGTGGAAGCAGCAGCACAGAGGTTGATGGGATTTCAGCAACGCAGTGGAAGTGCTTACACAGCATAGAGGAGCAGACAGCACAGAGCTTCAGAGAGACAATGCAGCGCAGCAGCAGAGGGAGCTTCAGTGATGAGATGCAGCCCAACTAACTTGTCTGTCAGTGATTGGATGATGGTCCTTCAGTTGCTTACTTCTCAGCAACTGAGTTGCAGTGCAGCAGTTAACAGTGGCAGTGTTATAGGCAGCATGTTGCAACAATTTGAGAGGGAGTTGCAGTGCACATGTGGTAGTGTCAATGACAGTGACATGGGCAACAGTACAAAAAGCAACAACACAGTGGATGGAGGGCAACATGCCAAGCATCAGCAACGCGAAGACCAATGTCGAGATTAGGGTGATGCTTCATTGTGGAAGTATTGCTAGAGCACACTCCTCACTAAGAGGGAGTGTTGAGATTTTGGGGTAGCATCGAGTGTGCTCTAGCTCTGAAACTTTGTGGAGGGGCTGGAATACACGAGATCTCGAAGACCCAGAAAGCGTTTGGAGAAATTTCATCTAGTGTAAAAGTTATTCTAATAATTAAATTTTTTAATGGGGACCCTAAGTCTAACTTAGGGAAATTAAAAAATTAAAGTGAATTAATCTAAGCAACGTGGATCAAGCATTCTTTTAATCTCAACCATTGATTAGAGATTAGATCACGGCTATTGGTTTGCCAACGAGAAAAGTATAATAGAAGGGCTTGGGGTCAGTTGGACAAGACACACACAAATATTGCAAAAGCACTGAAGCTAAGTCGAATTTCTGGGGCGGGGTTTGCTGAGGAATTCAAAGTGAGTTTGCAGTGCAGTGAGGGTCAAAGATCGGTAAGGGATGATCTGATCCGAGGCCGACAATACAGCAGCAGAGGGGCAGCATCATACCAGGGCAGCACAGAGGCCAACAGGAAGGACGCAGCGTAGCCAAGCTGACGCAAAGGCCACACAGAGGGTGATGCAGCCCCTTCTGGGTAACGCAAAGGCAGCACAGAGGCCTTCAGAGTGACGCAGGGGCAGCTTGTCTTGCGCAAAGGCTACACTGGGCTAGTGGGGTTGACGCAGTTGCAGGAAGAGCTGCGCTGAGGGTTCCAATGGGGCCAGAAAGGGCTCGTTATCTGTAAATCCCGATTGAGGGTGTGATTCAGCAATATTTTATGTCTCTGAGTGAAAGGGTACAACTGTCGTGTAATTTCTTTGTAGGGAAAACCGTTTCTGGTGCCCAAATTGTTGTATTTAGATTCTGCAAAATAATAAAACCCTCTAGAGTTGCCGCACTAGTTTTCCCGCATTGGGTTTTTTCAGGCATATATGTCCAAAAAATCTGTGTAATTTTGTCATATGTGTGTGATGTTCAGTAAATGATATGTATATGTGTAGGCTGCAGTTTGTATTTTCTTTAATATTTTTTTGAATACTTCAGTTAAATAACTTGTTAAATTAATCAAACAACTAGGCGAAGTAGATCAAGACGCTACAATAGGGAATCTGTTTTGTAACTTTCACACACAAAAGCTCACATCAATTGTATATAACGAGAGTCAAAGGCTCATATAAATAAGATGGGAGATGATCCCAAGGTGGGATGGTGACAATCCCAAGAAGATCCCTCATGCAAATCAAATCTCTCAAAGGAAACTCAAATTTTGCTTGAGGCTCCACTCTGTATAATACGAGGAAGCTCTGATTCCATTGTTTCCAAAGGCATAAGTTTCAATAACTTCAGTGCAACACGACTAACTGAAATACTGACCACATTTGAATGAGATATCATCAACTTATTTATCTCAGGTAGAACACACTTTTGCAAACGTTCTTGTATTTCAGGGGAGATAATATTTTTGTTATCACCATTCCTCCTCAATCCCATATCTGGATTATCAACTGCTGTTTCACCAATCTCTATTTCAATATCATGTTTTTCTGGTTCTACAGTTGAGGACATTCCATCAATAAAATGAAACTTATCTAGCATAGAGCAAATCAGCCGTATAAGTATATTGCTATTATCTTCCTTGGAAGCCATCATTCGAAATGCTCTTATCAATAAACTGAAGTAAGAGTCCCATCTTATGTGACCAGCAATACAAGCAAGGGTTTCTAAGCAAGAATTCACAACATTTCCCTCCCTGTCACCTTTGGCCTCAAACAACAAACTGAAAAAGAGTGGCACAAATATTTGCATGAGATTTCCCTGCATAACATTCCATATACACTAGAAATGTCAATACATTGCAGCAAGGTATGGTCAGAAAAGGATAGAGCAAAGACCAACAATTGTTAACTCCAATGTCACCCACAGATATAAACATATAAATGCATACAGACTCAAACATTATATCTTACCTCAGATAGATTTCCAGCATCCAGGATATTCCTAAACCGTGTCATTGCTCTTGATCGCCTATGCTTCTATATAAGTAAACAAACACCAGTCAACATCTAGACTAATTTCAGCACAAGGAAGAAAATTGGAAGAACTGGATAGGAAAGGCATGCTATCAAACCTGAATGTGAAGAATGTTATTGAAGAAGTCCACTTCTACATCTGTGCTGGAAAGAGGCTTGCATTCATTCAAAGTTGCAATACCAGAAAGTCTAAGTGCCATTGAACGCAGTAAAGCCACACATTCCTATGGATACATTTAACAGTGTTAAATGTAATGCTTACCTATAAAATATTTAAGTTGATGTCATACAAATTTACAATATGTAATAAAAAAATACCCTTTGGATGGAGGTCTCTGAACTCATTATTCCCTTCTTCACATGTGCAAGGAAAAATTTATAAATGACATGCTTGACAGAGACTTTAGACCAATTTCCACAGCCATCATTGATGCAAGAATCAAGCAGTCCTTGCTTCACTGTGTCTATATGATTAGGTTTCTTCTCACTTTTCAGCTCATCTTGAAAATCATCCTGTTGCATTACCTCTTCATTTTCTAATACAGAGGCAGAAAATTGAATAAAAGAAAGCAGACAACTGGAGGCACTATGCCTGAGTGACAGGTCTTCTGATGACATGTCATACACACAATGTGAGAGAATAAGCAAGGTATATGGCTCGCCTATCTGGGAGAATAATTGAGGAGATATTTGCTCATAAGCAGCAAGCCTCTTATCATAATCAGATTCTCCAACTGTTAATAGTGATATTGCATTTAAATCACCTACCAGTCTTGCCTGCAAGGAAGCAGCAAGAATTCAGGTCAACAATTAATAACGTACTTTGCCAACTTGACCAATGAATAACAAAACAGAGTCACTGTAAAGTTTAAACTAACATCACGGGACATCAAACAATATCAAACAAGAACGGCTATCTTACAGGCAAAGCCAAGGAAGGGTCAACTTTTGAAAGCCCTTTCAGGATATCACAAATAGCCACTCGAATATCCAATGTAGATGAAGTTAGCAATGAACTGAACATAGTTAGCATTTTAAGAACACTTCTGTCACCCAGAGCTGGAGAAACCTCTTTCAGAACACACAGAATCTCTATGAAATGCTCTGCAAATCACATTAACTACAATATGTTAATAAACGTCAATTATGGCACATTAATAAACATCAAATCTGAAATATAGCTGTAATCTCTGTAAATTATTTTTGCCCATGCCATTTACTCACCATTCTTGCTGACTTTTTTGATATCAAGGAATGGTAACAAACAATCAACAAATTGATTCACTACATCTGAACGTGTTGCATATTTTCCCAGCAATTTAAAAATTCTTAGCTCACGCTTCCCAGGACCTGTGATACGTTTCCTGATAATGAAAAACCAGAAGGTCAATTGACAATCTATATGCAATCTGACAGCAGACTGTTTCCTAGTACACGCTATTTATGTGTCACATAAAACTACAGTGATAACAAAATGACAGATCAGAGGGGATGGTTTTCTAATATTCTGGAAGCAAATTAAAGCCAGATTAGAATTTTAACCAAGTCACAAAATGAAGAAGAGCATAAATTGAATAAAAATAAAAATATAAAAAGGAAAGGGAGCATAAATTGACTTTTTTTAAAATATTAAGTCTGCTGATGTTTCAATCACATTTTCTACAGCAACAAGCAATTCTTACAGAAGAAAAAACATTGAAGGGTTGACAGTGATTTTTGCAACATTGGGAGAGAATTCTAAAGCAGTGATATGAAGAAGAGTGTTGCGGGCATCATTGGCAGCAGGATCCATTTTTATTGTGTTGTTGTTTATGTCTCATTCTAATTTTTCGAATAATTTGAGTCAATGTTTCCTGATAATTTGCTATTTCAAAAATAATTTTCAAACTTGAAGTAAATATTTGAAGAATTTTGCAACACAAACTCAGCAACATGTACAACTTAAAGGAGAGAGGACAATACAGAATATTAGTTTAAAAAATAAAATGCAGCAGAAAAAATAGACAGCGACAAAGGAATTCCAAATCCAACAAGTTACTACCTCTTGCTCCCCCGACGAAGTTGAACCAAATTCTGCATACTTGTGAAGAGTATATCAAGATGTGGTAAAAGAATTTCCTGCAGCAAAACATTCTCTTGATCTTCATCATTTCCATCCTCCAAATTCAGAAGATTCTCAACGAAACTCAGAATAGCTGAAACCATGGCTTCTCACACACTTTTAACGGACAGAATCGACAGAATATTGGGCACAAGTGATTTCTCTTTCTGAAGAAATGAAGCAAGCTTTAAGCTTTTACTCATTTCCAGAAAACAAATAAACAATGAGCTAGGTGTTTCATTGCTCCCACTTTCTTGGGTAAACTTCTCAACCAATGGTTTTACTGCTGTAAAAAATATATTCCAAAAATTTGTACCATAATCAATTGAGTCATACTTATTCAGCACAATGGAAATAACCTTGAGACATAATGATCTCAAGTCTTTCATTCCACTAAGAAACAATGCTGGGTTCTTATCATGCCTCATAGCGACACTTCTAATCTGAATCCCACCGGCAACTAACATGGGTGATGCCGATATATTCTCCAATTTCTGCACAGAAAAATCTGCATCAAGGAAGTTATCTGCCTCAGACATCTTCGATTCCACTGAATAAGGTTGTTTTTGCTCCCCGGTTATGTCTGTATAACCTACCTTTTCTAACAGTGCTACATCGGGCATCTCAGAGTCGGCAGAAGTTTCAACCCCTTGTGTACTATTATGATTGAAGATGCCATCCTTTTGATGTTCTAAATTTAATGCACATGATTCTAATATACGAAGGACAAATGCTAATAATGGGAGAAGATAAGGCACCATTCTTGCTTCATCAAAGGTCTCCAAAACATCCTTCACTACATGCAAAAATCCTGATTTCTTTTTGTATGGCAAAGTTGCAACTCCTTCGGTACTAATCAAATTAATGAAATCCATTGCTGTGCTTTGTTCTATAGCAGCTTCCCAAGAATATTTTGATCCACAGATTGAGGTATGCTCATCAATAAATGCATTTTGAAGAGACTTCAAAAGCAAAATGAAAAGGGGAGCCAACTCATTCACTTCAAGTTGTGCCAAAAACCACAGAACTGCCTTCCTTTGGAGAACTCCTGCAGACTGGACAGCAAAATAACATGATGAGCTTTGGCGAAGCCTCAAAAACAAAACAAATCATCTTTAATCCAAGATTCTATTATAAAATCAGTCATCAGATATTTGTCGAAGCAATAAGCTAAATGTATATTTGTTTAATTTAAAAGTATATACATACCCTCCTTACAAGTTGCAGGTAAAGATGCACAAGAAAAAATTAATGCCATTCATAGTGCAATAAAATTTCTAAGGAAACTAAAAAATATGATCATATAAGCAAGCAATCAAGAGCAAAAGGACTTCTAATTGTGTCATACTATTTAAAGCAACCAATATTATGCAAACAATGGAAGTGACTCTCTCTGAAGAAATGAAGCAAGCTTTAAGCTTTTACTCATTTCCAGAAAACAAATAAACAATGAGCTAGGTGGGACATTAAAAATGAAATGCTGGGACATAAAACTGAGTTGCTATGTCACATTAACAAAGTGGTATATTAGTCTGTCTGTAATGAACATGGAAAGATTGTGTGGAGGATGGGAACACAGCTTGGAAATCACAAAATGGAATGGACTTCTGAAATCATGCACAAGGAGCTTAGCCATGAATTCTGACAGAAGAATTTCAAGCATCTGTGACTCTGTGGACAATAAACAGCTCTTCACAAACTCCACATTAACGTGCAAAAGTTGTCAAAGACTCTAGTTTGGTCCTTCAAGATGTGCACTTTTTGCTTCAAGCAGCGGGGACAAGTACGAAGATGTTCCTCGGACTGCCTTGATTGTGGTTGTTCAAAGGTAAAATATTTTCAACTGTTGTTGCTAATTTGTTTATGTTTCTTAACAGCCCTGACGCCGAAAATTCACAAGGTTAGATGACTCATCAATACTTATTATCTAATATGACTCTCACTTATGTCATATTTCACCTTATAAGAGAAAAAATGATTTCAATATTGACATGCATAGCCTATAGACTTGGCTTTTCATCAATGATATACATTGACATGTAATCTCAGTTGCATGGTATGGGGAAACAGAAGTACGAATCTGAAACAAGAATGCTCTCTCTCTCTCTCTCTCTCTCTCTCTATATATATATATATATATATATATATTATACTGAAACTTGGAAATAAAGCATTTAAATTTTAAGTTCTAACATTATAATTTAGAATACAGAGTCATGAATAATTGACCAAGTGTCAAGGTCCAAGGCCCAAGAAAATCATGCTACAACAAATACCTACATATCATCGAAATCATTGCCTATATTGGGATCTTCATTGTCTATATCACGCTCTAAGAATTAAAATAATATAGAAAAAAGTTGTCCAGGCGGTGACGGTGATCGGATGTGTTGTTAATGCAGTCCTAGATGTTAAGTCACCAGTTCAATTCCCCGCCCTATTCAGGTGTTATTCTTGAAGATGACCATGATGTAGCTTCGTCATCCCTGAACTTACAAAATATATATATATATATATATATATAGAAAAAACTTAATTTGTCAAATTCAGATTTTGTTTGACTAATAGTAACACTTTTACTTGGATCATGATAGAGGAGTTCAACAGCCAATGCCACGAACATCAAGGTGCATAGAGGGCTTGGTGCTCTTCATTAAACACTAGCTCCATACTCTTAGACACAACAAAATCTAATGGAAACGTTGCAACCCGCCCAATCCTAAAATCCGCTGGGTTTGGAGTGGGATCTAAAATTCTACTTTCACCAAAATGAAATCCAATGAGGTTGCAACCACTCTCAAATATCCTAAATAAATTAATGATAATGTTATAATTTAAGTAAAAAGATGAAAATGAAAGATAAAGGAGAATGTCATAAAATTTAAGTAAAAATGATGAAAATGAAAGATAAAAGGAGAATGTCGTTAACATTACCATTAATTAGTTAGCATTAGTAGGGCCCTAGGGTCGAATATTAGGCTTCCCAACTCATCAATTATTGTTTCATTAAATAATTTGCATTCAGCCCACACACACCACACAAGCATGTTGTGCCTTGTTGACCATGTACATGTCAACAGTTCCTTGTCAGGTATAGCCTAATATGTGTGCTAATCTGTATATATAGCAAGGTATATAGCATCGAAAAAAATTTAGTCAATTTCATTATTGTAATCCTAGATTCTGCAAAATCATTGTAAATTATTTCTAGTATGACTATTAAACCATGTAACAACACCTAAGTAAGCCTATGATTCTTCTCAAAGGGTTTCATCATAGGGATTTTTTCAACCTCCCCAAATTATGTGTGTTTATAAACACGGATAATTGGCAATAAAGAGGCGGACATTGAAGCCAATAAAGCTGCCCTCCTCTCTGCTGGGATCAAGATGAAAGACGAAGAAGAATCATGGGAACCCATCCCATAAGCTAAATTGCTGACATGTTTTACTGTTTACTCTTAAGTCAATTTGTATGTATCTTCAAATTGGGAAAAATCTCTAAAATTGAATCTATAGTAATATCACTAAGGAGAAGAATTCCAAGCATTAGCTCCACTCTCATCCTTAGTGGTGAGGTGCATCAGGCTATAGTCCTTCTCAATGTAACCAGAATTTTGGCATTTAGGCCAAGTTTGAAATAATATTCCATAACCGTTACTGTAAAAAAAGAAAAGATGAGCTTATTTTAGTGATGTCTGAAAAATGATTGTAAACAAGTCAATTGGACTTCTAGGTACATTAGAATCAATACATGGCGGGAATGCAAATGCAACAACTATAAAAGCAGATCTACTCTATAAGATCTAAACCCTAATAACCAATAGTTAGACACAAAACTGTGAACCACAAACAAGCATTGTCATGAACTTGAGACCCTCAAATAATGTCACCACTGAAGGTAACCTAGCGAAGTGCTCAATGACTCTTGGTGCCCTGGCCAACGAATGAGGATTAGAAGCTGACATCCCCCAAGTACCTGATAGTATCTATTTACTATATATGCCAAATGATGTGGGGAAAAAAGGATGGCCATACTTCACACTAACAGTGCTCCTAATGAAATCTCACAATCCGTTTGTTGTGCAGAGGCAAACAAGAATAGTCTTATAGAGATGCATAGTAGTATTCAACAATCTTTGGGGCAACAATGTATCGATATATCTAGAACTGTTATGAATAAAATGATATAAATAATGTAAACAATAAATAAAGATTAGTTGATTAGTAATTAAGTTGAAGAGGCATGTCTAAATGGGACATGACTATCCAGGAAGAGGCACCTGCCTAGTATATAAGCAGGCCCCTCACTTTCAATTGTATCATCATCAATCATTCATCATACATTTTATATAATAATATTTGTATCCTCAATGGGTATTTTCATATTCCAAGTTTTCTAGAGTGTTTAACTTGAGGTACGAACTTTGTTCGTTCCATTTGGTATCAAAGCAGTTCGAGACTCTAGCCTCTCAACCGCTGCACAGAGTTGTGTTCTCTGAGCCAAGTCTTTGACCGTCAAATTCGTCAACATCGTTGTCGTTGAAGCGTTTCGCTACCTGAAGTTGGAGCTTCTCCATATTGCATTTAGGCCCTTGGCCATAAAAGAAAAAATAATAAGAAAATTAAAAAGAAGAAAAAAGGAAAAAGACCATAGAAAAAAAGGGCAAATAAAAAGATTTAAATATATATATATATATATATATTGAACAAAAAGTTATTAATTTAAAATATATATATATATATTGAACAAAAAGTTATTAATTTAAAATATATATATATATATATTGAACAAAAAGTTATTAATTTAAAATATATATATATATATATAAATTAAAAAAATCATAAAAAGAATATATTAAAAAAAAGGTATATTAAAAAAAAAATTTAAAAATTATATAGAAAAAAACTACATAACAAATATATATATATATATAAAGGAGAACACCGAAAACAAAAATAAAAATCATAGCAGCAGTCGCCGCCACAACCTTCGTCCATCATCGACCTACCAAAGCCATCGACCGACTAGTTGTTGACAAATTCTCGTCCGATAGGCCTTCGACCAACCAAGCATTGACAAATCCTCGTCTGATTCTCTGCAGTTACCGCCACAATCCTAAGCAGTTGCATTGTGCTCCACCCATAGAAATTCTCGTCGCAAATCATATTCTTCGTCGTCCCTATCAATTGTCAACAGACCATCGCCTCCTACATTGCCCGTTCATCACCATACAGTCCAACTGTTGATGTTTTCTACATCTGTTGTCCAATCGCTGCTCCTATAAGCTTGATGTGTATAACCACAATCTTGCTATTCCAATTTTTTTTTTTGTGACACACAGCGTGGCCAACATACAACTCAACCGTACCATAAGATTCAAAAAACTCGATTCATATCATTATGCACATGGGAGATAAATTAACCTATCATAATGTATCATGCTAAGAACAAAAAACACAAGAATCTAACTATCCATCCTATTCCAAAAGAGCATACCGTGACACTTATTGGTAGAGATAGAGTAAGTAGATCTATCCAACAAAAGGCGAAGGGCTTGCTCTGCTCTCGAATGAAATTTTGATGCTGGACCCTTCAGAATGTGCCACAGTAAAGCACTACAGCCTGTTGTTTTCTCCTTTGAAGGCTAGTAGGA
>JAXQQM020080713.1:0-16633 GCA_034641835.2 Pinus albicaulis
AAATCTAAGAGAACCCAGTCATAGAGTTTAGCTTTACATAAGCTACAACACTACCTCCATCCTTGGAGATGGTCTGAGATATGGACGGCGGGGGTTTGTCTAAAATGTGTCAGTAATTCCATTTCAAAATCATGGTGAATGGTAACTAAAAATATGTTAGGAACGTGGTGGCGAGGGTGCCAAATGTTCCATGTGAAGCTGATGGTTGCTCCACGTACCACTTTGTGACTACTCCTGTAAGAGTGCGTTGAAATAATCTCAGTCGAATAGTGTTTTCAATGATAATGTTTGATGAGCAACACAGGTGGAAGGTCATGACATGATTACCTGGGTCTTTCGCTTGCTTTCCTTCGAACTTTGGAATATATGAAGGGAGCTTCATGGGCATGGGAGGCCATGTAGGATTGTGTGCGATGGGGTCATTTTTTAGCATGGTTAAATCAGGTAGATTCAACGAAGCTAAGAAAGGTGACAAGGAGGTTGACGTCATTGCACTGTACGAAAACACAAAATTCTGGTTAGGAAGAGCGTTGGTCTGCGACGTACCCTACTATGTATTCGATTGGCTTCCTAGATGAGGCGCACTCCTTTGCCCCCTAGGGTTCGTTAGAGGAGTGGTGTGTGGTGTGGTGTTGGGAGACCGACTAGGGTTCCCTACTATGACTGCCCCAATAAAGGATGAACGAATAGTGGTGGCATTGTTCCGTCTTTAACGCCTCAATGGTGAAAGATGTGGAACCATTCCTGGCAATGGGGGAAGGTCCAAAATATGCCTAGATAGACAAGGTCCCATTGGGTCCATCATGGTAACAACTAGGTCTAGTTTTTGGAAAAAATTAAGAGGATAGAGTCTATGATCAAAGAAAAATTATGGTCACATACATAAAAAAATAAAAAATAAGATAAATTTCCCTTTAATTTAATCGATGTGATCAAGCAATCAAAAAATTGGTTTTTGTTTGTTTGCGTATGAAACTCAAATCCTAGAAGACCTACTCATCCTCACACACTCAAATATAACTAGGCCTTGAGAAGATTTCTTGCGAGTGCTGGCACAACCTCCCATAAGAGTTGGTGATGCCCCTAGTCAGCCAAAGAAAATCCACCAAGGTAAGGGTAGAGGGTCTAGCACTTGGTTGCACCATCACCTATGGGGAAAAGGATGCCCTAGTTTTTGGCCACTAAGAACCACCATCCCATGTGAGTGTTCGATTCTTGGGCTTCTTGGTAATTCATCTAACAGTACTCAGTATAATTCAAGTCAGGTAGCCCTGACTGATACCTACCCGCACTGCACCTAAGCCTAACCTCCTCTAAAATGGGTCTTTGCCACACTCAGGTTTTCTTTGTCGTGGGCTGATAGGTGGATTTGAATTTCCCTAAGAAAACAACTTCTATGTTTCAAGATGAATTATGACCAAGGCAGCTTATTGGATGCCTACCCCTTGATCCTAACTTAAGCTATAAATTCTTTTGTGGACCTTGTGGGGAGAATTTAGTGAGTTTGGTTAAGTTAGTTTTAGGTGTCTTTGCTTCGCTTAGTAAGCGAATGTGTGTGAGCACAAAGTGGACAAGCACATATTTTTAACGTGTGGATATTCGATGATCCTTTACAAAATCTCCTATTTAAACTATGTTGTATTGTTCCTGGCTCAAAAGAAAAACATGTGTGGATAATGGGCCGCTTTCTATTTTTCCTAGTTAATCTATGTGACCAACTATAGGGAGATGGAGAATTGTGAATAGGGAGCATTCATATGTTTACCTAGGATCACTGGAGGCTGCAAAGGTAGCAGATATTACTTTCTCTTCTATAAACAATTCAATCCTAGTCCTGAAATTCCTAGTGCAAAAAATGAACTAAACTAAAACTTTTACACTAGAAAAAATAAAACTAGCTATTTATGCGTGGTCTTGGGCCACTTATTTTGGCGAGTTATCTAGGTGTGTAAGTACCAAAATTTGAAAAACATAATTTTTTTTTGAAATGCAAGTTATTTTCCCCCCCTACTTAAACTATGTCTGAACTTTTCAAAAATCAACTTGAAGTATGACTGACACTAAGCCTACAAAAAGAAGCTAAGGGTGATCTTTAAGAAGCTACGGGGTACCACTACCAGTGTTGGAAGGTGTATTAGGGGATGCCAAGCACTTTACAAGTAGGAAAAGGAAGAAACATGGGAGAAATCTCTCATTTCTGTATTTTGCGTGCAAAAGGTTGGAATAGGCACGCTGTCCGTGCACAGGTTAGCTCTGAACACGCACCCTGGGTGTGTTTATGGGAGGAAAAAGTACACAAAGTCCTGCAAATTTTTTTTTGGAGTTTTTCTGCTTCACTCTGTCCCTTAGGATGAACTAGGGACTATAAGAGAAATCAGGGGAAATTCAGCTCTACTCCATAGCACAGACAAAGGGATCTTCAAAAAAGGCACAACCACATAAACTTGGTAATAAACATTAGTGGAGTCACCAATCCTGTTGGAGTGTGTTTAGTGCATGTATGTACGAAACCACACCAACTTAAGGGCTATGGTCTACCCAATTAAGTTATTGGTAACAGGCAGAAAAATAAATGGAGTCAAGAAAGTTAGTGGAACAAGCTAGAATCATAAGCATACTAGATAGAGAGATAGCATCCATATATAAACTAAAACAAATAAACACGAGTTTTGAAAAGATTCAAATGAAAAAAATAATATGAATAGTGGCTCTAGGCCCCTCTTATTGAGCATTGGTAGTAATAAGAGTGAAAATTTACCCTCTTGCCAAGTGGCCCCTTAAACATTGGTTATAAGTCCCGATGCAAGGATGTTTTTATCCCAAGCTTTCCTCGGTGTAGTCTCCCTCTCTCTTTGCTGTGTTGGACTCAACTTGTTGGATGGCCAACAATTGAGTCCCCTCTATCTTTAGCTCTAGATCACACACTATTGGTATTTCTTGGGAAATTCTAGCTAGCATAACAATGTGTTCACAAATTCTTCATCTCATGGTGGCCTTATATAGGATATCTCAAATCCTCCCTTCCCTCTCTTGGTACATTGTGGATGGTGACCCAAGAGAGGGGTACGATTCCTTTGTGTGCTCCAAATATTCCATTGTGTGCTCACTTTGTGTCTAAGGAGGTGTTGGTGGCTGTTCTTAGGTGGCTTCAAGTGAGGAATCACTTGTCCTTTACTTTGTGTGGTCCTGGATAGTGACATTTCACCACTCCCAGGATTTCATGCATATCAGGAAAAAAAACGTGCAAAGGCGCTATTCACGAAGGATTATTCATGCAAAGAGCATTTGGGAATTGTTCAAATTTGATTTTCCTTAGACCTTAAAGATTTTTAAATACTTTCCAGATTCTGTAATGTCTTCCAGACCTATAAACCCTTATGCTTGACATTAAATAATGTCATCTTCTATTGCACAATTTTCTAGTGTTAACAATGGAAAAATCAATATCACATATATCTTTTATCAATGAATTTTTAGAACTATTATTTATGACTATTTGAATGACACAAATGAGGGGAAGAGGAATATTTTGAAATTAAAGATGGAGATTTATGAGGTTCTCCTACACCTCCTCAGTGTACTCACGCATTACCTTTTATTGGAGCTCCCTCTTGATTACCCTGTTTTTCCACTCTCTTTCCATAATCTAAAAAAAAAAATTCCACATGATCTCCCATATATTAGAGGTCCTTGTGAAAATATTTCTCATTATCTATGTGCATGTCATTATCCTTCATTTGTTTTCTTCAAGTTGCATGCCCAATCTCAGTGTTAAAATACTTGATTATTCATTTAGCCTTGAGTTTGGCCTCGGTAAGAATCCACACTCACAATTCACATCAAATAATGCCAACATAACTAGGGATATTTTATTCATTCAAGTTAAACATAATTGCTTAAATATCATGAAAATACCATAAATGAAATATCCATGAAGAAACAACATAAAAAGAAGGAAATATAGGCAATGTACCAAGACTTGGTATCACTCACTATGTGTGAGCTACATATATAGTCTCAAATTAAATGCGGAGAGGCCTCTTTATTATCTGAATAAAATAATGGGAAATACATGTAAATACCTCAGATATGGGGATGACCTAATTTTTTTTTTCTTAGATATCGTTTCTACTTGCACCAGTGGATTCCTTGCAAAATATTGAGAAAAATGAGTATAAACTTCGTGGGTTTCTATCACTATAACCTCCTTTAATATCATGCCACAAAATATCAAAATATACTTTGAATATTCCTTTAAAATATTCTTTATAATATACTCCAGAATATTGTAGGAATCTTCCTTATGATATGTGCCCATGTAAGACTCCTATTGGCATGCCACCATTGCCTTTTTTCCCCTTCTCTCTTTTTGGTTGTAGCCCCATCGAATGAATATCATCATTTTAAATAATAATTGTTGGGGGAGATAAAACAAAGGAACCCCCTAGGTGCGTTGGCCAACATATTTAAATATAGGGAATTGGTTGATAAGGTCTTGGGGTCAAACCCCGTGGGACTCAAACTTGGTAGTTGTAATAACAATTGTATTTTTTTTTAATTGGTTACATTACAACTAAATTTTAAAATGGTTTATCAAACCATATATATGTTTTAACATGTATTTTAATACACAACCAACCAACCAATGGTTTTGACCTTCGACCAATTCGCTGACGTGTTTGTTATGATGTAATGTGCCCACGAGTCAACTAGGTTATTGTTGGATGATATTTGGGTGCAATGTGGAAACATTCAATTGGGTGACATGGAACCTTTTTATTGGTGCACATATGTACCTAGTTACCATGCCATCCCGCTAACAAGATACCACATCATGTCACAAAGAGAACCATAGATATGTTTTAACATGTATTTTAATACACAACCAACCAACCAATGGTTCTAACCTTTGACCAATTTTCCCATGTGTTTGTTACGATGTAATGTGGCCACAAGTCAACTAGGTTATTGTGGGATGATATTATGGTGGAATGTGGGAACATTCAATTAGGTGACATGGAACCTTTCTATTGGTGCACATATGTACCTAGTTACCATGCCATCCGCCTAACAAGATGCCACATCATGCCACACAGAGCATCTAGGGGTTAACATGTGGAAATATCGTAGGAATATTCCATGGGAATTCAATGGGGAGAGTTTAAAATTTATTTCTCCTTGCAAAGTTCACACTACATTATCCCATTCACCCTATTTTTATGGTAATGGAAAGTATCAAGGTATATTTCGCCGTATTTTAATGGGAATACCAATTATTTCAATTTATTTTTCCTCGTGGAATTTATTTTCACTTTATTATAGTTTTTTTTCAACTCAAAATTGTTAGAAATTATTACCCTATTTTTATAGCAATACCAATTATTTGGATTTTTTTCTCCTCATGGAATTTATTTTCCCTCTATTACATTTTTCTATTAACCAAAAATTATTGAATTTTTCTTTTTCTAGTAAAATGTATCTATCTTTTCATGGAATGTCGAATCATGGATGTAGAGGAATTGAGAGTTATATGAAATCCGTTCCATCATTATTTAAACAACCATTGTAATAGGGAGATCACTTTCTCAATTATTCCCTATTGATTTGACATCTAGCAAACACAATTATTCAACTATTTATGTTTTACTTTGGTAAGCATTCATGACCATCCATGTTTTCCATATGTCCAAATGAAGAAACTATCTGGCATAAAAATATGAATATGATTATTAAATTTTTACTTTTCATTTTATTTTTTAATAGATAAACTATTATAATATTTTCTTATTGTAATAGTAGAGACTGTCAATAAAGCTTTATATCAATATTAGAAGATGTACCATATTTTTATATTTTTATGTCTTGATTGAGAATTTGTTTCATCTGTTAAATAATTTTTCCCTCTATATAAAATAGAGAGTCATTCTATAAATCTAAAATAGTCTCATTGTAAGATAGAGTTAATTCTACAGGTCACTGCATTCACCATCGAAGCCATAAAAACTGTTCAGGAACCAATAAAATAAGAGTCCAACGAGTCTAGCTAAGATTTTTGTGGGAGTTCATAAATTACTTTAACATGGACACTCTAGAGCATTGAATTTTCTTGATCCACCATGTATCACGAAAGGGCGATTGTTCTCATAACTGTAGAAATCTCTCATTTCTAATTCAAATAGCTATAAATGGCAGTGAATGTGGTGGAGCTATATTCCAATGTAGATATAAAAACTACTAACTTGTAATGTGTCCCTTTTAATTACGATAACATTTTTAAAATGGTTGCAAAATAGTTTGATTCTACACATTTCTATTCACATTAAATCAATTTCATGTAACTTTAAAGGTTTGAAATCACCTTCAAAAACAATAATCTCTAAATTCCTTTGATTTTACACTGACCTATGTTTTTCTTGAGTGTAACATTTTTATATGTTCCATTAAAATCTTATTCATGTTCAAGGTATAAATCCTATATCTTAAAATTTCTCCACAATAGGTCACAAATATTAGCTTTCCTCACTGCTTAGAAACATTATATTCATTACATGTTGTAGTTTTTTGGTAAAATTTTGTGTATAGAATAAAATACTATAATAAACAAGCATATATAGATAAAATAATAATAATTAAACCTTTGTTACCAAAAATTATCATAGATACTAAGATTTTGCATGGAATAAAAAATATAATTACTTATATAGATGAAAGAGATAGTAAGGTTGTGCATGGAATAAAAAAATACAACTACTTGCATAGGTGAAATAGATACTAAGTTTCTACATGGAATAAAAAAATATAATTATTTATATAGATGATTTGCTAGTGGAGAAGAAGTGGGGATGATTCTTCCATTCCTACTATTTGTAAAGGTAGATTGACTATGTTTTCTGGTACAATTTAGATAAATTCATTCAGAATTCAATGCATGTTTTTTCACCTACAATTTTATAAACCAAATTCATTGACACACACACACATACACAAACACACACACACAGATATATATCATTAAAACATTGTTGTCCATTTCTGGAATGTTTTTAAATAGATTTTGATGTAAAAATTTTATATGTGTTTTGATGAAAAAGAATAGTAACACCCAAATCTTCTTAATCAATTCACGTGTTCCATTTCATTTTATTGCATTATATTTGAAAAAAAAACTATTATTACTCATAGTAATAATATTAGTGATTTATTTTCCAAGTCCCACTAGCACAACTAGTTGAGGATGGACCTCCTTAGCAAGAAAATTCAAGATCAAACCTCAAGGGGGTGGTTGTGCCTTGTGCTAGAGGAGGATACATGTTAAAAAATCTAGTTTTTTTTTTAGTGATTTTCCAAATTAAAAAAGAAAAAATATATTCAAATATATTTCAATTTCTTCTTCTAAATTGATGTATGTAATTTGTTTATATTATATCACGGGTTAAAAAATTAGTTTAGAAAATGACAAGAAATATATATTTTTTAAAGTATACAAGCGTTTAATATTATATTTATATGACTATCAATGATATATACGATAGGGTGTATTGCTTTTAATTTTAAGGTTATAAGTTATAAAACGCTTCTGGATTTGCTCAAGCTTTATAGTATCTCTTTCACTTTGACTAAAAGATTATATATATGTGTGTGTTTGTGTTTGTGTTAATTTTTGATTTTATAAAAATCTTTACAAAAAAAAATAAGAAATAAAAGTAATACTTTATATAATTAATAAAACAATATTATTAAATTTTAATTAAAAATATTTATATAGGAAATATTTTTTATTTTAATTTATGTTTTAATGTAAAAATTATACACATCTTATAGCATTCTATCTATTGTTGTAAATATTAAAAACTAATAAACACAACATAATAAATATTTTTATTATTTCTTTATTATTTTTATTATTATTAGCCAACCTAATTGCCCCCAAAATGTGACCAAACCAACCTTACAACAACTCACCAAGTAGAGAAAATGCTCCTAAAAATGAGCAAGCCTAAAACTTGAAAATGGTGGGTATAACTTTAGATAGATTAACGGTCCTTTGAATATTTCCAAGATATTGCACTGATCTCACCCAGTGCCAAAATCTAACTTATGAATATGTTGAATACTTTGAAAATAGCATCATTGACTTAGCTACCAAAACACTATGTTTAGAAGTAATAATGTTTTCAATGACTTTACTGTATTTTATAATTTAGTGAAAAAATGGCCAAAATTTAACAAAAAAAATAATTCAATAAAATATTCACCAAAAAAATTATACATACATATTATATAATTGAAAAAACAGTCTTTACATTTTTATTTGTACCATGGGAATTCACCCATTTATTATACAAATAATTTGGGGAGGTTTCTTAAATTTTCCCTGATACCACGTGGCACCTCCTACGTGTGCCACACGGCTTGTCATAGCGTTAATTTTCCCTATTTACCCAAATTTCAGATGGGAATAAATTTATCATAGAAACTTGGTTTGAGATGCCATTTACATCATTGAAATCATATATCTATGACTTAGCACCAAGTTTAACGAGATATGATGACTTCAAATGGTTAGCATTTTTGGATCCTTCTTGATCAAGACAGGGGAGGAGGTGGTAGTAATCCACAATATTAGAGAAGTGCGAGTATTTTTAATTATAATTCGACAACCACTTACTTCAATGATATTCCACCAGATATAAGGAAGGAAGTTCACAATATTGATGTTAAAGATGGGTTTGAAAGATAATCCTATTCAACTTTTGAGATTATGGAGGATATGCCACTAACTTTGAGATTATGGAGAAGATGTGACTATGGGTTCTTCACCCTCAACACACCAAGGGTAACAAGAAAAATTGAATCCAATCGGTCTACATTGGAAAATAAGGATCTGGTTTGTTTCTAAATGACAACAAAGTGGAGTGATATAATGTCTTTGCCACCCTATAAGACATTAAGAAAATTCTTAGAAACACAAATTTCTATTTAGAGAAGACTAGCTCCTACTTGATACATGTGGAAAGTCATATTTCTTGTGAATAAGACAATGAGGACTTGTTGGATCCTCCGACATCAAGTTGGATGATTCGTAAAACAATTTCCACCTCAAACAATGACCCGTGATTTATAAGGATGTCATTGATTTTAATACTGATCTAGTTAATTGTGAGGTTCAACTTTCTAGTCTTAGACTTATTAGTCACTAGTTGGACGTGGAGACTATGTATGGTCCATCTTATTTTATCTGTGTTCTGTCTTTTGATATCTATAAGTCGACTATGGCTACCATGTTTAGTATATTTTTGTTGATAGATCTACTTTGTAATGGGGTGATGGGATGGCATTAGTCATAGGGGTACTGTGTTTTTTTAGAATTTTTGGTAATGTCCAATTTTGATTCGCCTTATTAAAGAGAAATTGATTTCTCAAAAAGAAATTCGAAAAATTGAATATGTTTTTTTATTAATATAATAATATTAAATTATCAAAAATTACATATATAATACTTAACATTTCTTTTAACCAGAAAACACTTCAATATTTAAATAATAAAATAAAATAAAATATACTAATACTTTAATATTTTAGTGAAAATAATATTTTATATTATTTAAATAACAAAAATATAATAGAATAAAAATTATTAGTATTCCTTTCAACAATTAAACACTTCAACATTTCCAAATGGATTTTAAATATCTATAATTCATATATATAACGTGGAGCAGTCTATATATATGTATGGATCCAATTTTTAAGAAAAATGGATTCATTTGTTAATATTGTTACCATCAGTGTATATTTTGTAATTTTTTAAAATTCTAGATTATTTTTTATTTTATTAAAAAGTAATTGTATATTTGTATTAGAATTTGCACAGTAGATGATATACCATAATCTTATTTTATTTTTTTAATATTAGGAATCTTCTATAACCATTATTCATTTTTAAATTATTTATTTTATAAATTCATATATTCACATATATATTTTTTTATATTCATTTTATAAGTATAATCTTATTTTATTTTTTTAATATTAGGAATCTTCTATAACCATTATTCATTTTTAAATTATTTATTTTATAAATTCATATATTCACATATATATATTTTTTATATTCATTTGATAAGTATATTGGTTGTTGAATAATTTTCATGTTTCTTTATTTTTTTGTATAAGATAAATATCAAAATGTATAAATAAATTTTGAAATGTAAGTTATTTAATTTTTGAAATTTTTTTTATTGGTGTAAAGAAGATGATGAGAATATGCTAGTATATTTTATTTATGACAATAAAAAATATATTTAAATTGAAATAAATATTGATCATTTTTTTCTATAAATAGAATTTTAAAAAATATAAGATGCAAAATATTCTAATATGAAAATTATTTATAAACTTCACATTAATAGATACTTTAAGATATGTATATTAGTATAATTAATTGATATATTAATTTTTAATTCAATTTATTGATTATTTAATGATGATTTGATCATTATATAATTTTGAGAATATTTTCAAGTTCATTTAAAAAATAGTTAATATGACAAAAATAAGATTTTATTTTTTGTTTATTTTTATTTTACCAATAATAATTATAATAATTTAATTTGAATATCACACACAAATCAAATTGGTGTATAAAATTCTATTCTTTATATAACAAGGAACCCACTTTCATAAAGTGATTATTATAGTTTAGAAAGCTACACATAATTTGAATATATAACTTTTTAGGAGAAAGTATATATATATTTTTTATCTATGAAAGTTTTAATTTCAATTATTTCAAAAATTTTAAAAATAAATAAGTGTTAATAAAAGTGGTTGAGAAATTGAATGAATAAAAAAATAAAAAATGTCCAATCTAAAAGAAGAAAAAATAAATTAAATTTTGTTAAAAAAATTAAAAAAAATTAAATTTAAAAAACCATATACTCTTGTCATGTTTAAAGTAAAATAAATAAATAAATAAAAATAAAATAAAATAAAATAAATAAATAATAAAAATAAAATTATTTAAATTTTGTTTAAAAAAAATTAAATTAAATAAAAAAACCGTATACTCTTACTCTTGTCATGCAAGTAACGTGCACGGAGGACTTCATTTCACGGAGCTACTAATCGAGTAAAACTCCTAAATGACCTTTTACTCTTAAAAGGTAAAAATAATACTTATTTGTTACAAAATTACAACTTAATCAATATTTCAAAAATTTATAAGAATGGTGTAAGTACTCCTCTATATCTATATATAACTTTAAAAAAATATTATAATTTTGAAAATAATAAGTATTCAAATAAAAAATAAAAAAAACAAGTCTATGAAATATTTAATTTGTATTTTGATGTTTCGAAAGAGAATTTGTGTTTATTATAATGTAATAAAAAAATTAAAATAATGAAAATTCAATTTATATCAACTTGTTTTTAAAGAGAATTTGAGTTTATTATAATATAATAAAAAAATAGAAATAATGAGAAATTAATTTATATAAATAAAATATCCTTTCAAATAAACCAGTAGTATTAATACTTGTAATATTTGTATGGATATATATTAATAAAAGTGGTTGAGAAATTCCATGAAGGAAAAGAAAGAAGAAATGTCCAATCCGCAAGGGAAGGAAACTATATATATTTAAAAAAATAAATATTTTTTTTTAAATGAATTTTGTTAAAAATATAAATAATTAGAAAAAAAAAGTGAAAGTATTCTCTTGTCATGCTTGAAGTCACGTGCACGGATGACTTTCTTTCACAGACCTAAGAATCGAGTTAAAGTCCTAAATGACCCAAATAATATCAATGTTTTACTCTTAAAAGGTAAAAAAAATGTGTTGAACTACATTACAACTTTAATCAATCTATGTTTTAAAATTTTTTATATGTATATCTATCTATACATATATTAAATAATATCAAAAAGTTTAAAATAAATAATATAAATTTAAGAATAATTAGTGTGAAAATAAAAAAATTATAAATTTATGAATTATTTATTTTTATTTTCATTTTGATGTTAAAATTTATTTTAAGAATAGAATTTGTGATCATTATAATTTTAATAAAAAAATATAAAAAAATGACAAATTAACTTATAAATAAAATATCGTCTCACTTCCTTATAAATAAGTCATTAGTATTAATAGGTGTACGGAAAGTTTCGAAATAGTGTCTTAGATCCGGTTGCTTAACAACCTCATTATTATAAGCTTAAGTTTCGACTTAAAAAAGTAAAAATGAATTTAAGATTGTATTTTGAAAAATAACTCAAAATTATATTCAATTTAATCATATACGTTTAGTATTAATAATTGTATGCCAAGTTTGGTTTATTAATTTATAATCTTGAGTTGAAAAGTTTGAAAGATAAACTCAAGATTATATTCAATCTAATCATATATGTTTAATTGATAAACTTTTTATATCAATATGAAATTCAAATATATAAAATGTCCATGTTTATTGAACAAGATACTTATATATCTCTATCTAATTCCAACAAAGTAAGAATAAACAAATTTTCCAATATAATATTAAGTAAATTAGAATTTGTATAATTTCTATGCTCCTCTCCACTCAAGCCATCTAATTCCAACAAAATAAAAATAAACAAACCTTCTAATATAATCTTACATAAATTAGAATTTGTATAATTTCTATGCTCCTCTCCACTCAAGCCAGACCTGAAAGTCCTAAGAGACAAGCAAGGGACCAAGTTCCATCAGAATGAGGAACACCAATACAAATACTTCACTGAAGTGGAAGTTAAGTTGGATGAAGTGGAACTTAGGTGCCCTAGAAAGGGATTTCTAAAGAGGGAGGATATCAAAACACATTAGGCTAAGTTAGAATATTTGGTGAGTTAGAGTATTGGACTTTTTCATATAAATAAATAAATAAATAAATTTAAAAAACATATGAAAAAAATTATTTATATATATTTATAATAATTTTGAATTTTATTAATTTATATTTTATTCACTATCAATAACTAATTATTTAATTTTACTTATATCTATTGAATTTTAAAATATTATAAAATGTAAAATGAAATAAAACTAAATAATTTATTTAAAAAAAAAAAAAAAACATACAACCAAAAAACCTTAAGTTGAGTGGACATGCATGAGCTATCCAATCTCTTGGGAAAATAAATATCATACTTATGAAAAGCTCAGTTGGAATCTAAAAAAATAAATTATTTCAGAAATCTAGTACCTCTCTAAATCACCAAGGAACAATTCTATTTTTGTAATCTTCCTTCTATCCCAACCATTCTTACTTACAAACAAAACAACCTCAACATACTTAGAAATCTCGGAGATATAACTAGATTTTCCATTTTGGAAAATATATAGATTTCCCAACCTGAATTGATAAAATAAAATTTGTATATGGAGCCCATAAGTTTGAAGATTTGTGTATATTTTTTATTACACTGCCAAGATAAAATACTGGGATGACAATCCAAATACCAACAAGAGAACTTTCATTTATTCCTGGAAGAAATCTTCCAGCCACTCCTTTATGTCAATACTAGTCTCATTGAAATAATTAAAAACAAGAATATATGCCAATCATATCATCCTCAGCTCACACATTTTTTCCTAATGAGTCCAAGCTATTGAACTATTCAAATCTTCAAGAAATTTTATATGCCAAGAATCTAGATGATGTTCGTAAGTATCTTTTATGAATAATTTCTTCTAATAATTCTAAAAGAGAAGAGCTACAAAAAAATTCAGACAAATTGGACATAATGTCCGATGTCCCGAGTGATGCTAAAGAAATAAAAAAGGCCATTGAAAAGCTTAATATTATGCTTTCGGTTCTTGAAAATATCCATTTCATAGTTATAAAACTCTTTAGGTCATTTTATAAGATAGTTAGAAATAATGGTGCTTTTGATCCATTCTCACAAGATATCGCCAAAGATGATACTGAGACTAGTCATAGAAGGAAAAAATCACTTGATCTGATTTCTTTTGAAGCTGAAATAGAACTACAACATGAATGGGATTTGAGGATACGAGACCATTTTTTTCTATTGTTTTGAAAGACATGAATACAATCAGTCATTGGGATCCTTTGTTTCCAAATAAGAAACATATCTAGATGTTTTGGCTTTAGGGATTGAAGGCTCGGAAATATTTGATGAAACTATGAGGGGAGCCTCTTAAAACACATAAAGGCTACATAATATAGGGAGCATTGGCATCAGAGGATTGAATAGACTCATAGCCACAATTCCAAAGCATCATATACTTAATACAGGATGTCAAAGCAAAGAATAAATTAAAGAAGCAGTAAAACTTCTAGGAAATTGGATTATTGCTAAGAAAGTTGAAGAAATTACAATTACTCCAGGGAATATGGATAATATCCTTATTGCAGGGTTTATTGGTCTTGTATGGGAATGGTGGAACTAGTTTCCTCAAACAATAAAATATGAATTCCTAAACTCCCCCACTACTGATAGTGATTTACTTGAAGCCTTAGGACTACAATTCTATGGTGCTGAGAAAGTTGGATTAGATGCAGAGCATATCCAATCTCTCTTCATGTATCAGATATTAGGAAGTGTGTCTCTTAAGCGTAAATATTTCTGTTACATGCATAAATTACTCATATGAGCAGGAAAATACACTGATCCTAATTATATCAAATATTGTATTTGGAGTTTCCCAGGTGCCCTTCCAGATGTAGTAGAGAAATAATTTAATGATAAATATATATGGTTGCAAGGCATGACCCTTGTCATGGAATATTATCATATAGATGCAGTGATCCAAGAAAATTTCCTTCAGACAAGAGTATCAAAAGATTTTAAAAGATTTAATAATATATTTACTCCCTCTTTGTGCAAAAATGTGGGAAAAATGCCAGAGTGGGGATATGGTGCTTTCAACAGAGGAAAACAATGCATAAGTTATGCATCATGCTACTTCAAAAGATGCAAACCTAAGAAGAAAAAATATAAGAAGTGCAATTTTAAGTCTCATTGGGCTTCTGATATTCGTGCTAATTACTATAAGAAATTTAAATATAACTACCATAAATGATATTTTCCAAATATCAAAAGTAGATATTCCCCAATCAAATATGGTATCTACCATAATTTTCATAAAACGCGATATTGGGAAATTAAGTGTCCCAAGAAATCCAAAATCCATAATCTTTCTACTCTTTTCACTGAGGGCCTAAATCTAGGATGGTGGGATTTTTGTCTTGTTAATTCTACTACTCCACTTCCATAATATGATGATATCATCATTCTCCCCACTGGTGAATATAGTGATTCTTCTTCAACCACTTCTTCTGATTCTAATACTGGACAACTTGCTAATCAATTTTGTCTTCTAGATCCACAAAATTGGGAGAGAGATAAGACCCCGAATGTTCCTTATAACAATCCCCAATATCCATTGTTTGAATAATACTGCCAAAATTTGCAAACTCCAAGGCCACAACATGATATGTTTTTGTTCACTACTACCAAAAAAAAAGAGTCTCTAAAAGAGATTAGAATAAATCCGTCAAAATATAGGCACTCTTATTGTTTGGAAAGTACAAGAAAGGATTGCATTAAGAGCTGAGAGAGATCTCTCTTACAACAAGATGCTAGGCCTACCTCTCAACAACTTGCAAGTTCTAGTAGAGCTCCCTACAAGTAAAATAAAATTGTTTACAATCTCATTGATCTATGTTCTAGCCCCTACAAATATTATGATAAGAAACAATTTAGAAGCGACAAAGAATCTCTTTTATCAGTCCAGAATTATGAACAAAAGAAAATAACTAAAGAGTCTATAGAAAAGGTCAAAGAGCTTAAAATCCTATTAGAAGCCATCATGCTAGAAGAGATAGTTTCCTAATATGAATAAATGTCTAGGTCCTATGAGGAAATCGAGACAGATCAACCATATAAGGAAAGATATAAAAGAATGAACAAAGGAATTGAACTTAAAAAAGAAGTGCCTATAACTTGTTTATCTAGCATAATGGGAATAGAACAAGAACATCCTATGTTATTTTATGTAGTAGTTAATTTTTTCATAAAAGTTTAGATTCATTAAAATATTAGAAAGCCAATCCAGATCGATTGTCTAGTAGACATAGGGGAACAACTAAATCTAATGAGGAAACATGTCATCCCTGCATATATGTGGAAATAAATGATATTAAGTGGAACTACTATAAATAAGACTGAAGTAATTGTTTTTGGTGAAACTGATCCATTGTCAATAGAAATTGAAGGGAAAAAGTTAGAAGCTATATTTTATGGGGTACACTAAATTTCACATGACTATATATTAGGATCATATTTTATTAATATGGTCCTCCTAATTACGTGTGTTGTAAAAAGGCAGGAGTTGATATTACATATAGATAATTAGAAATTATAGACACTAATGTATAGAGACGGTGTCTGTAAGAGAAAAATTTCTGAAGAAAAGGAAGAAAAAAACAAGTCTTTGTACTCTCTAACAACTTTGGTAGAGCAGGATAAAATGGAACGTAACATGCGCTATGCAGAAATGCACTCAGAAATTTTTCTTAAATATAAATCGAGAGAGATAATAGAATATTGAACTTTAGAATCCCATAATTCTTTCTGGCATAG
>JAXQQM020066211.1:0-69100 GCA_034641835.2 Pinus albicaulis
ACCAATTTACCCAAACGGGGCCCATAGTTTTGGCGCTTCATCTCCTAGGGTTAGGGTTTTGGCTGCTTAGGATTTCCCATTGTTTCTAAATGATAAATAGGCCCTCGAGCCTCATTGTAACTCAGTTCAGAGGCCTGTAGCCACCACATCTCTTCTCAGAGATAGCTACCAGTGCCCTAGCTAGTTTTATTTCCATTCTGTCTGTAAGCAAATTTCAGCTCTTTGATATTAATGAAATGAAGTGTTATTTCCACTGCATCTCTGTATTTATGGTTATGTGTTTATTCTGTTGCGTTCCTGCATAAATCCGGATCACTTGTCCACCATCAATAACTAGATACAAATCTTGGAAAATACTCCAATCATCTAATTTTGAATGGGGTTTATAATTTCTGAAGAAACACTAAGCTTTTTCAATAAGTGTTTCCCCATTATGGTCACCATTATGCTATCACTCTGTAATTTGTAATATTGGCAAGAACAAGTGACAAAGGACAACATCAAACCACTTTGGAGTACAAGACCTAGCCTTCCTCGACTCGGAGAGGGCTCTTTCTGTTTTATGATTTAACTTGATAATTATAAGTACTGATATTAGGCTAGTTACAAAAATTATGAGGGTTGTTTGTTTGATTGATTGTGTGGTTGGATAGATAGAGCTGTGGAACTAATCCATTGGGCTATGGAGTCATGAAAGACTGAATTGTACATCAAATTTTCAAGGGCATTCACAGGGCAAGCTAACTATGCAGACTGGATGTTAGTATGAATCTTTCGTCGGAAAAGATCACTTTAGCTACGCATAAAAAATAGCCCTAACGTCAACTATGGTTGCTAATATATTTAAGTCTGTAGTTAGTTGATCCAAATAATGCTGCAAAAATCCAGATCTAAGCATAAAAGACATTAAGTAAAAATAAAATATGGCTTCATGCATCCAATAGACAAGACAAGAACAATGTTTTTGAAAGAATTTTTTATATTAAAAAGGGGCACCTAAGAGGAAAACAAGAAAGGTGTTTTTTGGTTCTCCTCAATGGGATGGGTTCTTGAAAGTCCTCATCATTTCAGATCTAAAGTTTCTCTCTCTTGTTGGTGTAGAAAACCCAGACAAACATAGAACTCAAAGGGAGCTCACAAGGAAAAAATGGAGAAAAATGACCAATGGTATAGATCTAGAGTGATCTAATCCAATGAAAGGTGACTAATGAATGGGGAAAACCCTTCTATTTATAACAAAATATTAGGGCGGTCTAGAACTTTGTGCATGAATAAAATATTATTAATCTAATTCTAGAACCACCTTTTAGGAATATTTTATTGTATTTGTTGGAGGGAAAAGGATTTTTGACTTGGGTCAATTCCTTTATTTATAAATAATAAATAAATAAATGATTTATTTATTATTTTAAGGAAATTATGGAAATATAATTAAATAAATAATGATTTATTTAATTATTTATGAATGATTTAGTCAAATTTAACTAGGAATATTATTTAAATAAGGATTTAAATAACTTATTCCTAGGAAATAATCAAATAAATAAGGATTTATTTAATTGATTTCCTTGTTTTGGGTTAAATATGACCAAGAAATATAAACAAATATAGATTTGTTTATTATTTCCTTTTGGGGTTTCCTCTTTAGACCATAAACAAATTAATAAAGGTGTTTTACTAAGTTATTTCACATAGTGAAAGCAATTTTACTTAGGGTAAAATTGGTCTTACATGGTGTACTTGGGTTCATCTAATGATAATAGGTTAGATGACCAAAAAATGGTGTAACAGATTTCCCCCCAGCGTACGAGTGTTAGTAGAAAATCATATGACCAAAGTACGTTGTAAGAACTCAATCATTAGACATCAAGAGGGAAGTCAGAGAGAGAAATGTAAGGTAGTTTAATGTGCTAAAGGACTAGACCCTGAGGAGACGAGACTTATAGGTGCAACAAGTCTCTAGTTTATGAAGTGGTACCTGTGCTAAAGGCAGCGGGGGAGGCATACCTATGCCCGCCGAGACAAAGTACAAAAGAATAGTATGTCCAGTAAACAAGGAACCAAACTATAAAGCACATGCTGACATAAATACGAGCCAGAAAAATAGAATGATGAATCCCACCTATAGCCAGGACGTATACAATAATATTGTAGTACATGAGATACAAATACAACCCAAATGCCCCCTATACACGGGGAAGGGATCGCAAAATCTGACTGATACGAAAAGGCGTTGGAAGCGGCTGAGGCTGACATCATCAAATGTAAGGAGCTACATCCAAGGCTGAAAATGAAGAAGTCATCCAAGCATGTGGGGGGCTACATACAGGGCCACCCCCTCATGAGGGTTGAGACATCTCACACACACCCAGGAATCACCAATAGCTGCTGCTCCATCACTGGACCATCGAGTATATGGATCACGATCATGCTGAAAGGAGTTCGAACCAAGGTACACCGCTCTCTAGACCTGGCTTCTGGAGTAAATGAGTTGATTTCGACAGAAGGAGGTCCGCCATAGGTAAGGTGATGAGGAATCCCCCAACTAAGGCATGAGAGAAAATAGTAGAGCGACAACGGTCATATACTAGAACAAGGTCACCTTCATGAAAGGTATGAGGGTGTACTTTTCAGTCATACTGAGCTTTCTTGCGCTTTTTGGCCGCTTCAAGAGTTTGCAATGCAACATGACGGTCTTCAGAGGCACGCTCAATCATGATAAGTCGTTGTTCTAGAGGTTGGGTATCAGGGAGAAGTTCGACGGCCAAATGAAGGGAAGGAATTTCACACTCGATCGGGAAGACTACCTTCTCGCCAAAGACAAGGTGGAAAGGAGTGAAACTGGTGGCGGTTTTAACAGAAGTACGATAAGCCCACAAATAAGGGAAGATCATAAGATGCCAATTGGTTTTGTGCTTACTCACCATTCGTTGAAGCATGGTAGTAAGAATTATATTCACTGCTTCAACTTGGCCATTCCCTTGGGGGTAATAGGAGGATGAATATTGGTGCTCAAAACCCAATAGTGAGGATAGCTCATGCCAAATATCATCTTCAAAATGTCGGCCATGGTCAGAGACCAATTTTTTTGGAACTCCGAATTGAGTAATGACATGGTTAAAGAAAATGAGGGCTACGGTGGCTACCGTATTGTTGAATGTTGGCATATTTTTGGCCCATTTTGTGAAATAGTCAACCGCCACAATGATATATTTTTGGTTACCAGTAGATGGAGGTCGACATTTCATCAAGTCGATGGCCCATTTATATAAAGGACCAACTGTGACGACGAGATGGAGAGGAGCAGGGGGAGCTCGTGCCTTAGGGGCGAAATACTAGCAATTGGAACCGTGTTTGACTGCTTCAATGCAATCGTTGAAGAGAGAAGGACAAAAATACCCAGCGCGCATGATTTTTTGGGCGGTGGCGAGGCCGGAGAGGTGGCCGCCACAAGCGCCGCTATGACATGCATTGAGGACTTGCTTGGCTTCAGCATGTGTGAGGAAACAACGAAGGATAGTATCTAATCCGTGATGATAAAGGTCGTCATCGATAAGAAGGTAGCGAGGGGCTTGGTGTTGGATACATCGTCGAGCATCACAATCAAGATGAAGGGAAAATTTTTTGGTTCGTAAGTAAGTAAGGATGTCATCGTACCAAGGATCGTCGGTGGTGATGGAGAATAAATGTTCATCGGGAAGAGCATCATTAATTGGAGGGTCTTGCGTTCTAGTAGGTAAATCATAAATGAGTTCAGTGAGGACTAAACCTTTCTTAATTTTTGGGGTGACAAATTCAAGGTAAAATTCTTGGAGGATAACGACCCAACGAGCGTATTTCCCACTAAGGAGTCATCGACTCAATAGGAAATCCATGGGGTTGGAATTAGTCATGACCTTGGTGGAACGCATGAGGATATAATGACGCGGTTTTTGGACCGAGAGCACGACAGCTAGCGCTAATTTTTCTTCATGTGAATAGGACACAGGTGGACCGGCAAGGTTCTTACTGACATAATAGATCACATGTTCAACACCGTTATAGTCTTCCTAGATAAGGACATTGGCAACCGAATAGGTGGAAGTGGAGATGTATCGGATGAAGTCCCGGTCAAAGTCAGGAGGACGGATCAAGAGAGCAAATGTGAGAGCATGCTTGAGGGCATCAAAATACTCTTGAGCATAGGTATCCCAGATAAAGGGGGTGTTAGATCGAAGGAGTCTAAGGAAGCCATGTGCGGTAGTGGCATAGTCAGGCACGAATCGATGAAGAAAATTAGCTTTACCTTGGAGACTTTGAAGCTGGCATAAGGTACAAGGAATAGGAAGCTCAAGAATGGCTTGAACCTTCAAAGGGTCGAGCGTTATCCCGTCTTTAGAGACTATGAAGCCGAGGAGATGACCGGCGGGAACGCAGAAGACACATTTCAATGGGTTAAGGTGAATATTATACTTGCGACATCAGAGGAAGATGGTACGCAGATCATGGAGGTGTTTACGCTTGATGTTTAGAACGTGCAGTAAGGTCATCTAAATAGGGAAGGATAATATGAGCTAAATCATGGAAACAATAAGACATGGCTCGTTGAAAAGTGGTGCCGGCGTTTTTAAGGCCAAATGGCATGACTCGGTATGCAAAAGTGCCCCACGGGCTAATGAACACGGTTTTAAGTTGATCAACATGACGGATAACTATTTGGTTGTATCCGGAGAAGCCATCCATAAAGGATAGCATCTCGTGCCCCACACACTCATCAATGATTTGTTCAATAAATGGTGTGGGGAAGTTGTCTTTGGGACAAGATTTCTTCAGATCTGGAAAGTCAGTGCAGACACGAATAGTGCCTTGTTTTTTGAGGATGGGAACTGGGTTGGACACCCAAGTGGTGTACTCGATGGGATAAATGAAACCAGCCTGCCTGAGCTTATTTATTTCGGCTTTGATGGCTTCACATATGGAGGGATGAATGGGTCTTAACTTTTGACGAACTAGAGTGGCATCAGGACATGTGTCGATATGGTGTTCGACAATGGCGGGATCGAGTCCGGGCATTTCTGAATAGGACCAGGTGAAGATATCACGGAATTCTTTGAAGATTTTAGTGTAGGCTTCAATTTCTTCCAGAGTGCAGTGGGCACCCATGGTGATATGTTCCTCGATTCCTGGTTTGACAGAAATGTCTATTTTGATGGTAGGAGAGATATTGGCCATATTAACTTCTTCGAAAGCGTTAGGTGCAGGGATGGGATTTTTACACCAATCGACCTTATCGAGAATGAAGTCTTTAGATTCAACAACATATTGGTCATTGGATTGATGTGGGAGGAAATATGCATGATGGTGCATATCATCCCACGGAAAATCAGGTTCGGTCATGGCTTCCATGATGTCTTCATCTGACTGGAAAATGGGAAGAGTATATGGAATAGGCTGACCTGATGAGGTAGAAATATGAGATTCCTGATTGTGATGGGAAAGGCCCACATGCATGACGTCATGCGAGGTGATAGAGTAAGCAAATGAGTGGTTAGGCGAAACATCAGGGAAGGCACTAAGGGGTCGGTTGCCGGGAATATCGGTGATGAGGAAAGGTAAGAAATTATGGCTAAAGTTTTGGTCATTTCAATATCAGGATGGGAAATATTAATGGGGGTAGACAGGTCATCTGGTGCTAGTGAAGGAGGTCTATGGTCAAGCGTGGCTTTGAATTGGCGGTATGTGGTTAAAGAGGAACAATACTCGTCAAGGTGGGGGCAGAGGTGGGTATAATGTCCATGGAATCGCAAAAATAACAAGGGTGATTGGTGCGCAAGTTTTTAAGTTTCGGGATGGAATCCGGTATGGTGACATAGACCTCAGGGATATCTGATTCCGGAAATGTTTCATTGACCATGGTCTTGAGATGTGGTAATTCAGGACAAGTATGGGTGGTGTGACCGACAACATCACACAAAGCACACTGGATGGTATGCTTTGGGGGCCGCAAAGGGGCAAGGTTTGTTGGGGTAGCCTTGTTCTTTGATGCCCCCCTGTGAGCTTTTCCATTCTTACCCAAAGCGGTCGCAAAAGGAGGTGGTTCCTATTGAGGTGACTAAGGTACTGTTGCAGCGGGAGAAGTCATGGGGATTGGTTGAACTGGGGTCAAAGAAAGATATGGTTTGGGTTGACTAGGCAGGGTAGTGGCTGGAGGGTCAAGGTACCAGATGGGTATACCCAAGATCAAGTTGGGGAGGGATAGGGTGGCCAAGATAGGGACCAAATAAACTCTGGGAGGGCGAGCAAGAAAAGGTACCTGGCCAAGAGGGAAGTGGCTAGGAGGAATGGTGCTAAGGGGGTTGATATCGGGTGGAATCGACGCAGGAGGGTAAAGAGGCACGGGGGGACTATGTGTAGAAGAAGGTTCAGAAGGAAGAAGGCTGGCTAGTGGGGGAAAAGGGCTAGGAGATGGTTGAGGTGGGTGAGGTTGAGGTTGCTAACTAGCCAAAGTGGGCTGCGTAAGGTCAGCCCAATATGATTGCATCATGCAAACGTTTGCCAAGCTAGGATCAGATATAGGAGGAGGGTCCAGAAAGGTTCCAAGAAAGGAGGAGTCTTTATAGATGCCAGGGGAAACACTGGTCAAAGAATCGACGGTTGGTTTATTGGCTACAGAAGATATGATCGACTCAGGGGAAGTCTGAGATTTTGGCTCATGATATGTCAACTGGTCAATTGTGACTATCTTTCCATTATGAGGGAAAAACATCTTGCAGTGGACTGTGGATGGGATGGAAGACATGGCATAGGTGTAACTACACCCCAAAGAATGTTATAGTCAAGAGGGGCGTCGATAACTTCAATTTCGACACAAAAAATCTTGCCCGCAAGGGTGATGGGACAGTTACGGAAAAGGCCGATGGGTTGGGAGGCATGGCCATCCCACGCACGAAGGGTGATTGTGGAAGGGGCCAACTTAGGAGATCCAAGTTGTTTCCAAACCGAAGCAGACATCACACAGGTAGATGCCCCCTCATCAATAATACACCAAGCGACATTGGCATTTCAGATTTTGACTGGGATTTGGAAAGAAACAAATGCAGGAAGGGGGGGACGGTCTGACTGAGGAGCGTCGAAAACAATCAATTGGTCATCAACAGGATCTACAACCCCCATGGCAGATAGTAGAGCCTTCTTTTAAGAAGGACACAACTGCAGGAGTTCCAGTGTTGAAATGGCAGCAGGAGATTGTGCCAGATCATCTACTATGCTATATGAATGGGCAGCCCGACAAGAGGCATCATTTTGGCGTAATGGGCCCTTAGTAATCTTGGTATGAACCTCAGATTTGGGCAGAGGTATTTTCAAGGAACCATTGGGTGTCGACAGAGGCTCTGTAGGACCTAGAGATGAGGACTCGGGGACAGACGGAGCGGGAGGCGTGGAGTGCTGCGACACTGATTCTGAAGGTTAAGATTGACGGTGAGAGGTTGGTCAGAAGCCATCATGAGAATTTGGTAATCGGAGGAACCAGAAGGGCAAGGTTGAGTGGTTACCGGTGCATGAGATGGTTAAGTGGCCAAAAATCCTTGTTGAGGGAAAGAATCAGTAAACACAGCAGGTTGAGAAGTAGCCGTATTGGGAGGGATAGTAGGGGAGGAATGTTGTCCTCGCACTGTGGCCTGAGATTCCCACATCTGCCGCATCTGTGGTAATAGGGGACAATCATAAGTGTAATGACCATAAACACCGCAACACGAACAAGGCTTATTGGTGTGAAGAGGCATATTCGACTTGGGCTGAGAGCCATGTGGTTGGTTAGCGGTGTTAGAATCAATACTTGGAGGATTGGGTCCACGCTTACCAGAGGTAGATTGATTGCCTTTCCTCATTCTTTGAGAAGGAAGAGAATTAGTCGTGCCTTGCTGCGCAAATACTTGCCCACTGGGGGGTAGTAAGTGCGGCTACGGGGGTTGAGAAGGCAAGGGAGGGCGAGGTACAAATGCTGGAGGAGTTGGGAAACCAGGCTATGGGTAAGGATAAGGGTTAGGATGGGCAACATTGAGGTAAACAGGAGGGTGGGAAAGATAAGGAGGCATGCCATATCCTAGATACATGCTACCTGGAGGGGGAAAAGTGTTGGAGGTGCTGGCCCCTCCTGGAGGGAAACCATAGCCCAGAAGAGGTTGAGCGGTGGTATGTGAAAGAGCTCCAATGATACCGTCGGCAGAGTGATATTCCCCTGAGGCATTAGTGCCACCGGGTTTGGGGAGGTCAGGAAGGACGATATCAACATAACCAGATTGATCATATATAAGGTCATATTTCAAGGCTATTTGGAGGGTGGCTTCTTTGGTTTGAGGGAAATGGGAGGAAAAATCTTTGCCAATGGGAGGTAAGAGAGAGTGAAGGAACCAGTGCATATAGACCTGATCTTCAAAGGTAGGAGCGCGACATAAGCTTCTTCTTCGCCGCCATTCTTGGACATGAGCGAAAAGGCGGGTCGAAGAGGATTGACGGAAAGAGGTTAAAAGCTTGGTACCAGTGTCGTATTAGAGAGGTAGCTGGAAATAAGATAAAAAGGCTTGGGCAATGGTCACAAAAGTGGTATGAGAGGAGGTGGCCTGATCAACATACCATTTAGAAGCTTCACCGGTAATCATTCATTGGAACAATCTAAGATGGATGGAATCATCCGTAATGGAATTGGAGGAACACCACATATGGAAAGATCGAATATGGTTGGAGGGATCTTCACTAGCAAGGCCTTTGAACTTGGGAATGTCAGAGGGGAGCTTGGTTGGCATAGCAGGCCAACTAACATCGCGGCGGATAGGATCATTGATTAGCTGATTTAAGTTGGGGAGATAGAGACTGGCCATATAAGGGAGAAAAGGGGTATTCGAGGTAGGTCCTGTAGTGGTTCCACTGGAAACGGACCCAGCAGCAGAATTGGGGTTGCTGCTAGTGCTAGGCCCTGAACTAGACATGGTGAAGGTAACAGGGGGAGAACTAGGAGTAGGGGGAGAACCCGAACAATCAGAAGAAGAGTCAGAGTGTGGACTTGGGGGAGGTCTAACTCGATGACGACAGGTAGGAGGAAGTCGACCAACCGGAAACTGAGGGTGAAGGCCAAGAAATCTTCGTGATAAATGCCTTGGAGGCGCAATGATGACCGGAAGAAGAAAAACCGACAAGGGCAGGGAGGTGAAAAATCAAGTGAGGTTAATGTCGAAACAAGGGAAGATAGGTGCGGTGTCAATTGATTTTAAAATCTTTGCCAGCCGGTGTTAACCAGGCTCTTCTTCACTTAGGGTCAGTGTGTGGCGTGTGTTGATTTTAATTTTTTAAACCCAGACGTTTTGAGAGTAAATAAAAAGTGTTCTTCGTAACTGAAAATAAATCTACAAATAACAATATATAACGTTGAAATAACAGAAAATTAACAACTAACAATGCATCGGTCTAACCCAAGAAGGCGGGGCTCTCAAAACTAGTCTAAAAAGAGGGAAAAAATCTAGTCAAAACACACTAAAAAGAGGCTGATAGATCGAGGGTCGGGAGGGACAGGGATCTAAAGGATAAACCTGCTGGAAAGAGGTGCAGAGAACAGCAAAGAGGTAGAGGCAAGGTTGCTGTAACAAAAGGGGAAATCAGCTAAAGGTAGGAGGGACAAAGAGGTGGCCCTAGAGGTAAACCCAAAAAAAACTATATGAGGTGATTTGAAAGGGATAAGAGCTAATATAAAGGGATCTGAAAAGGAGGTATCAGATCTGAAAAGAAGAAGGCTGAAACTCTAAAAATTCAGACGTCTGAAACAGCAAAAACTCACCCACAAAAAATGGAGGGTACTAAAGCCCTAAGGGGCAAGATTACCACTTAGTTGAGTGAAAAAGATCAGAAACAAGTCCAAACGGGTAGAGACAGAGGTTGGAAAACCCTGACAGAAGCTTCAGAAAAACCCAGAAAAATTGCTGGAAAATTGCAGAAAAAAGTGCAGGTCGCAGGTTCTGACTTGTTTTCAATCTAGGTTGTAGTTTTGGGGTAGAAAAGTGTGCCATCAAGTCTAGGTTACAGTTTTTGTGCCGATAAGTGTGACCTACGGATCTGTGTCTCTCGGTGGTAGATTTTAGAAAAAATTGTCGTCTCAGCTGCGATTGATGTTTGTCGCCTGCGCAATATGGCCAAAAACACACGGAAGTTAAAAATTTTAATGTTTTATGGTTTTAGAGGTGAAAGGCACCATAAAAATAGGAAAAATAGAAAACTGAAGAGAAACCCTAGGGTCTGAAATAGCTAGATATGCAGGAATATATAAAACGATAGCGGTCACAAAATAAAACCTGTGTGGAGTCACTAATTGTTAGTATGAACCTTTCGTCGGAAAAGATCACTTTAGCTATGCATAACAAATAGCCCTAACATCAAGTATGGCTGCCAATATCTTTAAGTTTGTAGTTATTTGATCCAAATCATGTTGGAAAAATCCAAATCTAAGCATAAAAGACATTAAGCAGTAATAATAAAATATGGCTCCATGCATCCGATAGACAAGACAAGAACAATGTTTTTTGAAATAATTTTTTATATTAAAAAGGGGCACCTGAGAGGAAAACAAGAAAGGTTTTTTCCAATTCTCCTCAATGGGATGGGTTCTTGAAAGTCCTCAGCATTTCAGATCTAAATTTTCTCTCTCTTGTTGGTGTAGAAAACCCAGACAAACATAGAACTCAAATGGAGCTCACAAGGCAAAAATGGAGAAAAATGACCAATAGTATAGATCTAGAGCGATCTAATGCATTGAAAGGTGACTAATGAATTTGGAAAACCCTTCTATTTATAACAAAATATTAGGGCTGTCTAGAACTTGGTGCATGAATAAAATATTATTAATTGAATTCTAGAACCACCCTTTAGGAATATTTTATTATATTTGTTGGAGGGAAAAGGATTTTTGACTTGGGTCAATTCCTTTATTTATCAATAATAAATAAATAAATGATTTATTTATTATTTTAAGGAAATGATGGGAATATAATTAAATAAATAATGATTTATTTAATTATTTATGAATGATTTAGTCAAATTTAACTAGGAATATTATTTAAATAAAGATTTAAATAACTTATTCCTAGGAAATAATCAAATAAATAAGGATTTATTTAATTGATTTCCTTGCTTTGGGTTAAATATGACCAGGAAATATAAAAAAATATAGATTTGTTTATTATTTCCTTTAGGGGTTTCCTATTTGGACCATAAACAACTTAATAAAGGTGTTTTACTAAGTTATTTCACATAGTGAAAGAAATTTTACTTAGGGTAAAATTGGTCTTACATGGTGTACTTGGGTTCATCTAATGATAATAGGTTAGATGACTAAAAAATGGTGTAACACTGGATCTTACCGGCGGTGTGATAATGAGATGGGAGAAAGTATTGGGTTCATAAACAACTAAAGAGAAGTTAAGAATTGTTTAACTAAACTTCAGAGGAAAACATTAAGATAACAAACACAGAAAGAATTCAGGTGCTCTCTCAACAAATCTTAATCTAAATTTTTCATTTTGCAATTAGATAAATTGATGCACAACATGAAAATAAAGAGGAAAAACATTAACACAAAGGAAAAACATCACCATTAACATAGCTCAAGAATCCTGTGAACGGTCTCTTATTATTAATGCCTAGTTCAAACAGTTACAATGTTCCAATACTTCTTATAATGCAAGTTTCAGTAGGGTCCAATTTTCCAACCCTTGATACTGCTAAGGTATGCAGTATTTATCTAAAGACTAAGTTGGTTGCCCTACCTTACTCTGCAACCTTTCATTGATTACAGTTTAGAAGAAAATGGACAAGTGTGGCCATGCAAGACTTGAATAGAAATCTCTAAGAAAAGCACCAGTTGTAGAATTAATTTTGGGCAGCTCTTCATGGATCCAAAAGCTTCGATGAATCTTTGTAAGATCAAACAATAAGCTTGGAGGTGGCTGTGATGGTCATGAAGAGGTAACCAATGGTGGCTCTGACATATGGCCCTGGTTTTCAGAAAACTAGCGTTTGGTAATTAAATATGGTGTAGCGTTGGTTACTTTTCATTGATTGGTGATTGTGCTAATGATTTTGTTTCCTTTTCTATTTCTGTTTTTATAACATAACAATTTTTTTTAAAAATCTTTTCTCATCTCGACCTCCTTTCCTTCCACACCTTGTCAGGGCTTATTCTATTACAAGTCCTTCTACCATGTTTTGGCCTATTTCTTCATACAATGGCACACAAACCTCATAAGCTCAGAAGTTGAGGGATGATGGTGGACGTGGTGCAGCAGTAGTGGTATTGGTCAAATGAATGTGGTGGCAGTTTGGAGGCCAACGGAAACATCTTTTTGGAGGGGGGTCTCAGGTGGTAAGTAGTAATAGAGGGGGTGGGGGGGGGTACGAAATTGTGAGGGTGCGACACGTGGAGGAGTGGTCAGTAATGGATATTTCCCATTTCGGACCCCTGTTGTCATGCTTGTCCCCTTTTCTTCACAAAACAACGTAAAAAATTCATATTCTAGACTTGAAATCCTTTATATTTCATCTTGGAACCACATCGAATCTGCGCCAACATCGCCTTCACATTTTCCTGTCTTTAAATTTTTCTTTAACACTTATCTTTTAAAACTTGCGATGCGTGCACTGCGATATGCAATTGGGTCCCACCCATGTCGCATATCGCACTTCGGCGATTCTAAAACTTACATCCCGCAGTTATCCTTTAAACTTTGCGATTTGTGATCGTGCCCCACCGCATCGCACATCACACTTCAGAGGTTTTAACATTGAACCCTTTGCATTTATCTTGTAAAACTTGTGATGTGTGATTGCGATTGGGTCCCACCTGGCATCGCACATCGCGCTTCGGTGATTTTAACACTTACCTTTGCAACTTATCTTTTAAGATTTGCGATTTGTGATTGTGATCAGGTCCCACTTTGCATCGCACATTGCCCTTCATGTTCCATAGACTTTACGTTGTAATATCCTTTTCTTCCTCCAATGCGATTTAACATAGAAAAGGTTTTGCATATAGATTTGAAATCCTTTGAATTTTTCCTTTGAAACTACATCGCATGCAGGCTTCCTTATTGAACTTCGCAACCTTTAACATTTAACAATAATTTATCCTATGTGATCTGTGGTGTGAGGTATCCGATTTAATCTTCGCCCTTAATCAATGCTCAGATCCAACGATCTTCATTGCTCCCTTACTGTGTTTTTCCGACTTTGTTTATTTGGTTGTTCATAGAATACTTGACTCGTTCAATATTTTTCACACGTTCACGACTTGACCTACTTAGCTTTCACGACTCGACCCAAACATGCATGAGTTGACCGAATCACGTTCACGACTCTTCCTAGAACATTCATGACTCTGCCTTTTCTTTTCTTTTCTGCCTTAACTGCTTTCTGCTGCCTTTGCTTCCTTTGATTCTAATGTTTCTCCTCTCTGATCCTTTGTCTTCTATAATGGTCTAATACTGCTCCTTGCCCTATGCTTATTCTCTACCTCTCTTTTATGCTTTTCTTAATGCATCATTGCATGATCTGCTCCTTTGCCTTAATGATAGTTTTGGTGCTACTGCTTTATGTTCCTTATCAGCAACATTTTCCCCTTCTACTGAACTGAAAGTCACATAGATTCTTTTGAAGCTCTTGAGAGTCAGGATTTCCCATTTTTCTTGAAAATAAGTGATAGCCATGGAATATTATTTTTAGTATGAAAAACCTGAGAAAATAATCAGTCACCTAATGATACTGTGAAATGCAGGAGTCTAACAGAAGCTAATATGGATGGCATGTAGGCTAATATGGATGACATGGAAGCTAAGATAGATGGAAAAATGAAAGACAACATGGAAGACATGAAGAATGATCTAAAATAAGACATGGAAGGTTCGAAGGAAGGTTTGACAAATTTGATACAATAAATGACTATGAGAACAAAATAAATGTTAATTGTGATTTTGTAACTTGTAATGTTGGATTGAAGACCTACCATATTCCAAGGATAGATATGAGGAATTTTTATGACAAGGATCACATAACATGGATACTATATATGGAGAAATATTTTGATCTCCATAATGTGCAAAACACACAAATTGTACGCGTCACAACTTTATATTTAGAACAAAATATGTTTGTATGGTATCGATGGCTTTGCTTTGATAAATAAAATTTCACTTGGTCAATTTTTACGGATGAAATGATAGCACATTATAACGATACAAAGGGAAACACATTCTTTATCAAATTGATAAATCTAAAACAAAAGGGTTCAATGGTGGATCACATTGAGGACTTCCAAAAATTTAATATAAGGGTATCTAATATTCCGGAGGAACATAGGATTGATGTCTTAATAGGTATTTTAAAGGATAACATACAACATGAGGTTTGAGTTTGGGAACCTAATTCATTGGAGAAGGCATTTAGGTTGGCAAGAAAAATTGAAAGTAAAATTATGGCAACAAGGAAGCCTACCACTCACATCTATAAATATGGAATTGTTGCTACTCCTAGACTTCCACAACCTACAAGGTTGACACCACAGCAATTGGAAGAGAAAAGAGAAAAATGGATTTTCTATAGTTGTGATAGAAAATACACTAAAGGTCATAATTGCGCTGAGAATAAATTATTTTACATAGATTGTGAAGAGGAGAAGGAAAATGAACAAGAAACTTAAAAATAAGGGGATAGACACTAGGGAACCAACCCTAGAGAAAGAAGAAATGAGTCCGACCATATCTTGTAATGCCTTGGCAAGAATTACCACTCCTCAAACTCTCAAGGTAGAAGGACATATCAAGAAGAAAAATGTAATAGTGTTGATTGATTCATGTACTATGCATAATTTTATTCATTGTAAGGTAGCAAAGGAATTGAATTGCTTCCTATACCCAACACGAGAGTGTCAAGTGATGGTGGAAAATCGAGGGACTTTAAATTTCTCTAGTAAATGCCATAATATCAAGCTAAACATGGGGGAATATGTATTGAATAGTCCAATTCTTTCAATTACAATGGTAGGTGTTGATGTTTTACTAGGAGTACAATGGTTACAATCTTTGGGGATGATAGGTTTTAATTTTCAATAACTTTCCTTGAATTTTATTTCGAAAGGAAAGGAATTTTAATTACAGGGTATCGTAGGGAAGTAGGGAAATATAATAAGCTCTAATGTCATTACAAATATTCTGAAGAAATAACAATGAGGCGTAATTGCACAATTATGCTCACTAGAAGTTCCAACATCAAAATCATATATTTCTCTAGATCTCCAAAAAGTCTTGGATAATCGTTTCAAGGTATTTGAAAATCCCAAAGGACTCCCACCTATTCGTGACCATGATCATGTTATTAATTTGATTCCAGGAAGTGTTCCTCCAAACATCAGGCCTTACATATATCCTTATGTCCAAAAGAGCGAAATTGAACATATGATTGCAGAAATGTTAGAGGCTGGTATAATTCAACCTAGTCAAAGTTCTCTATCTGCTCCAATAGTATTGGTGCACAAGAAGGATGGATCATGGCGCATGTGTCCGGATTATAGGGAACTCAATAAGCTCACTATTAAAGATAAATTTCCCATTCCTTTGATTGATGAAATATTAGATGAACTACATGGAACAATTTATTTTTACCAAGTTGGATCTTCGTTCACGATATCATCATTAGGGGAATTTTGAGGTAAAAAATGGGCCTCCTAAGAAAAATGTACAACAAAAATAAACTTTATAAGAAGAAATATGATTTAAGATTATGATGTCAACCATGGGGGATGATTCCCCATTTTTTAACAAAAAGGGTAAAAATAATAACAAATAATAAAATAATAAAACTACTTTTTCAACTTGTATTTTCAACTTATCTCCCAAATTTTTTACTGAAATTTCGAGTGAGAGTACTCGTTGGATGAAAAATTTAATTCCTCATCCAAGGAGTACCCATGTTGCATACTTTTGATGGACCCTGCTAAGTGAAAAATGAGAAATACATGAAAAAACGTTATTACAGTCACATTTTTCATGTATTTACCATTTTTTCTTAGCTGGGTCCATAGAAAGTATGAAAAATGGGTACTCCTTGGATGAGGAATTTATTTTTTCATCCAACGAGTACTCCCACTCAAAATTTGAGTAAAAACTTTGAGAGATAAGTTGAAAATACGAGTTGAAAAAGTAGTTTCTCATTTTTTCCCTCTAAAATTTGATGATGTCATAAAATATTATTTTATCATTTCCACTATTATTTTATAATTTCCTTAAGAGGCCCATTTTAGACCTCAAAATTCCCCTAATGTAAATTATAATGAAGACTAAATATTTTCCGAAAAAAACATTCCAAACCCATGAGGGTATTATGAATTTTTGTTCATGCCTTTTGGCCTTACCAATGCACCTTCTACATTTCAAGGGTTGATGAATTCCATTTTTAAACCCTTCCTTAGAAAATTTGTGTAATATTTTTTTATGTTATACTAATCTACAACAGGTCTTGGAAGGATCATGTTCAACATGTTGACAGAGGGCTCAAACTATTGGAGGAGAAACAATTATATGCAAAAAACTCCAAATGTTTCTTTGGAGTACAAGAGGTGGAGTATCTGGGTCATTTTGTATCTCAGGAGGGTCTTAAGGTAGACCCTAACAAAATTAAAGCCATTAAGGAATGGAAATTACCCACAAGAATAAATAAGTTTCAAGGATTTCTCTGGTTAACTGGATATTATCGCAAGTTTGTTAAGAATTATGGGAGAATAGCAACACCTTTAACAACATTATTGAAGAAAGATGCATTTTCATGGAATCCTGAAGCAACTAAGGCCTTTGAACATCTTAAATAGGAAATGTGCCTAGCACCGGTCTTAGCTATGCTAGACTTAACAAAAACCTTTATTGTGGAATTTGATGGCTCAAGAAATGGAATTGGTGTTGTTTTAATGAAATAAGGAATACCCATTTCTTTTGAAAGTCATCCAATCAAAGGAAAGTATTTACAGATATTTATTTATGAGAAGGAAATGTTGGAAATACTACATGCAATAAATAAATGGTGACCTTACCTAATGGGAAGACACTTCAAGGTAAAAATTGATCATGATAGTCTTCAATACTTTTTGGAACAAATTACATCTTCAGAAGAGCATAAAAAATGGGTCACAAAGATGTTGGGTTATGACTTTGAAATCATCTACAAAAAAGGGAAGCTAAATGTTGTTGCATATGCACTCTAGAGAAAGGATGAGGAGGTTGAATCATTTCTTTGTGCCATTTCTATTATCCAACTAGATTGGATAACCGAAGCAAGGGATAAATGGAAGAATGAAAAAGAAGTGTGGAAACTCATTAAAAAGATGCGGCAAGATCACAGTACATCTGATACATTTAGTTCAAAAAATGATTCCTTATGGAATGAATATTGCTTATATGTTTTTAAGAACTCCCAACTAAAAAAAATATTCTTTTTGAATTGCTCACCAATCCCATAGGAGGACACTCAGGATTTTTAAAAACTTACCTCAGAGTGAAGAAATATTTTTTTGGGGATGGCCTTATATCTGATATTCAAAAGTTTGTGGCAGAATTTTTGGTTTTCCAAAAAAATAATGTTAAGACCATAAAGACCTCAGGTCTCCTACAACCTTTACCCATTCCAATTCAACGTTGGGAGGAGGTTTCAATTGATTTTATCACAGGTTTACCTAATTCTGAAGGAAAGAGTGTCATCATGGTGGTAGTTGATAGACTTACCAAGTATGCACACTTTTGTGCATTATCTCATCTATTTAAACCAAGTACAGTTGCTAGTGCAGTTATGTAAACAATTAAAAAGCTACATGGAAACCCAAAGATTATTGTATACAACATAGATCCCATTTTCGCTAGAAATATTTGGATTGAATGATTTTCTTGTTTGGGTACTAAACTAGCCCATAGCTCATCTTATCATCCTCAATATGATGGGAAAACTGAGATAGTGAACAAATTTTTTGAAGGATATCTTTGTTTTTTTGTATATAATAAACTTAACACAATTGGTTTTGTGGTTACCTCTTGCTGAGTGGTGGTATAACGCTTCCTTCCATAATGCAGCAAAAATGAACCAATTTATGGAACTTTATGGATATCATCCACCATCCATCACATCATCTTTAAGAGAAAATTATAAGGTTCAAGTAGTGGAAGATCACATCAAGCATCGACAAAAAGTTCTCCAAATCTTTAAGGATAACCTAAATCTAGTGCCAAATCGAATGAAACAACATGCAAATCAACATCGAAGCGAGGGAAGTTTTGATGTAGGAGACTGGGTATTTTTATGGCTACGACCATACAAACAATGTCCCTCAAGAAAGCTAAGAAGGATAATAAATTATCGCTAAAGTATTATGGTCCTTACAAGGTGTTGCAAAATATTGGTACTATGGCATAAAAATTGGAGCTTCTTGCTTCTTTTCGAGTGCGCCCAATTTTCCATGTTTAATGCTCAAAGAATGTTATAGGTGACAAACTTCCAATTCAACCAATATTTCCAGAACTTGATGAGGAAAGAAAAATCATATTGGAACCTAAAGTAGTCATGGAAATAAGAACTTGACAACTACTAAATCGATCAATTTCAAAGTATCTTATCAAGTGGAAGAACTTACCCGCTGAAGATTCCACATGGGAGGATGAGAATTTTATACAGAAGCATCCAAAGCTACTCAAGCGTTGAGGACAACACTTTTTTAAAGGAGAGGGGCATGTTAGGTCCTTATATTACTAGTGTAGTGCCTTATTTTTGTTAGTGTAGCACTGTTATTATTATTTTTGTACCCCTGTAGTCCCCATATTGTTATTATTGTGCCCCATAAAACCCCACTATTGTTATTGTTGTGCCTAAATTTGGCACAAAATCGAATGAAAAAATAGGCCAATAAACATCGCAGTGAGAGAAGTTTTGATGTAGGAGATTGGTATTTTTACAGCTACAACCATACAAACAAATGTCCCTCAAGCAAGTTAAGAAGGATAATAAACTATTGCCAAAGTATTATGGTCCTTACAAGGTGTTGAAAAAGATTGGAACTATGGCATACAAATTGGAGCTTTTTGCTTCTTCGCCAGTGCATCCAGTTTTTCATGTTTCATGCTTAAATAAGTTTATATGTGACAAACTTACAATTCAAACAATATTTCCAGAACTTGATGAGGAAGGAAAAATCATATTAGAACCTAAAGCAGTAATGGAAACAAGAACTTGACAGCTACGAAATCAATCAATTTCAGAGTATCTCATCAAGTGGAAGAACTTACCCACTGAAGATTCTACATAGGAGGATGAGAATTTTATACAGAAGCATCCAAAGCTACTTAAGCGTTGAGGAAAACACGTTTTTGAATGAGAGGGGCATGTTAGGTCCCTCTATTACTAGTGTAGTCACTTATTATTTTTAGTGTAGCCGCTTATTGTTATTTTTGTACCCCTATAACCCCCATATTGTTATTATTGTTCCCTTACATTATTTTTGTTAGGTCGGCTGAGATTATATTGTGACCCCATGGACTCATATATATAGCAGGAGGTTTTTCCATTTGTATCATCCAAGAATTTTTCATTTATGTAATGTAAAGGAGGTTTCCCCCTTGAAGTGGTTGATTTCTAAGGTGTTGATCTCTCTTTTCTTCTATTTTTGGAGTTGGTTTCATAATAGATGTTGTGTGATGTCTTGAAAGCTAGAAATTTCTACAACCTAAGCCACTAATGCTTGGTAAATTCCATTTTTTTGTGCTCTCTCTTACTCGTGCTAGGAGCGCCAATAATCTCCTTTGGATCTCTCAATGTTTGATGAACTGGTGTGGAACCCAATGTTGATCATGTAGTTGATTGTGCTTAGCGTTGGATTTGTCCAATATGTCAAGGACCTGTTGGCATGTTGGGTATGTGTTATATTCTTTCCACGATTAGTCGCATGCGTGGGGGGTCATAGGGGGGGAAATAGCCCCACTTATACATTGCGTCGGGCACAGCAGGGGGGTCACAAGGGGGCGGCATCCCCCCTTGCAAGGGGTATGAGGCAGTGCCTCGTGAAATTTTTTTGGACCCTATTTTTCTGTGGGAAGACCCACCCATGGTTTTTTGCATGGGTTTGCACATGGTTTTGGGGAAGGATGGTTTTCGAATCCTAGTATTTTGTAGATCCAGTCAAAGGAACTAGGTTATGTTCTAGTCAAGGTTAATGGATTAGGGTTTATGAATGCTTCAACATGTATATATATATATATATATATATATATATATATATATATATGTGTGTGTGTGTTGTAACACTAAAAGGAATATAATGAAAAATCAAGCTGGATGTCCCCATTTGGGATCCAAGGGAAAATATCTGTGTATATCTGTTTTATGTTTTATTCTCTTGCTATTTTTTATTTTTTATTTTGAAGATTTGTTTCCAGATAATTTTTGGATAGAGTTAAAACCTACATTTGTTATCGAAGTTGTTTCACCTTCAAGGGGACGCCTTTCCAGCTAAGAGGTTTTCTGCTCGGGCCAGTGGTAGACCCTATTCAGTGGGAGATCTGCGGGATCGACTCTTGCGGTGAAAGAAGATGGCGAGCAGTTGAAAGATAAATATTGAGAAATTTAATGGTCAGAGTTTTGAGTTGTGGAAGCTCAAGATGGAGGATCTACTGGTTTATAAATATTAGTGGATCATGGTAGATCCAGGTACTAAACCAATGACTATGTCAGATGAAGACTGGTAGAAGTTGGATCGAAAGGGAAAGAGAACAATGTGGTTTTGTATATCAGATTCAGTATTGTTGAATGTATATGGGGAATTTACTATGAGGATTTTGTGGGACAGGCTAGGGACTTTGTACCAATCTAAGTATCTGGTGAAGAAATTGTTCCCACGGAAAAAGTTTATACCCTGAGGATGAAGGATGGAGACTTGGTGACAGAGCATCTGAATGCCTTCAATATTGTGGTAAGTCAGTTTTCATCTATTGATATTAAAATTACAGATGAAGATAAGTGCATTAGTTTGTTTTTTTCTCTACCAGATTCATGGCAAATTCTATTTATTGCAATAGGTAGCAATACAACTACCTTGAATTTTGATGAAATTGTCTCAGTGTTGTTGTCAGAGGAAATGAGACGGAGAAATATGGAGGGCTAGAATGCTGTTAGGATATTCTGACACATAGAAAATATTTAAGAATAACTTAGTCTAGTGTAGAGTTAGGTAAAGTGTGTTTCTTTACTATGTACATTTATAACTTATAATCTGATCGTCATGATTTGTAGTGATCCGACGGTTATCTCTCTCCTCCATATTAACGACACTTGATCCGTGGCTTAGCACTCGATTGGTCCATTATATCTATTTAAAGAGCATGGAGTGTCATTTTTCCAGTAACCGTTTATGAGAGAAACATATGTAAATTTTCTTTTTATATTAATAAATTTCCTGAAGTGGCTGTGTTGGCTCAGGTCGTGGACTGTTTCCCTCTTCAAGGGTTTTAACCATGTGATTATACTAGTGTACTGATTTGTGATCTGTTTTTGAATGGTGACCTTTGGTTATTCCTCTAAGGAACTTAACCTGTAAATTCATACATGGTATCAGAGCTATTTTGAGGGCCACATCCGTTGTTGATCAAAATTAGAAGCCGGTTTCACTGCATTCGACTGTCGTTTTCTAGATCTACTATTTTTAAACATTTTTGGGCTTGGAGAACTACTCTGCTGTGTACAGAGCATCTGTTACAGTGAGGAACACCTTTTTTTTCATGCAAAAAGGTTTCTGGTTTCCCAAGTTATGACAGTTTAGATCTGGAGGTATAAAGTATCTATTTTGCAGTTATATTTGTTAATAGTTCCGCTTATTTCGGTTCCCTCTGTTTATTTTCGGTTCATAGGTTTTATTTATTTGTTGTATCTATACCCTATTCTCTGTGTGTTCTCTTTTCTCTCTGATGTGTGCGATCTCAGTAAATCAGAAACAGGAAAAAGGGATTTTTTTGCTATGTATGTTCTTTCCCCGCGTCTTTGTGCGATCTCAGGAAATCAGAAATAGTGAAAAAATACATAGTTGTCGATAAGGCTAATCGAGAATATAACATTCTGCCGTAAGGCTTTAATTTCCTTTGTTTTGCTCAGTTTTTGTGTTTTTTTGTGCAGGAAAAAGCACGCACACCGAAGAGTAAGGAAAAAAAAAACCCTTCCTCCTTTCAAACAATTGCAGAATCCTTTTACTATCTCACTTGGTGAGGAGTTAGTTTATGAGAATAAAGGTCTTTGGTTCAAGTCTCTTTCTCAAGCTTCTTTTGTAAAAAAAATTTGTTAAAGGGGCGGGAATTTTTTTAAAAGGTCAAACTTTATCATTAAATTTCAAATCATTCCTGTAACTATTCGGCATCTTCAACTCATTTTTTTCAAAAAGGCATAAATTCTTCATCCGGAAGCCGTTTTTCGAGCCGGGTTTTTTGAATCAGCCTAATTTTTTGAGATCTTTCCATTGGAGTAGTTAGTTTCAGTTTTTCTTAGCTTCATTTTTCTAAAATGGAAAGTGCATGCCCGATTATTCTTAACAGCACCAATTATTTCTAATGGCTACCTCACATGGTAGATATACTTAGAAGTAAAGGGCTTTATAGAATAGCCACAGGGGTAGAAACTAAACCTTCTGATGATGATAAAGTCGCTAAATGGGAAAACAAACAAGATCAAGCACGAGGGTTGATAGGAATGTCCATTTCTCAAGATATTTGATTTCATATCCTTGACATTGACACCCCTCATGAAGCCCTGGACAAGCTAAATACTGTATTTGGCATTAAAAATCAAAACAGGGCCCACCAACTTGAAAATGAGTTTCTTTGTTTGGACCCCAATAATTTCTGCTCTATTGAGGATTTTTTGTCCAAATTCAAGACCCTTAGAGTTATTTTAGAAGGTTTTAAGGTCAAAAAGGAATATGGTAGCCTCATCTATTTCATTCTTACTAAGCTTGGCCCTACATACTCTGTATTTTTTTCCGCCTTCCATTCCACTAGAGAAGCCATCATTTCTTCAGGAGCCACCTACAAGAACCCATCTTTTGATGCCTTTTGTGATTCTTTGATAAGAGAACAAGAAAAAATTTTACACCTTGGTCTTATCACTTTTGGAAACACTTCTAAGAAAGCATTAGCAGCCCAACAACAATCATATCAAAAGAATCCCAAGAAGCAGTATCCTAAAAATTATGGTCTAAAACCAATCAAGGGTCCTAAGAAATTTCAGCCGCAAACTGAAAAAGAAACTCACCAAAACGATAAGACAAATAAAAACAAAGGGAAGAAGATAGATAGAGATTGAAAATTGTGCAATCATAATGGCCATATAGAGTCGAAATGTTTTAAGAAGATGGAAGCCTTAGAAGCAGCAATGAAGAAGCACAACATCAATTTAGAGCACTCTTCACCTTCAGCTTCAGGAATGGCACTTTCTTCTTGTGGTTGTCAAGCATCAAGATCTGGTTCTACATTAGATGTATCTTCTTCTTCTCATTCTCATGAGTGGCTCATTGATTCTGGAGCTTCTTACCACATGGCCAAAAATAAAGCCATGTTTTCTTCTTTAAATGATTGTAACACCAAACATATTTATGTTGGTGATGATAGATCACTTAATGTTGTAGGACCTGGAACCATTCATCTCGATAATGGTCAGTTTAATGATGTGCTATGTGTTCCTACCTTGTCATGCAACCTTCTCTCTATTTATCAGATAACTCATTCAGGTGAAGGGAAAATAGTAGAATTTTCACCTCATGATGTTGTAATAAAGGACCTCAAAGATCCTCGACATATTTTAGCTACTGGCATTGTTAATGATTCCACAAGGTTGTATAAGTTTGACAACTTTGGGTCATCCTATCTTCCCTCTATTTTTGTTCCTCATAATGATGATGTGAGAAAACTTTGGCATGAGCGATTTGGTCACTTGAACTATCGCTCTCTTCAAACTCTATGTAAGGAAAATATGGTCAGAGGACTTCCTATGGTATCTTGCCGAGATGGTGTTTGCTCTGGATGTTTACTCGGAAAAAATTATCAGGATAGTTTTGACAAACGTGCCTCTTGGCACGCTTCAGCCCCTTTGCAGCTTGTGCACAGTGATTTATGTTGTCCTCTTCCTTTTGTTTCTTTCTCTAGTTGCAAGTACTTCTTAACTTTCATTGATGATTTTTCCAGATGCACTTGGGTATACTTCTTAAAACTAAAGAGTGAAATTTTTAACATGTTCTTGGCCTTCAAGGCCTTTGTTAAGAAACAATATGGACATCAAATTATTAAGATAAGATCAGGAAATGGAGGAGAATGTGTTAACAACAAACTTATCAAATTATGCCCTGAGCATGGAATTCAATTGCAACATACTATTCCATATACTCCACAACAAAATGCTCTAGCTAAAAGGAAGAATCGTACCTTAAAATAAATGGCTAATTGTTTTGTTCAATCTAAAGGACTTGGTCTAAATTTTTGGATAGAAGCCATTAACTTTGAAAATTACATAGTAAATAGCACTCATACTAAGGTTTTAAAGAATATAACTCCAGAAGAAGCTTGGACCTCAATCAAACCAGATGTAAGTCACTTTCGTGTTTTTGGAAGTGATGCTTGGGCCCATATTCCAGATGCGAAACATAAAGCCTTAGAACCTAAGAGTGAAAAATGCATTTTTCTTGGATATTATGAAGATTTCAAAGGTTATAGACTTCTTCAACCAAAATATAAAAATATCATCATTAGAAGAGATGTAAAATTTGATGAAAATATATCGGCCTGCGAGCCTTGTTCAACAGGTGTGCCACCTTTGGCCTGCAAGCCTGATTCGGCATATGTGCCACCTCTCTCTCTCTCTCTATTCTATTTTTAGTATCATTCCTTGTAGTTCAGATGATAATAGCGAGGATGAAAATCCTCCTCCACCTCTTGAAGTTATTCCTTTTACTCCACTACTTCCAGGATGGGTCCGCTCTACTCAGGATGCAGCAGGTTCTGTTGTAGGTGACCTTATCGATTGACGACATTGTAATGTTCCCAAATTTGCACATAGAAATTTGGAACATTAGATTTTGTTACTTTCACTTAGGAGAGGAATAGATGGGTAAGGTAGCCCATGAACAATAAAAATATGAATAATTTCCACCTTAAGAAGGAAGGGGATCACTTTAGGAGCTAAAATTTACACTTACAAGTGTGAACATGGGCAAAATAGATAAGGGCATAGTCTAGTTTGACTAAGTCAACATGAATTCTTGAGGAGGAAGAGATCACCTAAGAAAATAGGTTCAATGTGAACAAGGATCAACCTAAGGCACATATATAAACTAGATTGAAGATCCCTAGTGTGAAAAGAGGCATTGAAGGTGGATTAGATGACCAAGTCAAAAACGCAGCCATGGGAGGAGGGAAGCAAGCTAGGGCAGCGCAGTTTTGATAGACGAAGCTTCATGAAGAAGTCACCTCAACAATGTGTGGGGTCTGGGGTGAGGAGGCTCACCAAAGATAAAAGGAAGGCATAGCATCAAAGGGAAATCATTCATGTATTCATATATTTTGGTATTGAGACCAATTTCATGCTTCAAATGTTTAGCCAGAGTTGTTGCACTTCTTAGTGCAAAGAATTCTCGTGCGGGAATTCCAGCCTCTCTTTAGATCAGCTTGCTTAAGGGATCAAAGGGGAGTGATTTGAGGTTCATTTTTGTATTTGTTTTGATTCCATTCATCTACTTTCAGCCAGAACACAGTCTCCTTCAGTAAACTGCATATTTTATGCAGGAGCAGCAGCAGTAGAGCTACATCCTTTGTTTGTATGCTTCTCTTTGAGGTGGAGGTGCTTATTTCCCTCCGGGAGTTCCTATAAGAAGGCCTAAGGCCATTCTCTATATTATTCAGCATTTATATGTCATATTCAGACATGTTTAATATAGTGTTGCAGTAAACTGTGTTATTTTCTGTAGTGCTACTTGTACATGCATTTTGCCGGAAACCTTACTGGGTGGCTTGTTTCTACTGTATAAGTGATTAAACCTCCATTTATTTGTTGTGTGATTAATATAAGTTGTATATCAGACCTATTTATTCATTGTTTGTAGAAACCCTCATGGGTATTATGCTCTCACTGTATTCAGAAATTTATGTTTAGTAAAGTCATGGGAAGTCAGTGTTTTCTAGCCTAGTCGAAAAAGGAGGAGTTGTTTAATATAGCTAGGAGCATTAGTTTGAGCTGAAATTTGGAGCATAGGTCCCTCTTGACCTAAGATATCATATCTAGCCGTTTTCCCTGCTTAATTTTACATTCATTTCTAAAAACAACCTTTTTATGTCATAAAATCCCCTTTTCCCCCACTTTCCAGATCATGAAACGAAATAAAAGTCGTTTTTGTAACTAAAAATGATTTATATGTGTTTACTTTGTATATTTTAAACTTATTCATCATAATAGGACCGTTATACATCTTATTCATTGCTAAATTCTAGATTCAAACATTACAGTGGTATTAGAGCATGATCTCTGGCACAGCTTGTGAGATTGAGCTATCAGAGGAGAAAAGAGGAAAATCAGAGATCAAAATTATGGAGAGGATGAGCTTACTCTCATCCATTTTCAGATCCAAGAAGAAATAATAAGAGAAATGCAATGAAACTCCAAAATGGTTTCAAGGAGGAGAGAGCTGCAGTGAAACCTCTAGGTTTCAAGAGGCATAAAAAGATGCATGCACTTCCTGTTCTCATAGAGGAGGTGAAGAGCAAGGAGACCAATTAGAGCAAGAAATCTTGAGTGGGTATTTTGTAGAATACAAGTGCCAACCTAAGGCTTCCAAAGAGACCCTAGATTTTCCTCAGTTTGTTCAACTGAGAGAAGAAAGAAGATCTTGCAGCAAAGTAGAAATCAAGGGAAATAGATTCCTATTGTTTAAATTTTATGGGTCAACTACAGCAAGATATTGGGTAAGAAATCTTGAGGCATTCTTCCCACTTCATCGAGTGGAAGAGAGGGGGGCAGCAGAAATTGCAGCACTGCACCTGGAGGGTGAAGCCAATACTTGGTGGTGCAATCACTTAAGCCACACAAGAGTGACTTCCTTTTCTGAGTTCACTCAAGAGCTGATCAGAAATTTTGATGAAGAGAGATTAGAGGTGAGAGGGTCCACACCACTATGGGAAGAGACAAGTACCGACACTATCACAGCCTAGGAAGAGCAGCTTTCAACATCAGCAGTTGGGGCAGCCATTACATTAGAGGGAGGAGCCTTTGTAGTTCTAAAAGAGGTTCCCACATCTCACCAAGGTATGGGAATATTTACACTTTTACTTATTATAGAAGATTTTTCTAAAAGTTGTGGAAATATGTTTTCATATGGCCTAGGATCAAACATTTTTGCTGGGGTAAAGCAACACTATTGCACTGCGCTATGCAGACTTGAATGGTTCAAGAAACAAATGAACCGTGATCCTCTTGGATCCTTTTTGAGTTTCACTCAACCCTTGAGGTTGAAATGTGATCTTTTGGGGGGAGTCATGATCATTCTTGAGTCACGATATGAGACAGCTTGTACACCATGGAGGAGTTATACAGTGCTGTCAAGATATAGCAGTAAGAGGGTTTTTCCTTCTTCACATTTGGATCCTTATGGATTCAAGATGATTGTAGACATGAGATCTTCTCTAAGATATCTCCAAGGAGATGTCTTTCAGTACTTCATGAGAGGCAAAGAAAAGAAACTGTTTGTGGAGGATGGTAGATCTCATTGGAGAATAACCAAGATGTAGAATGATGAGAAGCATCCACAAGGATTTGAGCGGATGTGGATGGGAGGTAAGAGGCTTGTAAACCACTTGCAAGTCTATGACACTGGGCAGCAAGAGGTAATACTGCATTGGCTAGTTTTGAGGGAGTTTGGTCAACCTATGACATGCCCTTTTCCAAGGGGTGAGAAGAGGAAGGAAGATTGGCAAGATACTTTCATCATGGGGCAGCAAGGAGTGTGGATGCATTATGATGATATGGTCTTTTTTTTTCAATACATTGGTTGTATGATGGAGGTATGATGAGGTAGCAAGGTCATTTGTTGCTTTGGAGGATTGGGAGAGAGCAACGGTAGATTTTCTCTCACACTTGGCATGATGCTGCAGGAGTAAGGGAAGGCACTAGCATAGTGCAAGGAGCAGCACCTCCATCTTGGGAGGATCTCTACATACACAACAGAATTTTGGGAAGAGTCTTTGACTCAATCTATGTCAAAGAATTGAGCTTTGAGTTAAAAGTGGCCCTACTCCAAAGGCTAGCAGCACTGTCACTTAGGAGCTTGGATTGCTTGCTAGAGTGTTCTCAAGACCACTTCACAAGTAATACACATTGGAGGCATGTAGAATATGGGCATGAGGAAGTAATGGATGGAATCATCCCTTACTATGTTTTGACCTTCTTGGCTTGGGTTCACAAGCACAAGGAGAAAGATCTCATGCATCATTTGTGGACTTTCCTTCCATGCATTTTTATGCATACCATCCCTCAATGGAGGAGTTCACTTGGGAAGGCATTCAATTGAATGTATATCAGCATATGGAGAGATGCACAGCCCGTAAGATGAAGAAAAGGTTGGCACAATCACTTCCCTACTCACTTGCAGCAAGGGAGAATATGCACTTGAGCCATTTCAGCTCAATGACCGAAGTACATGATGGAGGAGGTAAAATTTTGCTTTGTATTTTACACTTCCTTATCTATATTAGCAGCATATCATACCAAGAAGGGTATTTCCTTATTGAATATTATATTATTATGTACTTGAGGCCACTTGTAGTGTTTATGATGGCCATTCTATTTGTGGATTGTGGGGGGAAGCCACATGGTTTTTGGTGTGCATCATTGGCACCAAATTATGCTTTCATGATTTCATTTTGTAAAATGGATGTGGCAGCAAACAAGTGGCTGAAAAGACACTTGTTGCATTATGTATTAAGGCATGCAAAGAATGCCTTGTGTTGGTTCCATGTTTGGGACTATGTTCTACCTCCTTATTTTCATGTGTTTATGCTTCCATATTATGCTGCTAAAACATTGATTGTAGGAAGCACCATTGGAGGAGTGGCACAAGATTTGAAGAGGCCCAATGAAAATATGATTCTTCAAATTACACATGCTACATATTTTAGAAAGAAAAGTGGGTGGACCTTGGTTTCCATACTATACATCTTGCCTTCAAATGAGAGGACTCATTTGGGAGGTTTGAGTTCTTTGAGGAGACACCTCATGTGTGTTGGATTTGATGGGGTGGCTTGGGTCTTCCTTGAAGACTATTATATTTCATCCATATATTAGTAGCAGCCCCATATATATCATAGGTGGAAAGAAAAAAAATAGGAGATGTAAATTTTGACTCCACACAGTCAGCCATGCAGCCCACCTTCTTTTCATGAGTTCAAGGTGGAAGAGATTCTTCATGAGTTGCCATCCTGGAGGGTGACTCATTTTGTTTGGTTGATAGCTTGGGGAGGAGAGTTTGAATGGGGATGATGAATCCCAATCTATATCATCCCTCATGCTTCAAGAGGACCTTCAAACATCCCATTGTTGCCCCCATGGATGTTTCATTGTCACATCATGTTAGCTATTTGGGATGTTCTCCAATAGATGGCTTGCACACTTGGCAGGAGAAACTTGGAGATAGATTGATGATACAGCACCTTGATCCTTGGATGATTGCATCATATGAGGTTGCTACATGGGAGGAGAGGATACTCTTCAGTCTTATCCTTGTAGTTTCTTGAGGAAAAGCAACATTTGGGAGGGGAGGACTGTAATGTTCCCAAATTTGCACATAGCAATTTGGAACATTAGATTTTTCTACTTTCACTTAGGAGAGGAATAAATGGGAAAGGGAGCCCATGAATAATAAAAATATGAATAATTTCCACCTTAAGAAGGAAGGGGATCAATTCAGGAGCTGAAATTTACACTTACAAGTGTGAACATGGGCCAAATAGATAAGGACATAGTCAAGTTTGACTAAGTCAACATGCGTTCTTGAGGAGGAAGAGATCACCTAAGAAAACCGGTTTAATGTGAACAAGGATCAGCCTAAGACACATATATAAACTAGATTGAAGATCCATATTGTGAAAAGAGGCATTGGAGGTGGATTATTTGATCAATTCAACAACACAACCACAAGAGGAGGGAAGCAAGCTAGGGAAGTGCAATTTTGAAAGAGGAAACTTCATGAAGAAGTCACCTCAACATTGTGTGGGGTCCGGGGTGAGGAAGCTCACCAAAGATAAAAGGAAGGCATATAATCAAAGGGATATCATTCATTTATTCAGCTATTTTTTTCTTGAGACCAATTGCATGCTTCAGCGGTTTAGCCGGAGTTGCTGCACTGCTTAGTGCAAAGAATTCCCGTGTGGGAATTCCATCCTCTCTTTAGATCAGCTTGCTTAAGGGATCCAAGGGGAGTGATTTGAGCTTCATTTTTGTATTTGGCTTGAGGCCATTCATATACCTTTAGTGACAACGTAGTCTCCTTCAGTAAACTGCGTCTTTTATGCAGGAGAAAAAGAAGTAGAGTTGCATCCTTTGTTTGTATGCTTATCTTGGAGGAAGAGGTGCTTATTTCCCTCCGGGAGATCCAATAAGAAGGCCTAAGGTCATTCTCTATATTATTCAGAATTTATATGTCATATTAAGCCATGTTTAATAAAATTTTGCAATAAACTGCATTATTTTCTGCAGTGTTGCTTGCACATGCATTTTGCTGGAAACCTTGCCGAGTGCCTTGTTTCTACTGTATAAGTGATTAAACCTCCATTTATTTGTTGTGTGATTAATATAAGTTGTATATCATAACTCTTTCTTCATTTTCTGTAGAAACCCTCCTGGGAATTATGCTCTCACTGTATTCATAAACTTCTATTTAGTAAAGTCATGGGAAATCAGTGTTTTCTAGCCTAGTCGGGAAAGGAGGAGTTTTTTAATATAGATAGGAGCATTAGTTACAGAAAATCTTGATCTAGAAACCTTTAAAGAAGCCTTCAGTCATCTAGATTTGGATGAAGCTATGAATGAAAAATATTGTTCCTTATTGGCGAATGATACTTGGGATCTTGTTCCTCTTCCAAAAGGAAGAAAACTTGTCAGATGCATATGGGTTTACAAAACCAAGTTTGGACCAGATGGAAAAGTGGATAGACATAAAGCTCGTCTAGTCGCTAAAGGATTTTCACAAGTTGAAGGCATTGAATATACTGAAACCTTCTCCCCTGTTTCCAAAATGAATCCTATTCACCTTTTTCTTTCCCTTGCTGCCTTCTTTAAATGGGAAGTCCATCAGATGGATGTTAAATCCACCTTCTTACATGGATATTTTCATGAATAAATCTACATGGAACAACCCCCTGGCTTTATCCAAAATGACTCTAGCCTTGTTTTTCGACTTCGGAAGTCTCTCTATGGTCTCAAACAAGCTCCTCGGGCTTGGTATTCCAAAATGGATATATTTTTATTAGATAATGGCTTTTCTAGGTGTCATTCTGACAACACTGTCTACACCAAGAAAGTGGGTAAGTCCTTCACCATCCTTGTTATTTATGTTGATGATATTATCCTTACTGGTAGTGATCCAAACCATATAAACCATGTGAAGTCTAGCCTCAAAAAGAAGTTTGAAATGACAAACTTAGGACACTTGCATTATTTCCCTGGTCTTCAAGTATTGCAATCCAAGGAACACATTACCCTCTCTCAATCCAAGTACGCCTGTGATCTTATACATCACTTTCACATGGAAGACTATAAGCCAACCCCTTCTCCCTTTTAGTATGGATTCAAGCTTTCAGTCACTTGTATTACCCCTGAAGTTGATGCTACCTTATACCATCAAATTGTTGGTAAACTTCTATATGTAACCCATACTCGTCCTGACCTTTCCTTTGTCATTGGTCTTGTTGCTCGGTTTATGCACCGACCTCATGCAAGTCACTGGAAAGCATCTTAAAGAATACTTCGATATATTTTAGGTACAGTTCAATTCGAGATTCATTATAGTATAGGAGCATCTCCATTGTTGATTGGTTTCACTGATTCTGATTGGGCTGGTGACCCTGATGATCGAAAGTCTACTACAAGATATGTATTCACTCTTGGTTTATGATCTATTACCTGGTCTTGTAAGAAACAAAGTGCCATCTCTCTTTCTTCAGCATAAGCAGAGTATCATGGTGCAATTGAAGCTAGCAAGGAAGCCATGTGGCTTCGTCAGATCCTGTCTAAATTTGGTCTTCCTTAGCAACATCCAACTACACTTTGGTGTGATAATTAGAGTGCCATTCAACTATGTAAAGATCCAGTTCAACATCAGTGTATGAAACATATTGAACTTCACATACACTTCATCAAAAAGCTCATTCATGATCGTGTTCTTGAAGTGCAGTACTGTTTAACCAATGATCAAGTAGTCGATATCTTTACAAAAGTTCTCACGGAATCAAAGCTTACCAAACTTCGATCCATGCTTGGAGTTCATTAAAGTTGTCATTAAGGGGGGATAGGCTCTAATGCCTCCTTCCTTCTCCTATTGTGTTACTTTTGTAAATCCTTCAATCCAATCCCAATTTTTTCTTAACGGGGGATGTTAGGATATTTCGACACATAGGAAATAGGCTCCTTTTGTGTCACCTTTGTAAATCCTTCAATCCTATCCCAAATTTTTCTTAAGGGGGGGTGTTCAGATATTCTAACACATAATAAATAGTTAAGAATAACTTAGTTTAGTGTAGAGTTAGGTAAAGTGTGTTTCTTTACCATGTACATTTGTAACTTATAATCTGAAGGTCACGATTTGTAGTGATTTGATGGTTATCTCTCTCCTCGGTATTAACGACACTTGATCCATGGCTTGACACTCGATTGGTCCATGATCTCTATTTAAATATAATGGAGGGTCACTTTTTTGGTAACTGTTTATGAGAGAAACATATGTAACTTTTCTTTTTATATTAATAAATTTCCTGAAGTGGCCACGTTGGCTCAGGTCATGGACTATTTCCCTCTTCGAGGGTTTTAACCATGGGACTATATTGGTGTATTGATTTGTGATCTGTTTGTGAGTGGTGACCTTTGGTTCTTGATCTAAGGAAATTACCCTATAAATTCCTACAAATGGAGATGCCTTATCTATATGAGGAAGGCCCCAAAATAGAAATAAAAATAATATTTTGAGTAGCATATCTAAATCTAGAGGGAGATCTAAATATCTAGGAAAGTTTGTAAAGGTGTGCTGAAAATGCAGAAAGGAAGGGCACTACAAAAAGGACTGCAGATAAAAAGATCCTGAGAAAGGAAAGGGATCTGATGATGCTCCTTCTGTAGAGGCAAAAACCACCTTAGATGAAGGTGGGGATGTGTGTTTTTCTTCTTCTTCAAATACACATGTATATCATGAGGCATGGTTGATTGACTCAGGTCCATCCTTTCACTTCACCCCCAATAGGGAGTGTTTCTGAAAGTATGAGAAGTATGATGGTGGTGATTTCTTGTTAGGGGATGATAGGAAGGCTAGAATCGTCAGACGTGGAAAATTCAAGATGCAAGGTGGAAGAATTAGAACACTTCCTGGTGTTCTGCATATTCCTACATTGACCAGAAATCTGATTTCTGTAAGAAAGATGCATGATGCAGGTGTAAAAAAAGTTTTCGAGAAAGATACCTACAAGATGGTTTGGGGATCACTGGTATTAATGCGGGGAGTTCAGATTGGAACTCTGTACAACCTTTAGGGTAGCACTGTTATTAATGGGTGAAACAATTCTTTGGTTCCTGAAAGTGGATCGGAGAGCCTAGCAGTCTCTGGAGAAAATACCATTTTATGGCATCAAAGGCTTGGACATATTGGAGAGAAGGGCCATCGTATACCATATGGAAATGGTGTGGTAGAAGGTATGTTTAATTTCTCTCTAGATTTTGAGTTTTGTGAACATTGTGTATATGGGAAGAATAATCGGGTGATTTTTCCTTTTGGTGCTAAGAGGGAAAACAAGATATTAGAGCTTGTGCACAGTGATGTGTTTGGACCTGTGTTGGTCCAATCAGTGAGTAAGTTTGTGTACTATGTTTCATTCATAGATGACTTCATAAGGAATACATGGATATATTTATTGAGGAATAAATCTGAATTTTTTGATATATTTAAATAATTTAAGGCTCTGGTGGAAAACCAGATAGAGAAGAAAATAAAGGTGCTAAGGACAGATAATGGTGGAGAGTTCTGCAAGAAGGAATTTGAAGAGTTCTATAAGAAGTGTGGTATAGCACGTTATGAGTCTACTCCATACACACCTCAAAAAAATGGAGTTGTAGAAAGAATGAACATAATGCTAATGGAAAAGGCAAGAAGCATGCTAAGTGGTACCGGGTTAGGATAGGAATTCTGGGTAGATGCAGTGGAGACTACATGTTACCTGGTTTACAGATCACCTTCATCAGTAATGGAGGATAAGACTCCACATGAGGTATGGATTGGTAATAAACCCTCTCTTTCACTTCTGAGGGTATTTGGATGTGATGCATATGTACATGTTCCAAAGGATAAAAGTGCCAAGCTGGATAATAAATTTGAAAGGTGCATATTTTTTGGGTATAAGGATGGTTTAAAAGGTTAGAAGATTTGGAACCTAGAAACAACGAAGGTTGTGTACAACTGATATGTGGTCTTTAGAGAGGTGAAACATGTTGTTAAACATGGATTCCTACCAAAGGAACCTGAGAAGATAGAGTTTCAGCCAAAGGAGGATGAAACAGACTCTACAACAGAACAAGATTCAGAAGAGAAAGAGCCACAAATTCCAGCAATGAGAAGGTCAGTTTGGGAAAGAAGCCAGCCGGAAAGGTATAGTCCATATGATTTATGATCAAATTTTTCTTTAACTATCACTGATGATGATCCCAGAACTTTCATGTTGGTAGTGGATTCTGAGGATGGAAAACTCTAGAAGGAGGCCATGGTTGATGAAATGGCATCCTTGCACAAAAATGAGGCATGGGATCTGGTGGAGTTGTCAGCTGGAAGGAATCCCATTGGGAGTAAATGGGTGTTTAAGAAGAAGATGAGTGTAGAAGGCAAGGTGGATAAATGAAAAGCTCAGTTGGTAGCAAAAAGTTATTTCAAGATGCCCATCATTGATTTTGGTGATATTTTTTCTCCTATTGCCAAGGTTACTTCTATTAGATTAATTTTATATGTTGCTGCTGCATTTTATTTTGTGGTAGAATAGATGGACGTGAAGAAATTATTTCTTCACGGAGATCTGAAAGAGGAGATCTACATGAAGAAACCTGAAGGCTTAATGGTGAAGGGTAAGAAAGAACTGGTATGCAGGTCAAAAAAGTCTTTGTATGGGTTAAAATAGTCACCAAGGATGTGGTATCAGAAATTTGATACCTATATACGGGGACTTGGCTTCACCAGAAGCAAAGAGGATCACTATGTTTATTTTAAATTAATTGGTGACCATATTATTTATTTGGTCTTGTGTGTGGATGATATGTTTCTTATTGGAAATGACAAAGAAATTATCCAATATTTGAAGAACCAATTGTTCTCCAAATTTGACATGAAGGATATTGGTGCTGCAAACTATATTTTTGGCATGGAAATTAATAGAGATCGGGAAAAGAGGAAGCTCTTGTTAAACCAGAGGAAGTATGTGAAGACTATATTGTAGACGTTCAATATGCAGGATTGTAAACCTGTGAAGGTTCCTATTCCTGTAAGTGTAAAGCTATCTAATGAACAGTGTCCCAAGACACAAGAAGAGGAGGAGGATATGTATCGTGTTCTATATGCAAGTGTAGTGGGTAGCCTGATGTATGCAATGGTTTGTACTAGACCAGAAATTGCACATGAAGTGGGAGTATTGAGTAGGTTTATGTGAAAACTAGGGAAGGAGCATTGGACAATAGTGAAGTGGGTTTTAAAATATTTTCATGGCACTAGTGATTATGGCTTGTGCTACCAGGGAAGACCAGGATTGGGCAGAGCTTTGGACATTCGTGGTTTTTTTTTATGCAGACTGAGCTGGAGATCTGGATAAAATAAGATATAAAAGTGGGTATGTGTTTAGCCTATTTCGAAGTGCAGATAGTTGGGTGAGTAAAAGATAGTCTATAGTGGTTCTTTCAACTACAGAGGTAGAATTCATGGCAGCCACTTATGCAAGCAAGGAAGGAGTCTGGTTGCATAGATTGTGTTCAAGTATGGGGTTGGTGCAAAGAGCTATAAGGATAGACTGTGATATCAAAAGTGTATTTTTTTTGGCTAAGAACCCTGCTTACAAGACAAAGCACATTGATGTTCAATATCACTTTGTGAGAGATATGGTTGAGGATAAAAGGGTGTTGCTAGTAAAGGTGGACACTTTGAAGAATGTTGCAGATGCATTGATGAAGTCTTTGAGCACTCAAAATTTCTCTTTCTGTAGAGAAACAATGGGTGTTACAAGGCTCGACTAATGACTAATCACTCCTATGGCCCCATGCAGAAAGAAAACAACAAGTGAGAGAATTTTGGGAATGTGTTATACTCTTTCCATGATTAGTCGTACACGCGGGGGTGGGGGGGTCACAAGGGGGAAGATAGCCCACCCTGTACGTTGTGCCAAGCACAGTAGTGGGGTCACAGGTGGGGTGACAGCCCCCCCTGTCCGGGGGTTCATAGCGAGCGGGTAGTCCCCTGCTTGGGGTCCATGGAAACGCCTCGGGAAAAAACAATTGGACCCTATTTTTTGGTGAGCGGACCTTCCCATGGTTTTTTGCATGAGTTTGCACATGGTTTTGGGGCATGATGGTTTTTGGCTCCTGGTATTTTGTAGATCTAGTCAAGGGAAATACAATTATGTTCTAATCTAGGGTTAATGGATTGGGGTTTATGAACTCTTCGGCATGTATATAAATGTGTTTTAAAACTAAAAGGAATATAATGAAAAATCACGCTGCATGTCCCGATTTGGGATGCAGGGGAAAATATCTGTGTATATTTGTGTTATGTTTTATTCTCTCGATATTGTTTATTTTTTGTTTTTAAGATTAGTTTGCAGATAATTTATGTACATGGTTAAAACCTACATGGGAGATGTGATGAATTCATTCATTGAAGTTGTTCACCTTGTCAAATTCGTATTGGACATGAGCCGAATCTTCTTGAGTAGCTATAAATGGCATGGCCACATCATTGGGACATAGTGGTTGGAATCCCAAACACACCTGAAAGGGCTTGTGGCAAGTTGAGCTATGGAGAGCCTGGTTATAGATGTGTTAGACATAGGGGAGGCTTTCATCCCAAATGTGTGGATGCTTGGAGTTTTACATGTGTATAATGTGTATGATCATCCTATTGATGATCTCTGTTTGGTGATCCATTTGGGGGTGGAAAGTTGTGGAGTTAGTGAGCTTGGTGTTCACCATCAATAAGAGACTTGACCAAAATGTACTTAGGAACCTATTGTCCCAATAAGATAAAATGGGATGTGGGATCCCAAAGTGTACCCACACTCATTCAAAGAATAGCTTAACAGTGGCTTCTGCTATGACATTCTTCTTGAAGGCCACCATAATGGCCATCTTAGAGAATCTTTCGAAGACCAAAAAAATTCATTCATTTTCGTGCTTGATAGAAGGAAAACCGGTCATGTAATCAATGGATATGGATTCCCAAGGTCAACTAGGGGTAGGAAATGGATTATATAAGCCTTGCTTCTAAATGGTCAGTTTGGCAATGGCATAGGCAGTGTAGGATATGATGTACTTCCCATCATCTTTTCAAAGGTTCGACCAATAGAAATACTTCTACAATACTCCCACTATTTTCTTGACCCCAAAATATACAGCGAGTTGACTATAGTTCACTTCCCAAATAATCTTGGCAGGCTCACTTGAACGAACATAGAGGTTACTCAAGTGGCATAAAAGTGCATCGTAGAGGTGAAAATCTAGAACTTTCTTATATTCTAGGAGCGTCTGGCATGTTTTGTTGAATTTTGGATCAATTTTTTTAGAGGTGTGGAAAACTCGAAGTCTGTGTCCACTAGATTCAAGCACATCGGTTAATTAATGCCATGATCGGTGGTCAGCTGAGATAGTCTAGAACATTATTGGTTCTTCCCTTCTTGTACTTGACATTCAAATGGAATTGTTGTAGCTATGTTGACCACTTCTGATGGCAATCATTCTACAACTTCCCTTTTGTATGTATGAACTACAGGGGCTGGTGATCTATCTGGACGATCGATTCCTTCCCCAAAATGCAATTCTTCCATTATTGACAAGCCTACACAATGGAATACATCTCTTTGTCATAGGTGGGATACTTCTAGACTGTGTCTAAAATTTTTCACTGTGATATGCCACTAGATGCCCTTTCTCAGTAAGAACTACCCAAATACCATAGCCAGAGGGATTTGTATCGATCTCAAATGGCTGTTTCAAGTATGGTAATGTGAGCATTGGTGTAGAGTAGAGGCGATTCTTCAACTCTGTGAACAACTTCTATTGAGATTTAGACCAAAATAAATTTTCTTTCACTCCTCCCTTGGCGACGTGACTCAAAGGCCAAGTGATATGAGAGAACACCAACATGAACCTGTGGTAGAAATTTGCAATACCGAGAAAGTTGTGGAGCTCTGTTAGAGTGGTTGGGATTGGCTAATCTTGAATGACCTGGATCTTGGATGGGTCCACATGCACCCCCCTCTCATCAATAATTTATCCCATATATTGAACCTAGGTTGTGCCAAAAGTGAATTTCTCCAAATTGGCACACAACTTGTGTTGTCGCAGTGCTTGGAGAACATGTCAAATGTACTGGAGGTGCTCTTCCCAACTATGGATGAATATTGAGATGTAATCCAAATAAAACACCACAAATGAGTTGGTGAATGGTTTCAATATGTCTTTCATCAGCCTCATGAAGATTGCGGGGGCATTCGACAACCCAAAAGGCATGACTAGCCATTCAAAAAGGCCCTCCTTGGATTTGAAGGCAACAATCCACACATTGGATGGTTCTATTGGTAACTAGTAATACCCAGACTTCAAGTCAATCTTGATGAAATATTTGGCCACCTTGAGTTGTTCCATAAGGTCATCAATCTATGGGATCATATACCTATTCCGACCAATGATCTTGTTCAGCGCGCGATTTTCAATAAAAAGTCTCCAAGTCTGATCCTTCTTTTGCACCAACACGATTAGACTCCCAGATGGAGATGAACTCCTCCCTGACCTTTTACATATGTTGTTGCCATTCAGAGGAGCCTTTTCTGGAGGTCGTGGCCATAGTACTCTTCTTTCCCTAAGGGAGAATAATAAGGAAAAAAACTCTTCGTTTCGGAAATGATCTTACTACATTTCTTTGTGGTGATCAAAGAGATTGCGGTAGGTGGTGCTACCTTTGGTATCATGTACAACTTATTCCCCAAAGTAAAAATAATAGTGTGTGGCCTAGACTCATACATATAATGTTGCTTACATAATTATGGTTGGACTAATAATACATCAAAAAAGTAAAGAGGATAAATATCACATAATACCTCATCTATGAAGGGCTTGATTTTGTAGGGAAGGAGGCACTGTTCGCTGATGTGGAGATATTGTCCTTGGCGATGCCACCCAATGGTGTGTGGTTGTGGGTTTGTTGTGGCTGAAAGGCCCAGCCACTTCATGACCTCTACTGAAATGAGGTTCTTTTATCTCTCGCTATTGACAATGAAATGCAGTGAGGAACCCTTCACTCACATCTGGGAATGGAAGAGGCACTACCCCTCCTCTAGATCTTTGAGTTCCTCCTTATTGATTTTTGTGGTGGAAACGGTAGCACTAGGCTCTGCATCCATAATATGCTTCTGTTTTTCACTTCCCTTGTTGGGTTCTAACTCAGAGTTAGAACATGCAACTGATTTAGAAGCCTTCATCTCAGCCACCAGTGACTGCTTGGCTTGACAATCACTTCTGTTATGACTGGATCTCTTATGGAACTCGCACCACTTCCCCACACCCTTATTTTGATTCTTGGTGTTTTTCTTCGATTGCGGCTTCATAGGGTTGTCTTCTTCCACTCTGCCTCAGATTTTTCCTATTTTCTGCAGTTTGTGGGGGCCTTTCCCCTGCTTTTGATTCGCAAATCCAAATTCTCACTTCTTATGTTTAAATTTATGCTAGATCTTGGAAGCATACCAGTATGATACAACAAGCGAGGAGATGTCAAGGAACTCCATTTTATCATAGATGTATCTATGCAAACAACTGCAGTACATAAGCACTAAATGTTTCTCTATATATTTGATACCCAACTTTGTGCCCAGGGTATGGAACATATTCGTCATCTCATGCACATATTGATCTATTTTTTGCCGCAGCATGGTCCATTGTATGTACTTATCCTCATAGCTCCCCATGAGGTAATATTGTTCGTCGATGGAATCTCGAAAAGAATTCCGAGTTGGTACGAATGAGAAATGGGAGAATTCCCTCTTGTCCTTTTGCTCACAGTAGGTTTCCCACCAATCCTTGACATGGGGGCGTCTTTGAGGAGTGAAAATGTAATATTTTTCGTATTGGAAAAGTCATGAAATGAAAAATATCCTTCTAATAGATTCAACCATCTATCTACGGTGTCTTCTTCTATTTGGACCTCAAATGTGGGGATGTCAAAGTTAACTCGTAGCTTAAAAGAAGTGGTGCCTCTAGAGTGGCTGCTGGATAAATATGTGTTGTCAGTGGGTAATAATCGAAGGATCTGGGAAAAGTGATCCATCATCGTGTTCCTCTATTTCTCGAGGGCTTCCTCGAGAAATATTTTCATAGGATATCCTGCTCCCTTAGGTTTATTTTCTTCCACCATGGGTGGTTGTCAGGGTTTGAGAGGTTGGTATTGTAATGGTTCAACAAGATTGAGCCCTAAATCCTTATACCTTGATCGCATTCGGTACATGCAAAGAAGGATTGAGAAAGAGTAGACTGCTCTGATACCACTGATTTGAAATTATGCAGGAATGCAATAAAATACAGAAATAAACATAAAAGTAAACATGTAGCAGGAATAAAACTTAATTTCATTAATATAAAATAATTGAAATATTCCTATAAACATAATGGAATTAAATTAGCTCGGGTGATGGTAGCTTATCTCTGAGAAAATATGTGGTAGCCACCTGCCTATGAATTGTGTTACAATGAGACTCAAGGGACTTTTTATTACTGAACAACATGGGAAAACCCTAAACAAACAAAACCATAACCCAGGGAGATGGAACGCAAAGAGTTTGTCGGCCCCGTTGGGGTTAGTTGGGAAGCCAACTTCTCAGGGTCGTAAATTGGTCATATTATCTCAGTTTTGCATGTACATAGTTCCAAGGGATTGTTAGACATGGAAATTTCTCTAGCATTTCAAGATATAAACTATGTTGTTTATTTTTTTTATGGTCGCGATTAGACGTGAGCCTTGACTTGGTAACTTGTAACTTTTTAAGTGGGATAAGTTGAAATTTGAAATGATTAGCATAAGATGAGTTATGGTTAGTACTTAGGTGAACATAACATAGTCTATTTGTAGTAACCATAATTTTTTAAAGCTATTGCAGTCGAGTAAATAGTTGGTTGGGTTCCCAAGTCCCAAAAAAGGTAAGGGTAGTTGTGAGGGCATGATAGCTAAGGAGTGCCAAGAAATGAAAATGTGTTCTAACACTTGTTGGAAATTGTCAATGAATGTTGAGGAGTGTTAGGGAGTGTGAAAAAATGACAAGGGAGAACTAGGTCAAAATTCATGGAAATAAGAAAATAAGAGTGTGTGCCAAGGAGTGTCAACGAATTCGAGGTGTCTCAAGGATAAAGTGTTTTAGGAGAAGGTCAGAATAAGACTCGTAGGAGGCAAGCTTACGGTTACAATAAAGGGATGTATAAATAATTTTTAGACAAAGGGATAGTTTGGTTTGTGCACAACATTTTTTTCAATGACTTGGTTGGGTCCCCAAGTCGCAAAAAAATTAAGTGTATCTATCAGGGCATGATAGCTAGGGAGTACCAAGCTGTGCCAGGGAATTCTAGGAAATAATAACACATACTATACAGTTAAAATGCATGATATGCATTCCAATACAAGAAAAGTGATAAGGCATTACAATATATGTTAGGCATCAGGGTGTGGTGTGAATGCATGCTAGGGACTGTGAGGGCCAAGTTCCATGGAAACACAAGGGAGAACTAATTTCAAATGCATGGAAATGAAGTTTTAGTGAGTTCCAGGTGTGATAAGGAGGGAGTGACAAGGAATGATATGAAGTTCTAAGGCATGGTAAGAGTGCTAGGGAAGCATACCAAAATATTCCAAGTGCCAAGGTGTACCAATGTGTGCTAAGGAGTGTTAGGGACTGCCAGGGTAATACAAGGGACCACTGGGTGAAAATCCATGGAAATGAATGAATAAGAGTGTGTGATAGGGAGTGTCAATGAGTTCCAGGTGTTCTAAGGATGAAGTGACATGGTATGCTAGGAAATTCTAAGTCATGCTAGATTTCCAGGGAAACATGTGTCCAAGATGTGCTAGGGCGTACCAACATGTGCTAGCAAGTTTTACAAAGTGCTAGGGAAACACAAGGGATAAATAGGTCAAAATGCATGAAAATTAATGAATAGGAGTGTGTTAGCATAATTTTAGAACAAGACTTGCAAGAGGCAAGCTTACAATTGTGACAAGGTGTTGGAAAAAGAAATTTTAGACAAGGGAGACTTTGGGCTAGGCACAACATTTTTTTTTCAATGACTTGGTTGGGTTCCCAAGTTGCAAAAAAAGTAAGGCTATCTATAAGGGCATGAAAACTAGGGAGTTCCAAGTTGTGCTAGGGAAATCCAAGAAGTGATAACACATTCTAGATAGCTCCCAAGCATGTTAGGCATGACACGACATGCCAATTTCTAAGGCATGATTCCAAGATGTGCAAAATTATAGGGTGTGGAACCAATGCATGTTAGGGAGTGCTAGGAAGTGCTAGGGAAACATAAGGGGGCACTAGTTTCAATTGCATGGAAATGAACCAATAAGAGTTTGTGATAGGGAGAATTATCGAGTTACAACGTAATAAGGAGGGAGTGACAACGTATACTAGGAAGTGACAAGGCATATTCGAGTGCTAGGTAATCATGCCAAGGTGTACCAAGTGCCAAGGTGTGCCAATGTGTGCTAAGGACTCTTAGTGAGTGCTAGGGAAACTCAAGGGAGCACTAGATAAATATGCATGGAAATGAATGAATAAGAGTGTGTGATAGGGAGTGTTAGTGAGTTCCAAGTGTGCTAAGGAGGGAGTGTTAGTGAGTTCCAAGTGTTCTAAGGAGGGAGTGACATGGTATGCTAGGCAGTGCTAAGGCATGTTATAGTGTCACAGAAGCATGTGGCTAAGATGTGTGAAGTGCCAAGGTGTTCCAACACCTTCTACGAAGTGTTAGGGGGTGCTAGGGAAATCCAAGGGAGAAGTAGGTCAAATTAATGCATGGAAATGAATGAATACAATTTTTTGCAATGAAGTGCCAGTGAGTTCAGCTGTGCTAAGGAGGGAGTGACAAGGTATGCTAGGAAATGTTAAGTCATGCTATAGGCCAGCGCAACATGACAAGATGTGCAAGGTGCTAGGGTGTGCCAATGCATGGAAGTAATTTTTTGGGAGTTCCAGGGAAAAACAAGGGAGAACTAGTCTCAAATGCATGGAAATGAATGAATAAGAGTGTGTGATTGGGAATGTTAGTGAATTCTAGGTGTGTTAAGGAGGGAGTGTCAAGGTATGCTAGGTAGTTCCAAGGAACTCTAGAGTTCCAGGGTGACATGACAATATGTGCCAAGTTCTAGGGTGTGTCAATGTGTGCCAGGGAGTGTTAGGGAGTTCCATGGAAACACAAGGGAGAAGTACTTCAAAATTCATGGAAATGAATGAATAAGAGTGTGTGATAGGGAGTGTAAGTGATTTTTAGGTGAGATAATGAGGGAGTGACTTGGTTATATGATATGAAATTCCAAGGCATTCTAGAGAGATAGGGAATGTCAAGGAGTGGTAGTGTGTGCTATGGAGGGGAAAATCATGCCAAGGAATGAAAGGGATGCTAACACGTGCCACATAATTCCAAGGCATTCTAAGACTTGTTAGCTGATATGGAATGTCAAGATGAAACTATGTTGCTTAGTTGTTTTACTGTAATGGTTAGTTGTGGGCCTTGTCTTGGTAACTTCTTAAGTGAATGTGTTGACATTAGACATGAGTAGCCTAATATGAGTTATAGGTAGTAACTAGGTGAACAAGGCATGTGTTGAATTTCCACGACACATGAGAATCTAGGATTTGTCTTAGGATCTTTGATTCAAACACACTCAAGTGCCAAAACACATCTACTTTAATGCACAATGAAATCTACACACATCAAGGAATCAACTAGTGCATGTGATAATTTTTACCTTTTTCAAACCCATCTTCATTATATTAAAAACTATAATAAAACATGCTAGAGCTCTCGTACTATGGATCGTGGCCCTTTACAATCACAATGATACAAGGAATACAACTAGGGCTTCGTGTTAATCCTTTGATAACCAATATATCCTGAAAAAAACAACACTTGACCTACTTGATGATGGTGGCCACACAACCCTTTCATTACATGTGTTTTGAACACATCTGCTAGGTTATCTTGGCTTCCATTCTACAACTACTCAATCTGCCTCTATCAATGAGCTCAACTCCTTTAGGTTACTGAACTCAGCTCAACAGACTCCACCCTCTAACTGCCTCCTTTTTCCTTCAAGGTCAAAAACACTTAGGATCTTCGATGAGTTTTTCAAAACTCAATTTGTGAAAAAATATTTGGTATACCCACTTTTTCCATACTACAACTCTAAGATGATAATTCTAGGGCTATGGAGGCTCCCCTTCTTATCAATGAATCAATCATATTCAATATAGTGAACAAGGACTAGTTGGTTGGCCCACTTGAATGTTGCTTTATTCCTTCAAATTCTACACTTCCTTAGCCCCTATACACCTCCCCTTATACCAATATTGTTTTCCTTCACAAGTACAAGACTTAGGGATCCTATTTTACAGTCACTTAACAACCCTCCAAATGTACTTGGACTACTGTCAATCCTTCCAACCATAGTAAATTATTTTACTGATCTAGGGCACACAATATTTCCTTCACCTAGGGTTCTTCAAATATTCCACATAACAATCATTTCAATCCTCTCAAAATAATTTTTCTTATGTATCAAATTCTTCGTTGTCCAATCTATGAACAAATCTGAAGTAATCCTCTCATTATCCTTCTAACAATATATAGATGAATGAACTAGGGTCATAAATCTGCCACTAACAATCCATTAAATAATTATTCATAGGTTTCTTTAAATATCCATCTAAAACTCTATGGACAATCCTGGTGAGCCTTAGTATTGCACCAAGAGTGTTGAAACTCCCAGGGGCTGCCCTAATTTACATTATCAACCCAGGGTTTGTAAAAACTTGGAGGTGACCTTGCTATATATACATCAAATGCATTATTTTCATGTCATTCTCTTCCGCTCTACGAAATGGTGCTAATTCTATGGTTTCTTGGTGAAGTCTGTCACACTTCAATGAAAATAAAATAAAATGGAGAAAGGAAATGACAAAAAGGAAACTAAATTAAATTGTTGAAAAGAAATGACAGGAAAGGAAACTAATTTAACTTTTTGAAAAGAAATGGAAGAAACAAAGCTAATTTAAATTGCAGAAAAGAAATGACGGAGAGGAAAATAATTTAACTTTCTAAAAATAAATGGAAAAAAAGAAATTAATTTAAATTTCAAAAAGGAAATGATGGAGAGGAAACTAATTTAACTTGCTGAAAAGAAATGGAAGAAATGAAACTAATTTAAACCACACTTAACTTGGACAATCGACTAAACACATCATACTTATCTTATGCTCTATCTACCATACTTCTAGTGCAGCTAAGCTATCAATGACTTAATTCTAATCGAAAAAGTGTGATTGTATTCCAGAGGGAAAAGGCTAAAGATGTTAATTGAAGGCTTAACACACAAAACGAGACTTAGAGGAGTGAAAAAGGTGTTTGGACTTTATTAAAGTGCATAATATCAAAAAAATTATTTGGAGATGGAGGCCTTGAAAAGTGCGATAGCGGAATTACGATGGGAGGATGGAAATGAGATATGTGGTATGCGATATCGCAATATCACAAGGCTGGTGGAGAAGAAAAAGTGAAATCGGGAGGAAAGTGCCAAGTGCAAGATTCGATGAGGCTCAAATTGTGAAATGTGAAATGCGATGGGAGGATGGAAATACGATATGCGATATGCAATATCGCAATATTGCAAGGCTAGTGGAGAAGCGGAAGTCCAATCAAGAGGAAAGTGTGAAGTGTGAGATGCGATGAGGCTTGAATTGCGAAATGTGAAATGTGATGGGAGGATGGCAATGCGATATGCGATATGAGATATCACAATATCGCAATATCGCAAGGCTGGTGGAGAAGTGGAAGTGGTGTTCGGTAGCAGGAATGAAATGCAAAATGTGATGGGGAATAAACTTCAAAATGAAAAATGCGACGGGACAATGGAGTTAAATGAGAAATGTGATAACTCATATGACGTGGCGGAGTACCGAAAGAATATCGCAATCAGGATTTGGAATGGGAGAGCATAAATAGAGAACACAAGATATCTCTGATTTGTGATGAGAAAATTATGGTGAGCGGGAGTTTCGAGGAGGAAGGTGGAGGTCAAACTTTTAGTTGGTGTTTGTGAATAAAAAGGGTGCGAAAATTTTTAAGGAGAGAAGAAGGAGGGAAATGGAGGTGCAAAAACAGTGCTCAGGCATGAAAACAAAGCTAGAAAATGGAGTGGGACAGCTTGAAGAACTTCTTCGGAACTATTGATACTTATTCCTACAAACAAACCTGCAGATTCATGCACAAAAAAACAGACAAAATGCGTGATAAATAAAAAGTGAACAAAAAGTACTTTTTTGGCTTGTGGGAAGGTCAAACCTACTCGAACTCTATTAACAAAAATGAGAGGGGAAGAATTTACCACATATTTTCTATTTTTCCTCTACTCTATTATTGTCATAAGCAAATGAAGAACTACAACAACAAACTGAACGAAAAACTAAACAACAATGAAACTATCAGAAGTGGATTTAACTAAATGACATCAAGCAAAACTAGCTAAATGAAATAAATAAAATAATGAAAACATCAGAGAATATGAGGCACATGCGTTGGGCCCTAACCCATGAGCCCAACTCTCTAGAAGTAAATCAGTAAAATGGAGTTTTTTTTCTCATTTTAGGAAGATTATAGCCTCGCTACATTTTTGATATTTTTTTCACTAAGTACAATAATAAAAGCTTAATAGCTTGCAACAAAAGTTCTGAATGGAATCGAATCGAACATAATTAGCTCTTGATCAACTTTATTTATCCTAAAGGGTGGCTACCAACAACTCCCTAAAAAAGAGTGATTGACTCCACTTTGACTCCTAGTAAACGATAGATTGAGTGCACTTCATCTTCAATTTGCTTGGTTGCCTTTGATAGTTAAGGAGGGTCGACAACCCCCTCGAATCTCTTCAAGAGTTCTCAATAATTTCCTGATATTGTGCTCATTTATTCTTTAATCTTGATCTTCCAGTGGCAGGGAGCAAGTCCCTAAATTATATCCTTCTCCAAATCTGCATAATATGCCCAATATTCTCACAATATTCTACAAAAATAACCAATATTAGGCACACATTAGGGGAATTTTGAGGTGTAAAATCGGCCTCCTAAGAAAATTATAAAATAATAGTGGAAATAATAATATAAGATTTGATTACATCATCAAAATTTAGAGGGAAACAAACTACTTTTTCAACTCATATTTTCAACTTATATCCCAAAGTTTTTACTCAAATTTCGAGCGAGAGTAATATTTGGATGCAAAATTTAACTCCTCATCCAAGGAGTACCCATGTTGCATACTTTTGATGGACCCTGATACATGAAAAATGAAAAATACAAGAAAAATGTTATTGTAATCACGTTTTTCATGTACTAAGGTCCATTGAAAGTATGGAACATGGATACTCTTTGGATGAGGAATTAAATTTTGAATTCAACGAGTTATCCCGCTTGAAATTTGAGTAAAACATTTTGGGGATAAGTTGAAAATACGAGTTGAAAAAGTACTTTATTATTTTATTATTTTTTAATCTTTTTACCTTTTTACTTAAAAAATGGTGAATCATCCCCCATGGCTGATATCATCATCTTGAATCCTATTTGTTCTTATAAATTTTATTTTGGTTGTACATTTTTCATAGGAGGCCCATTTTAGACCTCAAAAATCCCCTAATGAATAAACAATTACCTTTAAACCTTCCTAAGAACATATTAAAGCATAAGAAAACATTATTATGTGTATAAGGAGAGATTTAATATATCTTCTCATGTGCATAAGGAAGGTAGATGGGCCTAAGAAAAGTTATGTGGGCCTTAATTTATGTCTAATTTAGAGGCCCATCATCACCCCCCTACTAAAACTATTGCTCATCCTCTGAGAAACCTATTCATCCTCCCTGCCTTATGGTTCTTCTTGCATGGTGGCCTATTTCATTTTCTATTTATTGGCCCGTGTGTTTCTCCTCCTTCTAATATTCTTTCTATTATTCTCGCATTTTTTCGTAGGTGCTTCATAAGGTCCTCAGATGCCTTAAGCAAATCTATTTAACATGCCAGGAGGTGGTGGATCCACCTTTTATTTTATTTTTTGGTTTCTTTCTTTCTTTCTTCTTTTCTTTTCTTTTGTTTGTTAATTGCATGCAGATAAGCTCACAATTCTTTTTCTATGAACTGAGTTCACCCTTGGTTACCCCTTTTGAACTCCTTGTCTTCCATTACATTAACTTCTTACTACCCACTTTCTCAAGTATTTTTTACTTTTTTTCTTGGTCCTATTCTTGGTAGAAAAGTGAGGTTAGTCGCTAGATAAGGCTGAGGTTGCTAAGCTAAAATAGATTCGAAGAAAGGGTTAGATGATTACATACCTGAGCCTTACCATTGTTTTTTTTTTGCAGATGATATTGAAGCTGCTACTGAAGTTTCATGTGGAGATCTTCGTGAGGTCCTTTTGGAGCATCTAAGCACATGAGGAGGAAGTCCAAGTTTGACTACCTTTGACCAGGGTGTTGAAAAAATTTTCTTTTTGTGCCAAACTATTTTTTTTCTACTTGCAAAGGTTGGAGAGCACTTGCATTCATTAGAGAGAGATAGATGTAGAAATGCATTTTTTTTAAGGCCTACTAGCTGCCTCAATGAGGTTTTCCACTAGTAGGTTTGCCCAGGTGCCTCAAAAGAGGTTTTCACCTAAGATATTTTCTTTTTCTTTTTCTTTTTCAATCTAATGACTGGCTCATGGAGGTTTTCAATCAATGAGCCAATCTCAAACGCCTCAAAATAGGTTTTCAACTGAGATTTTATTCTTTCACTTTTATTCTTTTCTTTTTTTTCTTTTTTCACATTCCTACTTTACTTGAAAAAAAAAACCTTTTTCAAGTATAGGAATAATTCCAATGGAGCCATGTACACATCAATATGACAAATAAAATCATGTGCACACTTGGAATACATTCTTTGAAATGTACCTAAATATGAGATATGAATTTCTTTGACTGGGATTGTATCAAGTACTATTGGATAAGAGTGTCTTGCTGCAAATTAATGACTGTTTGGAACCATAAGTCAATATAGTTGTGATGCCTCTGGTCCACTTGCTGAGTTGGATCACCTTGCATGTCCTCTTCTATTATGACATTCAAATCTTCCTCATTTTACTAATTGTTCTCTTGACCACATGGAGGAAATGTTGGTAAACATGAGGAAACTTACTCAACATCTGATTCTGATGCCAGCTCTTCATCAAGTGAAGCCCTTGATATTTTGATCTCCTCATTTGGATCTTCTTCTTCTTCATGTTTTCCTTCAATGACATTAAGAAAATATCTTCTTTCAATACCTTTATTGAACTAAGATGAATACCATCTAGATCAATAGGAGATGTTTGGAAATGTTGTACCTCAACATTGTAAGTGAGTTGAAATACTTCATTGTATGGGTTTGGAAATGGTGGTACAGGTAGTTGAGTGGGGGCTAATATATGAGATGGATGTGGTTGAGGCTATGGCTATGGTGGAGGTGGATTGTAGGGATAGCATGGAGCTGGGTATGGATGATATGGAGGGAAATATTGAGGATATTGTCGATTTTCCCAATAAGGTCCTTTCCAACCATGTTTCCAAGATTGGTTTTGGGGTTGAGATGGCCAAGGTTGCCAAGGAGGGTGTGTGTCCCAATTAGTTTGAGATGGATGTGAATAAGATTGAAATTTTGAATTGGGTTCTTGCATCATATCAAGTTGAGTAGGCTGCCAAGGTCTCCTTGGAGCTACATAACATAGCTTCTTTGGTGATTTCCTTGCTCCATTTTCTTCTTGGTAAACTTATTTAAACTTCGGGAATGATGAACAACATTTATTACCATATGATTCTGCTTGGATAAAAAAAATATCAGCATATTCTTTTTTCTCAGTTCGCATTCTTAACATTTCTACTTGTTCACTTAGATTACTAAGAATTTCTATTTTAAAGTTTTCAAGAAAATTTCCAAGTTCATCTTTCCTTACCAATGTTGAGGCAGATTTACTTACTCTTTCCCCTCCTCTTGATATGCGCTAGCATGTTTCAAAAATTTATTCAAATGACAATTGGTATACATCTCCTCTACTCATGAGATAAGGACATCAATCCACTCACCCCTAATTGTTCTAAATAAGAGGGTTTTAGTGTGTCAAATCCTAGATGATGCAATTTTTCCCTCTTAAAATTATACATGAACCTCTCTATTAGATCCTCAAGGCTCTCATCTTCTTTTTGGTTCGTTCTAAAAATTTCTTCTCTAAGATCATGCTATTTATATTTTTCTAGAAATATATTTTTCATATCATTCCATGATCTTATTGAATTAGAACCTAGACTCATGAAATATTTAAGAGCTTTATCCTTCAATGTTGCAGGAAACAATATCATTTTTTGAGTGTGTGATAAGTAGCCATAAGATCTAAAAAGTATCTCAAATTTAAAGAGAAATGTTTTTGGATCCTCTGTACTCATACCATGGAAGTTGGGTAGGAAATATGGAGGGATGTTATTCATATGTACACTGATGTCCATATCTTAAATGTGAAACCCAATAAGATCTTCTTCATTGTCATCATATCCGTCCATCTCTTCTACCTTCAAAAGTGTATGGTGATGTGGTTCTTACTGCACCATGTGGTCAAGTGGGGGGGTTGGTATTGGAGAAGTATTTTTTAAAATCTTATGAGTATCCCTACTCCTATGAGGCATGAAAATTAGATTTTTTGTATTTTTCAATATTTTGGAAACAACATGAAAAAGGAAAGCATAAAATAATGCTAAAACAAAATCAAAGCATCTACTAGACACCTCCCTGACAATGGTGCCAAAAAGTGGTGAGCCATGGTATTGCACCAATAGTGTTGCAGCTCCCAGGGGCTACCCTACTTTACCTTATCAACTTGGGGCCCATACAAACTTGAAGGTGACATTTCTATATACACAACGGATGCATTCTACTCCTGTCATCATCTTCTGCTCTATGAAAAGGTGCTACTTCTATGGTTTCTCAGTGAAGTCTATCACACTTCAATGAAACTAAAATAAATTGCAGAAAGGAAAATAAAATAAATTGCTAAAAGAAATGACAGGAAAGGAATCTAATTTAACTTGGTGAAAAGAAATGGAAGAAAATAAACTAATTTAAATTTAATAAAGGAAATGACGAAAAGGAAACTAATTTAACTTGCTGAAAAGAAATGGAAGAAACTAAAACTAATTTAAACCACACTTAACTTGGCCAATCCTCTAAACACACCCAACTTATCTTATGCTCTATTTAACATGCTTCTATCCATGCAGTTAAGCGATCCATAACTTCATTCTAACTGAAAAAGTGTTCATTGCAGTCGAGAGGGAAAGGGCTAAAGATGCTAATGGAGGGCTTAACACACGAAGCAAGGCTTAGAGGAGTGGAAAAGGTGTTCAGAATTTATTACAATGCATAATATCGAAAAAATTATTTGGAGAGGGAGGCCTTGAAAAGTGCGATGGCAAAATTGCGATGGGAGGATGGAAATGCGATATGTGATAGTGCAATATTGCAATATCACAAGGCTAGTGGAGAAGTGGAAGTGCAGTCGGGAGGAAAGTGCGAAGTGCGAGATACAATGGGAGGATGGAAATGAGATATGTGATATGTGATATGTGATATCACAATATCACAAGGCTCGTGGAGAAGCAGAAGTGCAGTTGGGAGGAAAGTGCGAAGTGCGAGATGAGATGAGGCTCGAATTGCTAAATGTGAAATGTGATGGGAGGATGGAAACGTGATATGTGATATGTGATATCGCAATATCGTAATATCATAATATTACAAGGTTGGTGGAGAATCATAAGTGTTGTTCAGTAGCGGGAGTGAAATGCGAAATGCAATAGGAAAGAAACTACGAAATGTGAAATGCGACGAGATAGTGGAACGAAATGCGAAATGCGATAAGTCAGATGAAATGGTGGATTATGGAAATAATATCTCAATTGGGGCTTGGAATGGGAGAGCATAAACAAAGAAGGAAAGAGATCTATGATTTGTGATGAGAAAAGTACGGTGAGCAGGATTTTCAAGGAGAAAGTCAAAGGTCAAACTTTTAATTGTCTTTTATGAATAAAAAGGGTGTGGCAACTGTTAAGGAGAGGAGAAGGAGGGAAATGGAGGCGCAAAAATAGTGCTCAGGCATGAAAACAGAGCTAGAAAATGAAGTGGGACATATTGATGAACTTCTTTGGGGCTGTTAATATTTATTCCTGCAAACAAACCTTTAGATTCATGCAAGGAGAAAAAGACAAAATGCGTGATAAAAACAGTGAACAAAAAGCAGTTTTTTGGCCTGTGGGAAGGTCAATCCTACTCGAACTCTATTGATAGAGATGAGAGGGGAAGGATTGACCACAAATTTTCAATTTTTCCTCTACTTTATTACTCTCATAAGAAAATGAGGAACTACAACATCAAAATTAAGGAAAAACTAAACAACAATGAAACTATCAGAAGCGGATCTACCTAAAAGACAGGAAGAAAAACTAGATAAATAACAGAAATAAAATAATGGAAACAGTAGAGAATATGAGGTACATGGGTTGGGCCCTAACCCACAAGCCCAAATCTCTAGAACTAAATCAGTAAAATGGAGTATGTTTCCTCATTTCAGGAAGAGAATATCCTCATTATATTTCTGAATTTTTTTCACTCACTACAATAATAAAAATATTGATAGCTTGCAACAAAAGTTCTGAATGGAATCTAATCGACCCTAATTAGCTCTTGATCAGATTTATTTATCCTAAAGGGAATCTGCCAACAAATCCATAAAAAATAGTGATTGAGTCCACTTTGACTTCAAGTAAACCATAGATTGAGTGCACTTCATCTTCAGTTTGCTTGGCTCCATTCGATATTTAAGGAGGGTGGAAAACCCCCTTTAATCTCTCCAAGATTTATCAATAATTTCCTCATATTGTGCTTATTTATTCTTCAATATTTATCTTCCAGTGGTATGGAGCAAGTCCCTAAATTATCTCCTTCTCCAAATATGCATAGTCTACCCAATATTCTCACAATATTCTACAAAAATAACCAATATTAGGCACAAATATACAATTACTTTTAAACCTTCCTAAGAATATATTAAATCGTAAGAAAACATTATTAAGTGTAGAAGGAAATATTTAATATATCTTTTCATGTGCACAAGGAAGGTGTATGGGCCTAAGAAAGGTTAGATGGGCCTTAATTTATGTCTAATTTAGAGGTCCATCAAGTCCACCAAAATCAACTCCTCTTCATGTAAATCCCTTCTTCATATGTCACAATTATTCTACTCAACATTATTCTTTAGTGCCATCCTCTTTTGGATCTGCTAACTCCACACATACTTCTACAAACCATCTTCCAAATATCTAGTCTATAATGTAGAGATAAACCTTGCTCTAAGGGTCACAACCCCTCTTCTTCTACGCAAATTTATCACAGTATTAAGGGCATATCTTATGGACTAAACATACTAGGAAATTTTCCTAACTAGGTAATTATACTTGTGTTATAATTTCTTTAGAACAAACCCTATCTACCCATATAAAAAAAAAAAAATCTTGCATCCACAGGAGAATCGACCTAACTAATATGGAACCATACATCCTGGGCATTTATTTGACTGAACCTTGACATGAACTTCATATATCTACGTAGACCCTTAAACTAGGGTTACCTTAGTCATTATTACGTCTTCCTCTACTTCTATTTTGGCCCTAAATTCCAGATGAAACACTCCTCCATTTACTGTTATCCAATGTCATTGTGAAACCCGGTGATTTTTTATATGTAGCACATCGGTGCTACTTGGTCCATGAAGCGCACCACGAAAAAAACATTTGTTTAAACCTTTGGTTGCCAAAAAGAAATTAGTTTTTATGAAGTTTCATTATAATCTTCGCTAAAACATCCGCTATCGGAAACGAATTTTTTTTTGACAAATGTTTCCACTTTTATAACACTAAAAACCTTCGTTGTAACCTCTTCTAGAAGGTATTTTCCTTGTAGTGGAGAGACATGTGAAAATTTCAATGTTATGAGTCTCATATATGTAGTCATTATAGGAGCGATTGTACTAAAATATTGAATCATAGAAAAATAAATAGAAAGTAGCCACCACAGAAGAAATGGATGAGCATCCAAACAAACCTAAGACTAAATATAAAAATAGTAAATATTTATTTTATTTTTCTGCTCTTATAGGTTCTATTGTAGATAGCGATTATTTGTGGCTATTATATAGTGGTGCCTCAAGGCTAGTACAATTGGATACCATGGAAACCTTACAAGCTTAATGAAAAGAAGACTATTTCAAAAGGTAGAACTTGGGGACATCAACAATGATGCAGAAAAGGCATTGGGAAGACTTCTATGAGCTAGAATCAGGTGAAAGTGTTCATCTTAGCAATAGATTATATGTACCAATTTTGAAAAATAATTTGGTTTCCATTTCATGTTTGGAAGATAAATGAGACATGGTAGATTTTTTTGATGGAAAATTTATTGCATATCCCAAAGTTTCTATTATAGATTCTGCCAGAATAATTAGATTTCACGAAGTAAGATATACGTACTTTTCAATCAATAGGCTCAAGAACTGGTACATAATGATATTACTCCATGTAAACTTTGGCATACAATATTTTCTCACCTTCACTATAGAGCTTTTTAAACATAAAATAGATGGTTGTAGGCATTATATATTTGTAGGTAGAGAATGAAGGAGTATGTAAAGGTCATTGTTATGAAACAAGCTCCCAAAATAGAAGAAATGAGAGATCAATCCCTTAGAAACAAGCCACTTCAAGGGGGAAACCTCCTTTACATTACATAAATGAAAAATTATTAGATGATACAAATGATAAAACTTCCTTATATATATAGGAGTCCATGGGGTCACAATGTAATCCTAGCCGACCTAACAATAATAATGTAAGGGCACAATAATAACAATATTAGGGTAACAGGGGTACAACAATAACAATAAGGGGGTTACACTAACAACAATAATGGACTATGCTAGTAATATATGGACCTAACATGCCCCTCTCCTTCAAAAAAGTGTTGTCCTCAACACTTGAGTAGCTTTGGATGCTTCTGTATAAAATTCTCATCCTCGCATGTAGAATCTTCAGTAGGTAAGTTGTTGGAATAGGGTCTCCTACAAGCTGTGAAACTGGTCCGATTATGTATATTTTTTATTATATTTAGTATAGCGCAGGGGTTTTGGGGTGGGACAAAGCCCTGAAAGCATTGTAATGGGTTAAAGGGTAGACCTAGAATCTGCAAACCATGGTTTGTAGACCATAGGAAAGATTAGGCTAGATTGTTATAAATAGAGGGACATTTTTAATTGTAAGGTAAGAAGAAGATGAGCTCTTAATGTGAATGGTGGCTTAGTAGATCTATTTTGGGGTTTTGGGGAAAGGACTTTGGCTGGCTATGTGCATGTAGATCCCAAGTCCTACTGTGTCCAAACCCTACTCCTGTGTGCGCAGGTCGTGTTTGGGTATTGTAAGAAGGAATTGATAGATTGATGAATAAGAAGGGTTGCTTGAGTAATCGAATCTATGTGCATTGTTTATGCAAATATTTGGTAACTACTATATCATGCGTATTCTGTGTTAAGCTACAGAAATACTGTGTAAGTGTTTTTACTGCATCGGGATATGTTTATTATGTTTTATGCAATACTGTACTATTGTCTTAGAAGTAATAATTTGTTGAGCACCATAGTATAGTTGACCTTCCACACATAGATGCGAAGGAGACCTATAAGATCCAGCTCTGAAATAGGTAATTTGGTCATCATAAATCCAGACGCAGCTCTACTTGGCTTACCTATCCTCTCTCAGGGTGCGGAAACCTGGTTACAGCACCCACCCATACTGCTTCGGTTGAGACTTTGACCTGTGCAAGTAGGTCATTGCCGAAAGGGCCAGTAGTATAGGCGTTTGTTGGCAAACCTTGACCTCTAAAACTGTGTCAAGACCCCTTGAGCCAAAAAATGGTTCTGTTGCCAGGACTGGGAGCATTTTGAGAATGGGTGGGGTAATGCCAAGAAAAGTGGAGTAGGTATGAAAGAAGGGGATAAATCTGTAGAAGGAACAACAACGCAAAACCCATCAGCTACACCACCTTCAGGGCCACGTAGGGATAAAACCTTGTCCAAAAATCCACCAGCAGAAGATATGGCGGTGCACTTGAATTTACCCACCTTCAAAGGTGTGGGAGATGAGGACATGGATCAATTTTGGTTTGTTGCAGAATCAGTATGGATTGCGCAAGGCGTGACAAGCGATACTGTGAGAAGGGAAAATATATCCATGGCCTTCAAAGAGACTGCTCTGGACTAGTATTTGCGATACATATCTCAAAATAGAAGCGCATCTATTCAAGATATTAAGGATGCTCTGAAACAACAATTCTGAAAGCCTAAATCCTATTCATAGATCATAGCAAATGTGAAAGATTTCAAGCAAGGAACGACTGAGTCTATGTGGGAAGCTCATCAACGCCTAAAGAAAGCTATCTAAGAAGGATAATTTAAGTATGACAAGAGACAGCATACAGAGTGGTTCATCACTATGCTGCTACCTCACCTGCGTGTACCTATGGGTCACCAGAATTTTGAATCACAGGACAAGCTTTGGAAGCAGCTATGAAACTAGAAGCTACGCCGAAGGAAGATACTTCTTTAGGAGTACAGTAATTCAAGAGCAGTTCAGGGAAATGCACATGGAGATTCAAGACCTACAAAAGGAATGAGGGAGGGAAGCTGGTGCAGATCTATGGTGCCTACAATGTCGAGTAATAGGACATACGAAGGATCTGTGCCCACCGCCGATGGACTACCTGCAAATAGGGGGACCTAGCCCGATGCTCCCTAGATCAAGCAGGTAACCTAGCCCAGTACGACTAGGCCCAAGTGGACCTACGTTATGGTGCAAGGATTTCCACATAGCCGGACTGCACGATACAAACCACTGCCCCTATCTGGGCGCATATTTCCCAGAGCGAAAGAAACAATGTTGCTGGTTTTGTTGGTCAGTAGGGAATGATGAGTAGAACTGTCAGACCTATGAGCTAATGATAGATCGGGGGAACTTTTATGGGGTACAGTCAGACCCCACATCACCAAAAACCCCCGCAAGCATGGGCGGCTCCCCCTCCAGAAGCAGGGGAGGAGGATGAAGTGGAAGTGAAGGTCGGAGCCATCGGCTATTGATCTGCTATAACTATGGAGACACAGGGCACTTTGCGAGGGATTGCCCGAACCCTACGAGACAGTCCTGCAGATACTGTAGACAGTTGGACCATACACTTGAATACTGTCCAGTCTTGATGGCAAAAATATGGTTGAAGAACCTACCACCTACGAAAAATGTGCAGAGGGTTCAGATTGAGATGCGGGATAAGGATCCAAGCGTAATTGTTGTTATGCGCAGTGGATTGGCTACTAGAGGGACTGAGGAGAAGGTTGAAATTGAAATGCTGATCCATAAGGCAGTTAGAAAACAAGAAGGACTGGACTTGGACAAGGAATGAGAAACGTTCATAGTAGCTCGAAGGGACTTCATCGAGACAGAGGCACCTACATCCCTACTCGCTGCAAACCTTAAGGCAGATGAGGAGGTCAAACCTTTCTTGTGAGCATGTATGAAGTTGTTATGTAACCCAAAGGTAGTGAAAAATCTGTAGGCATTAATCGATAGCTATGCAATGCGCTCTACCGTGTCCCCCGATATTAAGGATGTGCACAAATTATACAGATATAAGAAATGCACAGGGAGGGAGATGCGGTTGACGGCACAAATCAGCGATTACGAGATGGACCGGGTTATTTTTTACCTTGGATCGGATGCCAATGTATTACCTAAAAAAATGTGGCAATGTATGGGTGAACCAAAGTTGGAATGGTCCACTATCCAGCTTCGCATTGCTAATCAATAGAAGATCGTACCTTTCGGGAGGCTATCAGGGATTATGGTAGATATCGCAGGAGTTAAGGTCTGGGCTAAATTTGAAGTAATTCAGATTGTAGAAGATGCGAAACCCTACCCTATGCTAATAGACTTGGATTGGGCCATCAACATGGGTGGTATCATTAATCTAAAAAAGAGAAGCATGGTGTTTGAAAATAATGATACAAGGCTGATCATACCATTAGACCCTACAGAAGGTAACCACTACACTAAACCAGTACCCAAGGAGGAAGATGTGGACTATATCTATAAGTTAACTACGCGGGACGTGGTCACCCCAAAAATTGATGAAGTACCTTGTGGGGAGGAGAATAATGAATGCTTATCTGATCCCGATAAGGCGATAGAGAATTGGTAGAACTGGTTGCATAATGTCTCTGCGTTGCGTTTTCATCGGGTAAAAAAAGACTTCTGCTGCATCTCCTCAAAGGTAAGGGACCTACCTTACTTTGACAGCTCGGGTAATGTTAATGAATTCTTACAAGTATTTGAAGTTGCGGTCCTAAGGGAACAAATGCTAGGGGTCGTTAAACTAGAAATACGTAAGAACCCTACGCGATGGTGGGACACCCAAAAGGAAGCGTTCCAGGATTGGGAAGAATGTCGCGCTATGTTGAACATGTGCTTCGCACTTGTATATGGCCCCTGAACTACCCACGTGGGACCTGAAGGAGCCAGGGTTAATCAACTACTGCGGCCTAACCACAGAAGGAGGTCAGGCTGACCCACAAGATACTTCCAACTCAAGGTTGTGCATGGGCACCAAAATGATTCGTCCACAGGCACGTAGCACTGAAACGCACTCTACAACTGCTATCGGTACAAGAAGAAGATCTCTTATCTATCCGGTAGCCCCGACAACAAAAAAATAGTTTTGGTTAATCCTTGGCCACGTCGGTTATTACAGGAGGTTCGTTCGGAAATATGCTCTAACTATAGCCCCTCTGAAAACCTCACTTACGCTGACAGTAAGGTTCTCTGGGGATAATGGATGTCAGGAAACTTTTTCGTCTGTCATAAGTTACCTAGAAAGCAAGACTGTGTTGGGGGAGGACATGCGGAAGATGCAGATGATTAACCCTAGTGTAGCAGATAGGCCAAGCACACAGGGGTTGCGAAAACTAGCTGTTGAAATGATGAAAATTGGTAAAAATAAAAGGTTACCATTAAAAAGAGCTGCCTTTGAGCATTTAATGAAGCAACCTTTGGGGATTTTTTACCATTTCTTGGGGGACACACCTCCGATAAATTTTACCTTACCATTGCATGATCATGGGTATTATAAAAGGGGTAGGATATTTCTGCCAGAGGTTCTGTCTCACTTGCATAGCTTGCACTCACCATTTTTCTCTCGAAAGAACTTGAGAAATTAGATTTTTCGTATCTGCACTATCCCTCTCATGCCTTTTCAACCTGCTCCGTCCGACAGTAGTCACCCAAGTCTGGTATTTATCTTTCGTGCAAGGATGGCAGCCACTAACCATGCCGATACTTCAGCCCCAACAGGGCCTGACGTTGAGGAGATAATGGAAGTTGAGTCTGAATTGGAAGAAGTTCCCTCTACATCAGTCATGAGGAAAGGAAAAGAGAAAGCATAAGGCTCAGAAAAAGCCCTGAAAGTGGAAAAATGGGCTACCGGGAAGCCTACGACTTCTCCAAGGCACGCCAAGTCCCCGTCGGTATCTCCTCTCGATAAATATGTGCAGGAAGGTTCTTTGCCCACTCATTCGATCAATTGGTTACCTCCCTTCGTTTGCCCACATAGATCGTCGAAACAAACACCAAAACACTTGGATGGCTTGCTCACCTATCTTCAAACCTCCCTAACCCCGAGAGAAGTCCCTATCCTCAGTGACCCTTGTGGAAGACTCCATGAGGTCTAGCGGGATGATCACGACTTGGCGGACTCTGAAACGCTCCCTAAGTTGGCCATACAAATGAGGGGGTCACGGTGGTTCCTCAGCACTGGGTATGTGGCTTGGCTGGGTCTGGACTCTTGAATGTACTTTGGATGCCCCATTTTGTCCATTACAACATCATAGATCGGTTGGCTCCTTAGTTGCTCGTCCTAATTCATGATGGCTACTTGTGGATTTAGGACAAAGTCCCTATTGATGTTGCATTGATCCACAATATTACAGGCCTTCCTATGCAAGGATCACACCCGATGGAGAAGGTAGGCAAGAAGTATGACGCAACCACCGCTACGTTTGTGCTAAATACCTACAATGTGAGTCGCAATTAGTGAGGCTTTGTGATCCAGACTGTCAATGACCCGGCTACCCAGATGGGTCCTAGGCTCTTAGCCTACTGCATCTTTCTTATACATCTTCCTAGACCTTTTTCATTCACCTGAACCTTCCAAGTTGTCAATATCATTGTATATTAATTTTAAAAGAGAATCTAAAATGGTTTTTAACTATGTTTTGTGTCTGCTGTTTGATTTAGATTTTTGCTCATTTAGCTGCGGAATCTTGCCACTTTCCGCAGCTGCTGCAACTTTCCGCATCCATTTTGTGAAAGTCTATGTTACAGGTGTCTTCAGGAAAAACGAGCCACATGGGCAAGTCAGAAATGATGTGGACATGGATCGTGTCCTATTGGCTCGAGCAAATTCACCTAAGGAGGCTACGGTCAAAGGTGGCCAAGTGGAAGTCAACCGTAGAGTCCCACGGTGACAGGACTCTGTTTCTCATCACGTGAGGATTTTCATGACCGTTTCTAACTTACGGGAGACACATCAACACCTGTACATGACTCCATAAGCCGAATCCAACATCCACTCCTCATAGATTTACTCCTCACTGCGGCCATGATGCTGGATCCCTGGACGTGATGATTTACGTGTCTCCATCAGCACAAACTTTAGGGAATTAGTTATATTTCCTTTGTTATAAATAATGCGTTTTCATACGCATATTAGTTAGTCTCCATTAGCCTCCAGATAGCTCTATAATGTAATTACGTTGCCACTGTGCTGTAATATCACCTCTCTATTATGACTGCATTTTAATATATAAGAAGACTCTGTTTCCAAGCGTAATTCGTACTTGAAGGCTGTTGCCAAGGCTGGTGCAGAGGGCCCCTGCACACGCTGAGGTTTTGTGCATTATTGTATAGTTCTTGTTTTATTTCTTTAAGCTCATTGTGCCATAATTCATTCATGTGTTTATACATTACATCTTTCATGGTATTTATGCTTCATCTCTGTTTATAATCTTTCATTCTTTACATCTTACTTCTGTCCATAATCTTTCATGTTTTATGTTGTTGTTAACTAATCAGTGTTCTTGTTTCAGATTACAAATAGGCAGCCCGGGCATTTGCATATCTTTTGACTAATGACATGGAATCAATATTGTTCTGCTGCTAATTTATTTTTCTTAGTTTTGTTTAATTTCAGTACTGCTTTGTTTATTTCAGTCTTGCACATTTGTTTCTATAGTTAGATTTAGATATATTAAATTGCTCATGTCATTTTCAGTTACCTCCGAAAGCCACAGCTGGACTGATGGTGAGGGATTGAAGTATGAGTGTGTAGTTTGATATTAGTTTACTTTCTGCAAGTTAGATATATTAAATTGCTCATCTCATTTTCAGTTACCTCCGAAAGCCACAGCTGGACTGATGGTGAGGGATTGAAGTATGAGTGTGTAGTTTGATATTAGTTTCCTTTCTGCAAGTTAGAAATATTAAATTGTGCATGACATCTTCAGTTACCTCCGAAAGCCACAGCTGGATTGATGGTGAGGGATTGAATTATGAATGTGTGGTTTGATATTAGTTTACTTTCTGCAAGTTAGATATCAGTTACTCAAGTTGTTTATGGTTACTTCCGAAAATCATAGCTGGACTAATGATGAGGGATCAGAAGACGAGTTGATGTAATTTGATTTAGATTTACTTTATTGCAACTTTTGGATTTCTTTCAGCATAGTTCTTTTGTGTTTAGACAGCAGCAAGAATAGTTTGGTTTCATGCTCACTAGTTCACTGTTTTGATTTATTAGATTAGCAGCACCTTTTTCATTTCAGCAGCACATTTTCATTTCCTTTCAAGTTTTGTCATTGTATGTTTCAAATTCCTTTTGAAGTTTGAAGTTGGTAAATCATTATAAAGGACATCATTGCCTTGAACATTCATAACCATACTTGTCTTTTAGAATTTCATAAAAATCCAAAAACGACAAAAAGTAAGAGATAGGTTATCTTGCACATATAGTGCGCCACACTTCATCAGCTTACGAATCCCGGATTGATAAATTATTGTAGCAATTTAGGACACACTAAATTGACCAAACATTTTGGCGCCGTTGCCGGGGAAGTGTAACTAGGTAGCCAATTTCTTAAAAAAAAACAAAATAATAAAAGAAGGGAAAACTTGATAATTTCTTGAAGTATGCTCTCCTCTTGCACCTAGTGTGATCTGGAGGATCAGAAAAGAGAATTATTGGTGTAGTAATTTCTTAAGTATGCTCTCTTCTTGCACCTAGTGTGACCTGGAAGATCAGAAAGAGAATTATTATCCCTACTTAAAAAAAATAAAAAAAAAATAAAAAAAAAAATAAAAAAAAAATAAAAAAAAAAAAATGACATGCATAGAGCAAGAGATTCTAGGGGAAGGTTTATAGCTAAAGCCAAGAGTTCTATTTTCACAACTCCATATTCTTCAAGGCATAGACAATATTCACCACCATCTACCCCTAGCCTTAAGATTTTTGGAATTCAAGGAGCAGCTGAATTAGAGGATTCTCCTATACCACCTACTAAATCTCATTTAGAAAAGGAAGAGACTCCCTCTCATCCTCCCTTGATAGAATAACTAGAGGACTTTAAGGACTCTAAAGAAACTATCATGGTAGAGGAAATAATAGATGGATTTAGAGGTAGAGGTAGAGGAGGAGGAAACAATGGAGACAACAATGGTGAAGATAATAATGGAAGAAATAGGGAAGGAGATAACTTGTTTGGATTCCCTATAGTTGATGAGAAAACTCATACAACAATGAAAAATATCTCACCATCTGTCCTCCCTAAATTTTATGGATTGCGAAGTGAGGATCCTGAAACATTTCTGTTTGAGTTTGAAGTCGTGTGCCGAACCTATGACTATATGGAAGACTCTCAAAAACTCAAACTGTTTCCTTCAACATTGAAGGGGGCTGCTTTGAAATGGTTCATGGGATTAGCCACTCAATCTATTAGGACTTGGAATGATATGAAACAAACATTTTTGGATAGATACTTGGACTATTGTATGCCCACCAATCACAAGGATGAGGTGTTCAAAATGATGCAAAAAGAAGATGAAAACTTGGAAGATTTACTTGAAAGATTTCAATACAACTTAAAAAGAGAAAAGATGAGCAACTTAGATGAAGAAACCTTGAAATCCCTCATATTAAAAGCCATTAGAGATGAATGGATAGATATTTTAAACATGATGGGGAAAGGAGACATTTCTCAACTTCCACTTCGTGACATAACATAACTATGTGTCCATCTCTCAAGAGGAAAATCTAAAACAGGAAAAGGGCCTAGGGATCCTTCTCTTATTAGGGCTAACAAATCTGCAACTGGATCAGTAAGTAGGGTATAGATTGGTAACATGCTTGATGAATTCAAAACTGATATCTTAGGGAACGTTAGTGAACAACTAGACACCCTTAAAATCCAAAACAAGCAGAAAGAAGAAACAGATGCTTTAGCCATCTTTTGTCCGAAATGTAGGAAGAAACATGCTTTAATGGAATGTCCCTTGGATGCAAAAGTTGTAGAAACATGTATGATTTTCTCAGAGAATCATGAGATCAAGGATTGTCCTTCAATTCCTGGACTCAAAGCTGTCTTTCAAGAAGACCCAAATTCAGTAGAATCTCTCTGTTTTGTTGCAAGAAGACCTTGGCAGGGACAACAAACTCAAGGGTTTAACAACCATATGAATCTTCAAACCCCACCAAATTGGAATCCTTGGCAACAACCTTGGCCCCAACATCAAAATCCATATCAGCCATGGGTACAAGGGATGCAAAATTCTTATGGGAGATTTGCTCAATTTTATCAATATCCTCCATCTTTTCAAAATCAACAAGCTCCACAACTTCCAAACCCAAATCCACAACTTTCATTGCCATTCCCACAACAACAACCTTCTCAACAAAATCCAAATCCTCAACTCATGCTCCCATACCAACAAAAGACAAATCAACTTCCAGCTCAGCCATTGCCAAATCCTAACAATAAAAATCCTCAGAATACTTACATGGTAGAAGGACAACAATTTCCTACCTATATTATTGTTCCTCTCAATGATGTACAACTCAGATCTGGTAGAGTTTTAGAAAAACCTTCTATAGATATTCAAGAGCAAGATACTTCTGAGGAGGACTCTCTTGAAACCAATAAGGGTTCTGAAGAAGTATCTCTTCAAAACTCAAATATTCAAAAAGAAAAAGAAAAGTTAACACCCACAACTCCTATAGTTGAGCAACCTGCATCTTCATCTACACCTCCTTTTCCTGAAAGACTACAAATTGACAAGGGGGTGGAAAAGCAAATCTTGTTGCCTAACTATGACTTTCTAGATGAATTGAAGAATGTTTGTATCAAGATTCCCTTGCTACAAGCCATTCGAGAAATTCCTATTCTAGCAAAAACCATAAAGGAGTTGAGTTTCAAAAGACCGGGAAGGAAACTAAAAGACACAAGAAGAATCCACCTGGTAGGAAAGATTGCAGATATTATGATGGGAAAAATTACCATGCAGAAGTATGTAGATCCAGGAAGTCCAATTGTCAAGACACATATAAATGGGATAGAAATTTCAAACACATTGATTGACTTAGGGGCTGCTATCAACATTATGAGTAGACAAACTATGGACCAGCTAAAACTTCCTAACCTTATTTTTACACCTACTCTACTGCAACTTGCAGATCGATCAATTATTAAACCAGATGGTGTATTAGAAGATATTTCAGTCTCCTTAGATTCTTAGGAATATCCAGTAGATTTTATGATTTTGACTCCCAAGAGTAATCTAGGAGGGCACCCACTTATCTTAGGAAGACCTTGGCTAGCCACAGCTGATGCTTTTATTAGTTGTAGATATGGGGATATGTACATTTCTAATGGTAATTCGACAAAGAAATTAAATTTGTATCCTCCAGCAAAAGCAATCACAGAAGTAGGAGACAATGAATGGGTCGATGATGAGGACATTATACAACCTGTCTTTACCATTTCTGAAATCAGTGAGGATAGTCAAATTCTGAACACATTAGAAAATTTTGAAATATCTTCAGAATATGACCCCACACAATTTCAATTGGAATCTGAAATAGAATATTTATCATCAAGACAAATGTCTTTTTACTCTATGGAAGAGTTTGGTAGTTCTACCAGTGAGATTTTTCCAGGAAAAACATTGAATATCAACAAACATTTGGAAAAGTCATAACAAGAAGAACTAACCAAAATCTTGCAAAAACATTCTACTGCATTTGCATGGGAGTATACTGACATGAAAGGTATTGATCCTAAGACTTGCATCCATCATGTCTATATTGAGGAAAACAGTAGACCAATCAGACAACCTCAAAGAAGGATGAATCCAAATCTTAGGGAGATAGTGAAAGAAGAGCTCCAAAAACTTCTCAATGTAAACTTCATTTATCCAATTTCAGATACCCGATGGGTTTCTCCTTTGGTTATAGTACCTAAAAAGAATGGTAAATGGAGGGTATGCATTGATTACAGGGAATTGAACAAAGCAATTTTGAAGGATCACTTTCCTTTGCCTTTTATTGATCAGGTATTAGATACATTAGCAGGTAAAAAGTACTTTTCATTTTTGGATGGTTTTAGTGGCTATAATCAAATTCAGGTAGCACCTGAAGATCAAGATAAGACCACATTTACTTGTCCATGGGGAACTTTTGCCTCTCGAGTGCTTCCTTTTGGGTTATGTAATGCACCTGCAACATTCCAAAGAGCAGTACTAGGAATTTTTTCTGATCTAATCCATGATTGTGTAGAGGTTTATATGGATGATTTTATAGTTTATGGTAATTCATTTGAAGAGGCATTAGAAAATTTGGAAAAAGTTCTTATAAGATGTAAAGAAAAAAACCTTTCATTAAGCCATGAAAAATGCTTTATGATGTTTACTGAAGGGATTGTTTTAGGACATCATATTTCGGGAGATGGGATTAAGGTTGATAGATCAAAAGTTGAAGTCATCTCCAAGTTGCCTATTCCAAATTGTCAAAGAGATGTTAAAAGTTTTCTAGGATTTACTGGTTACTATAGAAGATTTATAGAAAACTTCACTAAAATAGCATCTCCACTCTTCAAATTGCTTACAAAAGACTGTGAATTTAAATGGGATCCTGATTGTCAATCAACCTTTGAAACTTTGAAAACAAGAATATCTGAAGCACCTATCTTAAGAGGACCAAATTGGAAACTTCCTTTCCATATTTCTACGGATGCTTCAGATACAGCTCTTGGAGTTGTGTTGGGTCAAAAAGATTTAGTTCCTTATGCCATTTATTATACCAGTAAAAATTTGACTCCCACAGAGTTGAACTATACTGTGACTGAAAAAGAGTTTTTAGCTATTGTTCATGCAATTAATAAGTTTAGACATTACATAATAGGCTATGAAACTTTTATTCATACTGACCATTCTGCAATTAGATATTTAATGAACAAACCTGTTACTAATGGCAGAGTGACAAAATGGCTTTTACTTTTGCAAGAATTCAATATTACTGTGTTGGATAGACCAAGAAAACAGAATACAGTAGCTGATTTCTTGTCTAGGATTGAGAATACTAAAGAAGATTCTCCTGTAGAAGATAAATTTCCTGATGAATACTTGTTTGCAGTAACTATTAAGACCCCTTGGTATGCAGATATTGCTAACTATTTGGTTACAGGGAAACTACCTTCACATTTACTTCCAAGTGAAAAACGAAAAATTATTCAGGAGAGTTCAAAATATTCATGGATTTCTAACGAATTGTTTAAAACAGGGCCAGATCTTGTGATCAGAAGATGTGTCAGGGAAGATGAAATGCCTGGTATTCTTAAGGCATGTCATGATGAACCATGCGGCGGACACTTTGCAGACAAAAGGACGGCCTATAAAATCCTCTCTTTAGGATATTATTGGCCTTCCCTCTTCAAAGATGCAAAACAATATGTCAAAAGGTGTGACAGCTGCCAAAGAGTAGGAAAACCTACCCTTTCAAATGAAATGCCATTGCAAACACAGGTACTCATTGAACCCTTTGAAAAATGGGCTTTATATTTCATTGGACCTATTAATCCACCATCTAAGAAAAAGAAGTATATATTGGTTTGTACTGATTATGTTACTAAATGGGTAGAAGCCAAAGCATTAGTATCTGCTACTGAAAATTCAGTTGTTCATTTTCTTTATTAGGATATTTTTACTCGCTTTGGTGTTCCAAGAGAAATTGTGACAGATCAGGGGAGCCAATTCACATCCAATTTGGTGGAGAAGTTGATGGAAGAATACAAAATAAAGCACAGAAGATCTACTCCTTACCATCCGCAAGCAAATGGTCAAGTGGAGTCCACAAATAAAGTTCTTGAAAGTATCATCACCAAAACTGTTCATCTACATAGAAGAGATTGGGCAGAAAGGCTTCCTGAAGCCTTGTGGGCCTACAAAACTACATGGAGAAATACAACAGGACATTCTCCCTATGAACTTGTTTATGGGAAAAAAGTCCTGCTCCCCATTGAGTTCCAAGTCAAGACCTTCAAGATAGCAGTTTAGTTGGGGATGGACTTATCAGAAGCCCAAAAGCATAGAATGGAGTAGTTGAATGAGCTAGATGAGATCAGACAAGAAGCAATTTTAAGAACTGATCTAGTTCAATATCAAAGAGCTAAATGGCATGACAAGTACATCAAAGAGAAGAAGTTTCAAGAAGGAGATTGAGCATTGTTATTTGATTCCAAGTTTAAAGATTTTCAAGGAAAATTTCAGACTCATTGGCTTGGGCCATATGAGATTGACAAGATCTTTAGCAATGGAGCGGTAAGAATCAAGACCATTGATGAGTTTCAAAATCCTCTTATTGTGAATGGCCACAGATTGAAAGTTTATCATAAGCCACTCTCAAAAGAGGAATTTGTCAAAATGTTTCAAGAAAATTCTGCAATCAGGCTGGTACAGAAGAATTCTTCTTCTCCACTAGCCTAGCTTTTGTTC